>JACRUU010000017.1:16674189-16769189 GCA_030449085.1 Kryptopterus vitreolus | reverse complement strand
CGAGTGGCACACTATATTTATATCTATGGCATTTGGCAGACGCCCTTATCCAGAACGACGTACAACTGAGCAATTGAGGGTTAAGGGCCTTACTCAAGGGCCCACTAATGGCAGCTTGGTGGTGGTGGTGGGATTTGAACCTGCGATCTTCCGCTCCAAGGCCAATGCCATAACCACTGAGCTCCCACCTCCCACAGAATGTATATACAGAATGTCTATGAATGTAATATACGGCAGTTAGTGCACTGGCAATGATAAGTGGTGCATATACAGACATTGATGTAGCACATTTCCTACATAACCAATTAATGCCAAATAATGCCCAACAAATGAGCAGAGAACAAAAATCGAACACTACCTAACTCCTCCATAAGCTGCCGTGAGTTCATTTCAGTGGTGGAGTTGCTCCCGGCCCCCTCATAAGACCATGCTGAAAGCGATCAGAAACTTCACTCGGTCCACAGCGAGTGGGTGGACATGCATCACGCACACGGGGAAATCCACCGTTCAAAGCCTTGTGTCTGGAGCTCCGCCAATAACCAGCACCTATAATAACAGATCAATTCGATTAAACACCAAATGCACAATGCAGTCAAACAGCAGGAAAAAAGGAAACGAAAGAAAGATAGAACAGAACAATATGCACCGGCAAAATATCATGATTATAATAATTATAATTATTACAGCTGCTGTTATGAGATTTATTGAATATATTAATTTTATTTTATTATTTTATTTGTATTTATTAGTTATATTTGAGTTTTATTTTCCATTGAACTTCTTCAGGTCGGGTATTTACTTAAATGGGATGTTCTTAAGGGTTTTTCCTTATATTAATACGTTTATGCTCTTCATATTTCGGGGGGAAAATTGGGGATTATTATTACTATTATTATTATTATTATTATTATTATTATTGTTCAATAATATTTTTGTACGGCGCTTTAAGCAGTGGGCAAAACAGATCTGCACAGATAAACAGGTTATAAAGCGCTCAATAAGCAATGTATAATTTGACATCCTATAAGTGTTTATTACTAATACGTGATCCAGTAGTGACTCACTGAGATGACCTGATTATGAAAGTCTATCCATCCATCCATCTTCTTCTACCGCTTTAAACACTTTATCCGATCTTCCCTCGGGTCACGGGGAGTCTGTGCCTATCCCAGGCGTCTATGGGCATTAAGGCAGGATACACCCTGGATGGAATGCCAACCCATCGCAGGGCACACACACACACACACACACACACACACACACATTCGTACACTAGGGACAATTTTCCAAGGTGCCAATCAACCTACTGTGCATGTTTTTGGACCGGGAGGAAGAAAACCGGAGAACCCGGAGAAAAACCCCTGAGGCACGGGGAGAACATGCACAACTCCCACACACACATGGATGAATCCACCCCCTCTGATTATGAAAGTATGAAAGTAAATGATTAACACTTCCATTTTTGAAAGCATTCTCTGTTTACAGCATATTTTCACTCCTGCCTAAAAATTTTGCACAGTACTGTGTATATATATATATATATATATATATATATATATATATATATATATATATATATATATATATATATATATATATATAGTGGGTTGAATAGTTGTGCTGGCTAGGGTACTAAAATGAGTACGAATGAACCTTTTCGGAGCTTCGTCGATATGTTAATGTCGCCGGTCCGAAGTCGTGAGCTCCATTCGGGACGCCTCCCGCGGAACCAGACCTCTCTTTAGGCTAAGGTTAAAAATGTGTTAGCTGGCCTGCACTGGCATTAAGCACTGGTCCAATGGCCTTTTTCCACATTCCGTTCAGATCCCTATTCAACAGAGCGAATTGTGTGAAGGACGGCTGAGAGGAAGCCGAGGACAGTGATTCAATTTCAGGAGGGGAGGTGGGGGTCTGGGAGGGGGGGGGCATGCGAGAGGGGACACAGAGAAGAGACAAACACTGAATATAGGAGCTGCTCGCTTCCCCATATCACACCTCCCACAGCTTGGATATCACTGGACATGTACAGGCACATTACTCATGGCCTTTCCATGCAACAACAAAAACAACAACAACAATCATAATAATAATAATAATAAGAAGAAGAAGATGATGCTGATGATTATTATTATTAGCATTATTATTTTTAGCATTATATTATTATTATTATTGTCTGTTATCTCATGTTTTTCAGTAAATGTTAATAATTATTATAAATAAATACAAAAATTATCATGTTGATTATTATAATGTTTTTTTCCCCACATATTTTTTAAAAACTCCAATATTACACACTATGGAGTTGATTTATCCTTATTGCAATTCCTGGCAAATCACAAAAGGCCAAATGCAGTCCTTATGGTGTTCCAGTAGATCTGCATTAGCGCCCTCTATTGGGCCGTCCGAAACGGTTGCTATAACGCTTTTCTTCCACTTCTCATCCTTCTCACTCCTACTGTGTGTTGTCTATTCTGGGTAGATAGAGCTCAGTAAGAAAAATGTGTGGGCTGGAGCAGGTCTCAGAAAGAATGACAGGATTAGGTGTGCCTGAACATTGCTGTGTACGTACAGGCACCGAACGCTGTTTTTGTTTTTTTGCATCAATACACACATTTTAACGTTTAACCCGGACAAACACGCTGTTTTTTTTCTTTCCTTGCTGTCTGTCACTCATTTGGATTTCTATCGTTGTTTTCATTATTTCCATTAACTAGCTTGAAATATAAACGAGGTAAACCATAAATAATAATAATAATGGTAAAAATATGTTTGGTGGGAAGAAAGAGAACAGAATAGCATTTATTTATCACATATACATTACAGCAAAGTGAAATTCTTTCTTCGCATATCCCAGCCGGGGGTCAGAGGGCAGGGTGTCAGCCACGATACGGCGCCCCCTTGAGCACAGAGGGTTAAGGGCCTTGCTCACCGACCCAAGGGTGGCAGACCCGTGACCTTTATCCCAGCGCAATAAACCACTGAGCAACACCCTCCACTAGTATTATTATTAGTAGTATTATTAGTATTATGATTTGTTTTAAGTATAAAGTATCGTGACTATTCAAATCCTTATCAAGAAATAAATCCATACCCACAAAAACCCTGATTTGAAAAATTAAAGACATTGAAAATGTGTTAAATACAAGAGCAATGGAAACTATAACAAGTTATTTATTTATTTATTTTCGTAGCCCTTAGCGCCAAGTGCATGAGCCATCAACCCGGAGTGCCATAATGCAGATTAGAAAAGATATGAATGTAACGCCAGGCCAGAGGTGCATTGTGGCCCGAGAGCCGATGCCGTTTATTTGTTTGGCTCCCGGGCCCCGAGGTGATTAAGCACAGAGCGAGGTGAGACTATGGTGATTAGCTGGAACTGGCTACAGTGTGTGTGTGTGGGGGGGACTTCAGTGGAACACCAGTGGACTCGGTTGTTATCGACCCACCGTGCTGTTTCCTGCTTATAAGGAACAGGGACTTAGTACATCCACCCACACACTTTTATACACGCTGACACAGACAAAGTCTGTGTGGGCTTAATGACCAGACTTATTACAGGTGTCTTTATTTCGCATGCATCATCATTTGCAAATGCAAACAAATAGCAAAAGTTGGAATAATATATATATATATATATATATATATATATATATTATATATTTTTTTTTTTTTTTTTTTTTTTTTTTGCTCAAGAAATCTGTTTTGCTGGTATCCTTTTATAGGGAACACACAGATTTCTCATTGCTGTTGTTTATGAGGATACACTTTGTATTGTAATAAATTTGCTCCTTTATTTCTTCCTCGAAACACACCATCACAAATATATCCCTTGTGTATTTTTATTTTTTTTTATTATTTATTATGCATTTCTTTTTTGTTGTTGTTGTTGTTCAGAGTTTACGGGGCTGCTGCTGCGTTACCTTATTTGATTTCTCCGAGGGGAATGCCTGTCTCACATGAGTCTGACAGTTCACACGGCTAAATGGTGCGTAAAGTTGTTTCGGGGGGGGGAGAAAGAAAGAAAAGAACGTCTGCTTTCTGTCACGACGGGCTCAATAATACCCTCAGGATTCTTCCATTGTCTCTGATTTCTTATGTCAACTTTAAAGGGGGGGGGAACAGGAAAGGAAGAAATCATTATAACTTGCTTAGTCATCTGGGGGGTCAAATGGGTCATGGCAAACTTCATTTAAGGGTATCGAATAAGCACACAATGTACTTGGATTTCTCAGGGTCTGAACACCCCTTGACGACCCCCCGCTACAAGCCTGTCATTCAGCCGAAATATTTCTTGTCAATTATTTCCCTCTCCGACTGTGCACGTATAATCCTTTTATCAAACATATTAAGCATTTCCATGCCAGATGTGCTTCTCTGAGACTTTGGTTTTAAGCGTATATAACGTGGTGTCCCATTTGCTTACGTTAATGATCATGTGACTTCCCATCATTTCCAATGAATTCCCATGTAATTCCAGACACTTTTCATTTTGCATTTCCACATTGTTGGCATGTTTGCTGGTATTGGTTACAAGCTGTCCCTTACTGCTACTTTTCCCTGTTTAACGCCCCGCTGCGGATTTCCTGCTGTTTGTGAAGTATTGCCTCTCTCCACACCAATGATTCGCAAGGTGGGGTCCGGGGGTGACGTTGTGACTTTGTTTATTTATTTATTTTGAAATAGAAAATCCCAGTAAACCAGTATCAACGAGATATATATATATATATACAATTTTTTTTTTAACCAAACCTATTTCAAGTCATCTTATAAATAATTTCAAAGATATAAAGATGTTTATATAGAAAAATCCCAATAAACCAAAATTATTAGAATATATGTATGTAAGTATAATTTATGTATATATATCAAAATTATTAGAATATATGTATGTAAGTATAATTTATGTATATATATCAAAATTATTAGAATATATGTATGTAAGTATAATTTATGTATATATATCAAAATTATTAGAATATATTATGTATTATAGATATCAAAATATGTATGTAGTATATATGTATATATCAAAAATTATTATATATATGTATAAGTTTATATATATATATCTATATATATATATATATATATATATATATATATATATATTATATTTTTTTTAATTATCATAATGATCTATTTTGTTTCATCCTTTTATCCAAGTCATCTTATAAATAATGTCAATGATATAAAGATATTTATAAAGAAAATCCCGAAATAACAGTTAAAGTTAGTATGATTTATATAATTATAATAAGTTATTCTATAAGAAATGACATGTTTTGTTTTATCCTTTTTTCAAGTCCGCTCATAAATCATTTCAATGATGTCAGTATAAATAGCATGTTTGCTTTGCATTATATATTCGGCTACTGGAAATGTCACGAAGAGACAAAAGCCATAAAACAGAATATAATTTAAAAAACGATTTGGTATTCCAACTAAAGAGCAGAGTAACGCTGGTCATTTGAGTTTGGACTGCACTACGGTATTTTTTACATAAGAGTCTTATGGCTGAGTGTTAATTTGATTTACATCAAATACAGAGACACAAGGATCACGAGCCTGAAGTTTACCTAGAGACAGTGTATTAAAATGAATTTCAAAATGCTCCCACAGTAAATAATAAGTCACTTTTAAAGCCACGGAGATCGCTATACTCATCAAGCAACGGTATTTGACTATTTGACTGCCTCCAGTATAGACCATCGCACCGAACCTATCCAATCTTATACTGCCATTGATCTAGCTTTAGTAATTATTTACTAAGAGTACTGGAATAGTGAATAGTGATTATTACCAGTCAGAAGATATATTCTCAGGAAGTGCCCTCCTGATCCCCAAAACACTATTCCATTGGCTTAGATTAGTTCAGTAAATTGTCAATAGAATCTGATTTGTGGACAGACCTTTACATTATCCTGGCACTATTAGCATTAGATGTAAAAACGAGAACGAATATAGTCCATAATACATTCTTAGGGATTAGATTGTTTACTGTTATGTCGTTAACAAACAAGTCTCACAGTTCCTACTGTAGATTTGTTGATGGTTGTGAGACACTGTGGTGCTTTATTAGTTTGCCAATGCCTCATTTTCTCATTGCTGGAAACATCAGAGTGGTTAATCACCATATATATATATATATATATATATATATATATATATATCAAACGATGTGACCCAGTCACAGGTCAGTAGTGTGTATAACAGATGACTTAGTGTCCGGATTTAGGGCGCTGTTGTGTTACGGAAAAGAGGGATCGGTACAAAAGTGAGTGTCGTTTGTGGACTGGAGTCTTCTGTGTAGTGCTGCTGAGAACTGAACTGAAACCAGTGAAAAGTGAATCCTTTTCAAATCAGATCAGATCACATTTTGCGATTCACATGTACAATCCTACAGAGTGCAACATGTAGTGAAAAGCTTTTTTTTTACTACCGTCCAGAGGTTGGAGGTTGGAGCACGGTGATTAAGGAATTGCCCTCGGGTCCGGAAGATCTCAGGTTCAAATCCCAGCACCACCACCAAGCTGCCATTAGTGGGCCCGTGAGAAAGGCCCTTAATCCTCAGATGCTCAGATGTAAGTTGCTCGGGATACGGGTGTGTCTGCCAAATGCTGTAAATATAAAAATAAATAAACAGAGAGAGAGAGAGAGAGAGAGAGAGAGAGAGAGAGAGAGAGAGAGAGAGAAAGAATGAATTTATTTAAACCCTTTATACTTTATACTTTTATATATTTATTTTCTTTATTTATCTATATTTATACATATGTTTTCTGCATTTTTTATGCATGTTGGACAGTAGTAAAATGCTTTTCACTACATTTTGTACTCATATATACATATCAATAAATAAATAAATATATAGATGGAATAGATAGATAGATAGATAGATAGATAGATAGATAGATAGATAGATATATAGATAGATAGATAGAGAGATGATATCCATTTCCTGATAATATCCTTGCTTTCAATGTGGCATAAAACCATGTGGCTTTTATAACGATCAACAAAATAATTCGAATCTAGTGTATTTGCTTTCGTGCATGCTAGTGCGACTCGACTTCCAGCTAGAATGAATGCTGAAGTGTCCTCCCACCTCCCAAACCCGTGCCAGTAGGTGGATTGGCTGAGATAAATTGCCTCTAGGTGTGAACGTGTGCGAGTACCGGCTGTACTTTTGAAAGATCAAACAGAAGAGGACCAATGCAAGAATTAGGACAAAGTACAAGAGCTGAATGAATAAAATGAAAAAGAAAAAAAAAGGACGGTGGTCTGAGCTCTCACTAAAGTGAGTCAAACATCCTATTCCAAAAAACAAAAACAAAAATATATATATATATATCGATATGCAATACCGCAATAGCTAAAGAGTTCAATGTCTCCAAGCCGACTCCTTCCCAGCTGATGAAGTGCTGCTCAGTTCTGAGCCAAAGTGTATGCGTCTGAAAAGTCTGTTATTAAAGTCAGTCTCTCCACCTCCTCAGAGTGAACCGTCTGTTTGCTGTATTTTAGGATGTAGAAAAAAAAAGAAAAAGAAAAAAAAAAGGGGGGTGCGGAGAAGCAGATCTATGTTTAGTTTTAGATGAAGGTGCTGCCTCTCATCATCTCCCCTACAAGCACATGCTGATTTGCACACATTTCTCTGCTTCTTCCTCCGAGTTTTCGAACTCACTGCAGGGAACGCTACTTTTAGTGTCTGATAAAGCCGGCGTTTGGGAGTCTTTTCCTGCTTTGGATTTGTCGATAGGCCGCCCGTCATTTGTTCCGCTTTAAATTGTAAAAGTTGCCTCATATCTAGGAACATGTCTTGTAACTTACATATAAAACGAGCACTTGGGATTTAACGCCATTCATTCATTTCATTCATCTTCTACCGATCTGCCCTCTTAGGCGTCTTTGGGCATCAAGGCAGGATATGCCCTGTATGGAATACCAACCCATCACACACACACATTCACACACTAGGGACAATTTACCTGCATGTTTTTGGACCGGGGAGGAAACCGGAAAACCCGGAGAAAAACCCCTCTGACGCACGGGAAGGCGGGAATCGAACCCGGACCCTGGAGGTGTGAGGCGAGCGTGCTAACCCCTAAGCCGCCGTGCTCCCCCCCACATCAAAGAATATTAAAGCGGTTAATTAGACTCATTATTTTTCTCCGCATGCCCTGTAACACTGAGCTATTTGTTTTCCTTTCTTCCGCAGTGTATCGGCCGTATGTTATACCCTAAAGTGCCGAAATACCACATCATTTCCTCTTGTTACCTGTGCCTTCGTTTCATTCATCATCCATTTGTGTGGCATTTCGCCGTCTGAAACTCTCTTAAGATACGCTGGAAGGAGGGGTGTGAGCATGATAAACAAGTTCTCTGTCAGGAGGAAGAAAAAAAAAGAGAGAGAGAGAGAGAGAGAGAGAGAGAGAGAGAGAGAAAAAGAAAAAGCTCGCAGTGTGGCTTGACGAGCCATTGCTAGGCAACATTGCTTTGCAGCCATCTGTTGTGTGTGCGGCCATTGTTGCTCCCGGGAGCGTGCTTGGGGAATTCCTCTAAAGTAAGATTCACTCTTCGTAAATGGAGAGATTTACGAGTCAGACATGAAAATCTCTAACACTTAGAGTGGGGAATAAAAATCGCTTCCCCCCCCCTTTTTTTTCTCTCTACTGGGCGCATCACAGGATGAATAAACTGCTTTTTTTTTTTTTCGTTCTTTTTTTTTTTTTCTTTTCTTTTTATTTTTTTTATTCTTTTCGTTCCAGAGATCATATGTGTTGTTGGGGTCTCTTTGTTGTCGGCGCATGTGCTTTTCTCACATCAGGAGGGTGAAACCATTATGGGTTTAAAGGACATATGACAGATGACCCGGGGCATGTGAATGAATTATTTAACCACCGGACCCAAGAAGTATTAGAAAATGTATATATATATATATATATATATATATATATATATATATATATATATATATATATATATATATATATATATATATATATATATATATATATATAATATTATAGTTCAAATTATCTATTTTTTATGCTAATTAGCCCCTGATTAAAAAGTATACAGTATATAGTTTGGGATTGTTCACTGTCGAAAAACAACAATTCATTTTTTTTTTTTTTTTTTTATAATTTAAAAAAAAAATACTTCTGCCATATTTCAGAATAATATAATAAAATTAGGGCCGTCAATAGATTCAAATATTTAATCGCATGGTCACTCACTCGAGACTAATCGCATGTTTTCAGTGTTTCCTGTTACCACCCCCCACCCCCCCCCCTACCCCCCTCCCTCAATGTATAATTATATACATTTCTCTTATAATAATTAAATTAAATTATTGATTATTTTATATTTATTTTACTCTGGGAATTTTAATATAAATATTTTAATGTGAATTTCTTGTTAACTA
Organism: Kryptopterus vitreolus; assembly: GCA_030449085.1. NCBI lineage: Eukaryota > Metazoa > Chordata > Actinopteri > Siluriformes > Siluridae > Kryptopterus > Kryptopterus vitreolus. The sequence goes on along the minus strand of JACRUU010000017.1, from coordinate 16,759,768 downwards.
ATTAATTTCTAGTTCATTTCTGTGTAACTTGTTTACTGGCTGTTTCAATTGTAAAATAGGGGACGCGGCTCTTTTGAGAATTGTGTTCCGGTTTCGGTTACTTTCCATATAAAATGGTGATACATTTAAGTTATATACACTAATATGGAGTGGAGCTCATACCTGTTGTGAATGCTTAGCTAGTAAGCGTAATTCAATATTAATTGAAAATTAATATTAATGGAATTAATGGAAAATTAAATATTAAAAATTAATTAATGGAAAGTTAAATATAATATAATATAATATATCATAATCTAAATATAGCTATATCTCTATGCTCTGTACTCTATAACATCTATATGGAACATCTATATTTTCAATCTGAGGGTTAAACAACTGCTCCACTATACAGAAGTTATACAGTGTAAATAATATAGATATATTTATTTGCTATATTTATAGATTCTCATGCCACACACATACATAATTGATAATCTCAGTACAAAAATAATTAATTACATATGTACTTTAACTAGTCAGACTTTTCCCGCCATCTGTTTTTCACCTACTACATATTCGTTTCTCTTAACGTATGCCATCATATGTCTATTAATTGATATTTTACATTTCTTTACTTTATTTGATATGTAAGTAAATGCAAGCATTTGAACCACTGAAGCATTCTGATTCGGAATGGGACACGTCCTCTTGAAGGTGTTATCTTTGCAACATGTATAGACACTTTAAAGGAGGTAAGAAATTGCAAAACGGGTTTCGAAGAAATGCATTTGTTTGTCTAGCACATCTCACACAAACGTGTCAAAGCAACAGCTGAATGATGCGCCGTGTATTTAGTACCTTTATATAAGAGTCGCCATTACTTACAGTAGCACTAAATAAGACCAGGCAAGCTAGCCTTTGTTCTCCAGGTGCATGAGCGAGCCTCTGGTGCCCATGACCGTGTCACTGATTCACTGCTTGTCCCTCCTTGGAGTACTTTTGTGAGTAATACACAGCAGGAACACCCTCACCAGACCTGTTGTTTTGGAGATGCTCCTCGGTCAAATGCACAGATCCTTGCATCTGTCTATATATATATATAGACTCTACAACATCTATATGGGGATATTTTCAATCTGAGGTTTGATCCAATATTTAGATGTCATACAGGGTAAATAATATAGATATAGCTATATTTATTTTCATTTATAGATCCTTACACATGTGTGTGTTATATATATATATATATATATATATATATATATATATATATATATATATATATATATCATTCATTCATTCATTCTACCCGTTCTTCTCTACCCCTTTATCCGATCTTCCCTCAGGTCACGGGCAGTCTGTGCCTATCCCAGGCATCTATGGGCATTAAGGCAGGATACACCCTGGATGGAATGCCAACCCATCACAGGGCACAAATTCACATACACATTCATACACTAGGGACAATTTTCCAAGGTGCCAATCAACCTGCCATGCATGTTTTTTGGACCTGTGTGAGGCGAACGTGCTAACCACTAAACCACCGTGCCCCTTGGTTTTGATATTTTGCAAATCTATTAATAATTGTAATTAATAATACGTTTTTAAATATGTTCTGTTAAAATTATCATTGGGGCAAAAGCCTTGACCCTATTTGCAGTAGTGTTTTACCCATTTTTGCCAGCAATCTGGTCAACATGGACCCAAATAGAACCAAATACTTTGTCAGGTCAGATCTCCACGACCAACTAAATACATCCTTCTCGGACTGCGATGCTCCCAGACCAAATTATCCAGTTGATTTGGGGAAAATATAACTCCATTCCAGTGTTCTCTTGTCTTTTTTTTTTGCCTCTAGCATACCACTATTCTCGCTTAATATCTCTTGCGTTCTTGAAAAGCCGTCCTTGCTATCGGGGTGAACGAAAGCATCATCGTGTCCCCCTCGTGAGATTTCAAACTGCCATCTGCCTGCGCTCTTCAGCTCCTGGACCTGCCTCACCTTCCCTGTTGCACACAGACAAAGTTATCTGACTCTCATTCATGCCACTCCAAATTCTCCAAACTCCAAATTGAAATCTTGGCTTTGACAGCGACACCATGTCACATTTCCACCCTCCGGCTCGCAGCATCTATCTATTAACCATCCTTATAAAAAAATCATTATATTATATCCTTATCGTGTAATATCTGTCATTTTATGTGCAATAATATGAAGACTGTTTTGTGTGATTTGTGTATCTTGTGCAATATGTGTAAAGCAGCAACATTTCCCAAATATTCCCATGACAAGAAAGATATTCTGTTCTATATCACATGTCATTAATCATAAGTATTGAATTATAATTCTGACATAACATTTTTAATAATGGTCAGTATATTTATGTTTTCTAACATGAACAAGTCACAAAAAGTGCAGTTGTTATGTGTATATGCACTGAAATAAAAATACCTCTACTTGCATCTGTCCATGATTCTATAGTAGAATAGAGGTAGCTATATTTCTTTGCTATATTTTCTATAATTATAGATGTACAGTATATATGTATATATGTATGTATATCTATATGTAAAGTATTTGAGAAAATGTTTGTTTACTTGATTACAGTACTTTTGTCTTTTTTTTTTTTGTTCGTGCCTAATTTCTATTTTTACAGAGTAATCAATGATATAAGCAACTCATTCATTCATTCATTCATATTCATATCTTCTACCGCTAATTCTACCGCTTTAAAATCCGATCTTCCCTCCGGTCACGGGGAGTCTGTGCCTATCTCAGGCGTCTATGGACATTAAGGCAGGATACACCCTGCATGGAATGCCAACCCATCGCAGGGCACACACACACACACACACACACACATTCACACTCACACTCACATTCATACACTAGGAACAATTTTCCAAGGTACCAATCAACCTACCGTGCATGTTTTTGGACTGGGGAGGAAACCGGAGAACCTGGAGAAAAAAACCCTGAGAACATGCAAACTCCACACACACATGGATGAGACTGGAATCGAACCCAGACCCTTGCGGTGTGAGACGAATGTGCTAACCACCCAGCCACCGTGCCCCCATATATATATATATATATATATATATATATATATATATATATATATATATATACAGTGTGTATATAGTGATTTTGATCTATTAATCTATGAATCTTTGATCTATGAATCTGATTTTGATCTATGAATCTATTAATAATTGTATTACACAATATGTTTTTAAATATGCTCTGTTAAAATTATCAATGGGACAAAAGCCTTGACCATATTTGCAGTAGTGTTTTACCCATTTTTGCCTGATTAGTCCTCAGGTTTTTCAGCAATTCTGGTCAACATGGACCCAAATAGAACCAAATTCTTTGCTTAACGGACAAGCAGGGTAATAATGACGGTGGTGGAAACCATATTTTTCAGCAAAATAGCCAAATGTTAACCAACAAACTGATTAATAGTATCATTTTCTATTTTTCCAAAGTGTGTGTAGAAGTGTAGGTGTTTTAAAAAAGATTCAGGCTATTAAATTTGACACAAAAAAAGAAGAAAAAATACTTCTGGAGGAAAGCGCATGTGTAAAGAAAATTAAAAAAACGGCCTCTTCAAGAACAATCTGGTATCCATGGAGGTTTGAACTCGATACAGGTAACGTTCGTCCGCTGAATGAAGTCAGCTCCGTAATCAGACTGTGAATAGGCGCGTAAATATTGACATCACTTAAATTAAATTAACCCGCCGACTCTGCATGGAACCCAAGGGCCCTGCATATCAAACGCATTTGATATAAAGCATTTCGATTCTTTTTTACCAGCCGTGGTTTCAAAAATACCGGGACAAGTAAACTAAAATAGAATGCAGTGATTTACAAATCGACCCAAGTAGGTAAACTGAGTATATATAGAGAGAATATTAAGAGTAGAGTCTTTCCAAAAATAAATAAAAAGATGGGCAGTGGTTTATCAATCTGTGCAAAAAAAAATGTGTTTACAAATTCTGGACCAATGAAAAACCTGCCTACCGTAAAAATTGGGAGGAATATCTCCTCATCTCCAGTACATGATATCACCAATCTGGTGAAATTCTCTGTGCTCAAGGGACACGGGCTGAAATCAATATTAAATGCCTGTGATCTTTGGGCCCTCAGGCATCACAGCATTAAAAAAAAACAGGCATGACTCTGTAATGGAAATCACTGCATTGCTTCTGTGTGAACAGGGTTTTCGGTATCCTGAACAAAAACATATGTGAAGATTTTCTAGAAGCCACATTAGTATTATTATTATTATTATTATTATTGTTATTATTATTTATATAGAAAGGGGCACGGTGGTTAAGTGGTTAGCTCATTTGCCTCACACAGCCAGGGTCTGGGTTCGATTCCCGTCTCGGCCATGTGTGTGTGGAGTTTGCATGTTCTCCCCGTGCCTCAGGGGGTTTTTTTTCTCCGGGTTCTCCGGTTTCCTCCCTCGGTCCAAAAACATGCACGGTAGGTTGATTGGCACCTTGGAAAATTGTCCCTAGTGTATGAATGTGTGTGTGTGAATGTGAGTGTGATTGTGAGTGTATGAATGTGAGTGTGTGTGTGTGTATGTCCTGCGATGGGTTGACATTCCATCCAGGGTGTATCCTGCCTTAATGCCCATAGACGCCTGAGATAGGACACAGACTCCCCGTGACCCGAGGGAAAGATCGGATAAAGCAGTAGTAGTAGAAGATGAATGAATGAATGAATGAATGAATATATATATATATATATATATATATATATATATATATATATATATATATATATATATATATATATAAAACTGTTCTTTTTCTAAATTCATACTAAAGAGGGTCCATTCGGCTTGTTATAAGCATGATATCTATAGTTCCCAAGTCTCACAAGTGCATTAGGCCTACGAGCAGCTTGAACATCTGGAAAACCGTCATCTATGCAACAAATTACTGGTTTTATAACAAAATGTCATCTTTTTCAATGATGGCCTTGCATTTTTTAGCAAGACAATTCTAAACTGCATATTGCATCCATTCAGCGGCGTTAAGTCCCTGAGTACGTCTTCATTGTGCGTCGTGAAATGAAAAAATATGACATAGAAGACCCTGAACTGTTGAGCAGAAGAAAATATCGTGTATAAGACATAAATGGAATAGCGTCCTTCATCCAAAAGGTCAACGGGTCTCTTCAGTTCCCAAAGGTACACATAATATAATAAAATAGAATGCTACACGTGGGTAAACATTTTTCAAGTTGTGCTGCAGCCATCAAATAATAATAATAATAATAATAATTATTAATTAATTATTATTATTATTTTATTTTTATATAGCGCCTGTAAACGCTTTCTATCCAAAGAAGAAAAATAGAGCAATGATTTTAAAAAAGGATTAATAATAAATAATAATAAAAATTAACAATTAAACAAAAACATTACAGGATACATCACATAAAAGCTACCCTGTAAAAGTGAGTTTTAAGAGCCGATTAAAAGAGCCGATTAAAGAGCCGATACGGTAAAAATACGAAAAGACTCGGTCTGTCTAATCTCAGTGGGGAGGAATTTTAAAAATATTTTTCTTAAAATGGTAAAAATTCTTGTAAAAGAAATTTTGTCATTTTTGTCATAAAATAACAATGCAGGGCATTTATTTATTTATTTGTTTGTTTTTCTATTTGGAGAACGTGAGCCTAGCCAGACTGCGTTCACCAGTTTTGGGAAGGATACTTGTAATAGGCTACAGATTACAAATGACCCGATTCAAAATGTAATAATTAGTGTAAGTTTATAAAAAGTAAAGTCATTGAAAAAGTTTGATATATTTTCATAACTGAGCTTCTTCAGAATCAAATTGTTGGAGGGGGGGGGGGGGGGGGGGGGTGGCACGGGAGGAAGGAGGGGGTTGGGTGCAGACAAAGATTTTTGTGGGGGGAGGGGGGGGTGTTTTAGAATTTGAGTAATCTTCAGCATTTTCTAAAGTAACTGTAATTTAATTAAGTGTTCTTTTTTCGCTGTAACCGTAACAGATTACTGTTGCTTTTATTTTGTAATTAAATTGCGTAACGCCGTTACATGTAACTAGTGTTACTCCACAACACTGGCGTTCACACGTATACCTGAAAAGTGAAAAGTTTACGATTATGGGAAGGATTTCCAACATCAATTTGACATCATTTCCAAAACAAAAAAGTTCCTCTCAATTACCGACGCCCTTCTGCCTTTAAGCATATGATAAGGATGACTTTCCTTTGAGGCTGAGGTGGAAATTAAATTTGTAAGGTGAACGAGGTTATATTGGATTGATTTGATTTCCCAGTTCGGTGAGTTGAGTTCAGTTCCTGCTGACAAAAAAAAAAAAAGCCTTTTCTTTATTTCCCTTTTTTTCTTTTCAATAAACGCGTTTGTACTTTCGGAGGAGCTTCGACGTTGCCAGTCGTAATCGTTTATCGTTAATAATGTTCAGAAAACACTGATGAGAAGTCAGAAGCCTGTTAACGGTCAATAGAGTTGTCAATAGACTGAGGGCTTTCTCATTTGGACAGACTGATATCTTTGTTTATGTCCAGTTGCTTACTGCTGGAAGTTGTTTTTTTATGGCTTGCTCCATCCTTTCTTATAGATCCAGGAGGGGAAGAAAGAGAGAGAGAGAGAGAGAGATGAGAGAGAGAGAGAGGGAAGGAGAGAGGAAGAGAGAGAGAGAGAGAGAGAGAGAGAGAGAGAAAAAAAACACATACACGTCTGTGGAATTCTTCTTTGGCTGTGATTAGTATTCTGGAAAAAGGGTCCCATCTGCTGAACTGAGGTTACTAGCAAAAATTGGGGGGGGCGTGGAGGGGGATTCCCCCAGGGGTGCTAGGATTAACCAGTAACACCAGTGACACGGAGAGCCTGTTAATAAGGGAGCACACGTCTCACAAGACCACTGAAATGACAGGCTGAACCCACACACACACACACGCCCTCCCCACTCTCAAGTGTCCACCCAGCCCCCAAGCTCTGTCTCACGTCTATATTGGATTTCAACATGGGCCTCATCTGCTGCTCGACTCGCACAACAAAGACCAGCATCCAAATATTAACGGGGGGGGGGAGCCCCCCGCTATGCCCCCTCCCCAACAGTGCCCTATGTGTCCGCAATGTACTGGGTGGGGCCATGTCCCAGATTGTGTTAGGTTTTAAATTGGGGGGACTCAGGTGCGAACATGGATCTCAGATTTAATTAATCCGGGGGAGGAATTACCCATTCATTTATAAACAAATGTTCTGCTCCGTAAAACATAAAAAAAACATTGTCCCGATCTTCTTGAAATTGATATCTTCAATTCTGCTCTCGAACGGCTTTTTGTCCGAATGCCTGAAGTGTACAACTGGTCTGTACGGTATTTTTGTTTCGTTCCCATGCTGACATCAGACTCGCTGTTCCTCTCATTAGTGTACGTCTCATCTGCAACGCATAGGTAATCTGCCACATGCGAGGCGAAATTAGAATGGATTGTTTTTCCCCCAAAGGATGCATAATTGACAGGGATGTAGAACGTCCTCTAATATATAGACAGCTAGCGTAAGGTGATGGTTCTTAATTCGCGACACACTTATCGGCCTTAAGTTAAAACCAAAGGAAAAGAAACGCGCTCCTTAACCGAGTCACCGCTAAATGATTTCTCTCTCCACGTTGTTGGTAAATGACGAATATGACTCGAGTGCTGAATCTCAGCTCCGGCTCTTGAACCGAAATGGAATTAACCCCGGTGCCGTTTCCTGATGTCTCATCTGCAGCCTGCCGCATGGCAAGTTTAAAAATAGAACTTTTGCTGACAAAGGCTGTTGCTCATGAACGAGCGATCGATACTTTCGCTACAGCGTTCAACAGGGGCATTCGTCTCAGCAGGGCAAAGACGCTTAACCCCATTTGGCGATTAGTTGCCGTTGTATACTCACAACTTTGCCTTGCTTTAAATCCCGTTTCACACACAACGCAAACGGTAACGCGCTTGTCTGGGCTTGCGCTGCCGTAGATTCATTAATTCGTTCATCTTCTACCGCTTTATCCTATTTTCCCTCGGGTCACGGGGAGCCTGTGCCTATCTCAGGTGTCTATGGGCATTAAGGCAGGATACACCCTGGATGGAATGCCAACCCATCACAGGACACACACAATCACATTCACACACACACATTCATACACAGGGACACATTTTCACAGGTGCCAATCAACCACATGTTTTTGGACCATACACTCCAGGAGGACCAGGGGAGAACATGCACGGGGAGAACTCCACACACACACATGGCCGAGACGGGAATCGAACCCGGACCCTGGTGGTGTGAGGCGAATGTGCTAATCACTAAGCCACCGTGCCCCGCTGCCATTACATGTTTGAGCTAAATATTTTGCGATGTTTTCGAAATGTGAAATGACGGTGTTTCCGTTAACCATAACGTTCGAGTAAAACTCACGATGAGTCATTAAAATAAAAATGGTGACGGATAGAGGCAGGCTTATTTATATCACAACCTGTCCGCGTAGGTCATGTGACCTAGAGTGTGTTTTTGCGTATTTTCAATTGTGGGAACGCACAATTGAAATTTAATTAATCACAATTTAAAAAAGATAAAACATAGTTGTCAAAAATGTGTTAAACTGGAAAATAAACCAAACACACAAACTATGAAGATGTACTATGGGACGTAACACCATGCTGTTGCCAGTGTTGGGGAGTAACTAGTTACCTGTAACAGCATTACGTAATTTAATTACAAAATAAACATAATGAGTTACAGTTACAGCAAAAAAAAAAAATCACGTAATGAAGTTACAGTTACTTTCGAAAATGTTGAACATTACAAATTCCAATGACCACCCGCCCCTCCACAAACAACAATTTGATTCTGAAGCGGATTAGTTTCGCAAATATATCCCACTTTTTCTGAGCGCCACCTAGTGGACAAATGAAAGGACTCGAAAAGGAATCAAATGGAATCGGTCACTTTACTTTCATAAAGTAATCTAAAAGGTACACTACTTATTACATTTTGAATAGGGTCGTTTGTAATCTGTGATCTATTACATTTCCAAAGTAACACTGATGCAATATACAGTTTGTTTGTCAAACTTGAATAGAAATGTATGCAATATCATTGCAATAATATATCCCGCATAACATTTGTTCAGCGGACTATGATGTTTTTTTGACAAAAGCACATTTTTCTAAAGTGAATTGTATGTGGCTCCATTTTCGCACTATTTTCTATATATGAAAAAAAAAAACGTGCATCAGACATTTGAAAACCTATAAATCAAACTGTTCATTGAACCAATATGGGCGTTGTATGTCACTCTGGTGTAAAGTGTAGCAATAAAATGTACCTACTGTAATAAACAGTAATGGGATGGTGGACCCAAAAGGCAGGATGCAAAACGGGTTTAAAAAAAAAAACAATAATAAAGATTGCAGACACAACAGAGAGGTTATAGCAATAACAAAAATACAGTCCAGGGTTAGAGAAGGTGTAAACAGGGCAAGCATGGAGACCCACAAGGTAAACGTTTAAAGTCAGTAAACAGTAAACCAACAGGCAGAAGAGAAACCAAAACAAAAGCAAACCATAAAGCACAACAGGGATCCCGAACAGGAAACAGGAAGCAGAACAGGCAGTGTGGGAAGCTAACAATGCTAACAATTGTTTGTTTAACAGTTATTTTCTATGTTGTACGAGGCCCGATTGTGGTTGTTTGTTTTTGTTCCATTAAAAAAAAAAAAGAAAGAATCTCAGGTACACAAATCCCATGAGATAATCTGGCAAGGGGTTTATATAAATACCGAGCCGCATGGGAGAAGCGGCAAGATGGCCGCCGGCCCGGAAAGCGCCGGAGATCCTGACAATAAATAGTTTTGTGTTTTACCGCGTTTTTTCAATGGAATATTATTATTATTATTGTTTTTTTTTTTATCTCAAAGCATCTTAACACAGATTATACAGTCAAAATTTTAAAAAAAGATTGTTCTTTTTAAATGTAAATTAAAGCAAAGACAAAAAATAAATTAAATGTTTTTGTTATGTCTGTAGCAAGACTCTATTAAGGCGAATATTTTCACGGTATATAAACGCAAGTTTTTTAACCGAAACTCAAATATACCGACGAACGAGTCTGTAGAGATCATTCGTAGTATGAATTTGTTTTCGATTCAGCCATGTTTGCATGATATAAGCTATAAAAACAGTAGTTTACTGCATTCCTGAATGCTGCACTTAAGAAAACAATAACAGTAATACACTTCAAATGAATAAACAGTATAAAATAATGCAGTAATGTATACAGTAAGTACCACGGAATGTTAATACGTGTGTGTGGATGGTGGGAGGAGGAGGAGTAGAAGGAGGTAGGAATTACACTCATTCGCCACACAAATTTTTCTTTGTAGACAGGTTTGTTCGTATCCATGAACGTCTGTAAAGTGTTTGTGTCGTAAGGTGGGGCGTGTCTGTATTTCCAACAGAATTCCAGGCAAATGTGCTTTTCTAGGCATAAGTGCTTATAACAATACCAGTAGCTATGTGAGTATGCTCTGAGCGAGCTGGTGCCTACTGTGGCAAGGAAAAACTCCCTGACATGGCATAAACTTATAAATAAATGTAACCTGTAGTCCTGAGTCATTGCTGCAGCCTTTCCGATTTGAGTGCAGCTGTTGAGAACACTATGGACTGCCCCTAAGGCCATCAGTCTTGAGATATTAGTCAGACTTTTTGTTATGCGAAACGAAAATGACAGACTCACATCTGATATTTCTATTAAATGAATGTCAATATGCATGAGAAATGTTAATCTGAGGGTTTATGGGAGCATGGGCAGATGGGCAGATTTGTTTACCCCTTCAACCTACTACACTCTACAGTACAAAATTACAATATTATATATATATAGATATATATATATATATATATATAATATTACTATATATATATATATATATAAAAACTGTTTAGAACCTCAGAATATGTATTCCGGAATATATATATATATATATATATATATATATATATATATATATATATATATATATATATATATATATATATATGATATATAGAAATGTTAATCTGAGGGTTTATGGGAGCAAATGGGGGGATAAAAGTAGCCATGGGCAGATTTGTTTACCCCTTCAACCTGCTAACACTCTACAGTACAAAATTACAATATTATATATATATATAATATTGTAATTTTGTATGTATATATATATAAATAACTGTTTAGAACCTCGGAACAGCTGTACATATTGCATCTTGTAAATTTATAAACCATTCATGTAGTGTAAGTGACTTTTCCCGTCTCTGTATGCTTATGTGTGAACTAAAACAGGGATACAAAGCCCTTTTTCTGATACCTATCCTGTACTTATATAAGGAGTTGGAGAAGAGAAACGCCGCACTTCTCTCCTGTTGAGCGCGTGGCGGGCATTTCTATCCTTTAGTGCAATAAAGTGTTTTGCTGACCAGACTGACCTTTGTAAATGAAAGAAATATCGTTCTTTACATTCTTTCCCACCTATATACATATTCTTCCAAGTCCTGCACAAATATTTCACATACACACTACATTAAAATGTATTAATATTTACTTTACGAACAGTACCTGCACTACTATAGCCTTTTATTATTTGCTGTGCATTACATGCTGTACATATACTTACATATTTCTGTGCATACACACATATCTTTCTATCTATCTGTTCTGTCTGTCTGTCCGTCTTTCCTTCTATCTATCTATCTATCTATCTATCTATCTATCTATCTATCTATCTATCTATCTATCTATCTATCTATCTATCTATCTATCTGTCTGTCTGTCTGTGTCTGTCTGTCAGTCCGCCTGTCTGTCTGTCCGTCCTTCTATCTATCTATCTATCTATCTATCTATCTATCTATCTATCTATCTGTCTATCTATCTATCTATCTATCTATCTATCTGTCTATCTGTCTGTCTGTCTGTTCTGTCTGTCTGTCTGTCTGTCTGTCTGTCTGTCTGTCCTTCTATCTATCTGTCTATCTAGTTCGCGCCGTCTATCTATCTATCTATCTATCTATCTATCTATCTATCTATCTATCTATCTATCTATCTATCTATCTATCTATCTATCTATCGGCGCTCCTGGACACTAAGAGGTCTGATCAGTTTGTAAAAAGAATAGAAGCATTACACATAGATTTTGATGTACTTTACAACAATCTTCTACGACATTGACCCCACTTATAATAAGAGCTATGATTCATTATTAGTCTATCACGCCCTTAATATCTACAATCCACACAGTCTGCTTTGAATTCGACAGCAATATTAGGAATCGTTTTCCCTTTCTAATCGGAAATACGTTCCAAAAAAAAAACATGCATTGGTTTAGAATTATTTGTACGATTAATCTCTACGTATAGGACTTCTTTCATCTTCTTGAAGAAATTGAATTTATGGAGATGTGTTTTTTTTTCTTCTCGTGTTTCCTCCATGATTAAACTCAGACATTCAGAGAGCGTTGGTGGAAATCATGACAATTGAGTTCACAGCAGCTTGCACCGGGGATAATTGCATCACCTGGACCCCCCCATCCCCCCCACAACCCCCCCAACACCCTGTTCTGGCAGGCAAGGCATGGAGACGGTTTTGTAATGCATGTTCTCCATATCGAGCAGGCCATCAGAGTAAATATGATGTTAATTTATTGACAGGTGTGTTACATAATGTTTTTTTGGGGCGCACTCTAATTCGACCTGAAACACAAAAGTTTGAACACACACACCGCGATGAGCGGCTTATGGTGCGACACGTGCCATAGAATTTAGGGCATGTCTCTTTTTTGTCCTCATTCTTTTACTTTAATTGGATGTTCTTTAATAGACCTGCATTTTGTATTCCACCAGCCTTGGTCCATTCAATTGCATCTATATATATATATATATATATATATATATATATATATATATATATATATATATATATATATATAACATGCAAACTTCACACACACTTGGCCGAGACGGAAATCGAAGGCGAACATGCTAACCCCTATCCCTGTGTAAAATTCACCCGCTCTCAAATAATAATGATAAAAAAAACGGAGAGGCATGTCTCGCATCAAGTCTCTTGTGGGAATGCCTGGGAAAGTGCAATTGATGAACCATGGTCTTCTGCACCACAGGTCCATATTGTTGCTCACGCATTCCAGTGTCTGCCCTTTTTTTTCATGTTGCCATTACAATTGTTCTTTTATTCACTTTTCATCCACTCATTTTCGCCGTCGCCCTCAATATCATATATCGCAGAATCGCCCTGCATATTTCATGACCATTTTAAATGAACACACATCGTCCGTTATACTGCAGTAGAAAGACGATTATTGGCCAAAACATTACCTGGTGTGGCCCATTCCAGACACTATAATTAAAGCTATAGCTAAAGGTGTGTATTTCAAAATGGATAAGCCACTGAATTGGCTTGTCGACCTTGAGGACGAGCCCGTCTGAGCTCCCTGAGCCCTACCTCAATCAAATGCAACAATATGCTGGTGCAATAGATTCATCGGAAATGTGGGCCTCGCCTCTCTGGAAGGCATGAATTTCTGAAAATCTGTAGATCCCACCTTCAGCCAATTTGCTCCTGGGAAATGGATGGCACAAATGTCTAGGCGGTAAATCCCATTCTGGCTAATGGTACATTTGGGATTAATATATGATGTTTTACTAGTCCTAGTCATGTATACGGCAACTCCGGTAAGCTATAAGGATACTGAATTATGCTTTTTACACATACTATATTTAGAACAATTGTAGATAATGAACTAGACATGGGACATTTCCGGAAAAGAAATTTGAGTGATGCTTGCCGATGCAAACCGCGGGTCCGGGCACGACCCCTTAGAACCGGGTCCGTTTAATATTTAGCATTTAACGATATTCATTTTCTATGCTAGAAATTTGCCCCAGGCTATAATTCCCTGTGGTTTTTGGGACCGAATGTCATATCAGTGCGATGTCCTTGCCACCCCGGACGAGTGGATACGTCGATACGCTCGAACAGCATGTTCCCCATTCATCTGTATGGGCCGGAACAATGCAGAATTTCCGGAATTCCGTCTGGGGTTCAATAGTCGTATGATCGCAACCTACTCCATCTCGCCTACGAGTGGATATATCAAATGTGCATTTTGGGCGAACACTGGCCGAACGGCAGAGCATCAAATTTCCCCATTCATTCTCTATGGGGCCGGAATTTTGTGGATTTCCCGAAATTCCGAACCGTTGTGGGATTCGGTAGGTATATGATCGTGATCCATCCCAGACCCCCTATGAGTGGATATGCCATATGTGCATGTCAGAGGCTCAGAGGCCGAACTGTGAGGCACGAAATTTCAACCCCATACATTTTCTACGGCCCCGGGTTCAGAATTCCGCAGGGTGATTCCTTATGAAAGTAAGAGCACACCTCACACCATCGGGCCCGATATGAGGTACGATTCGTGGGCATCGGACAAAAACTGTGGGACGAGTTACGCGCCGGAAATCTGACCGAAGCTAGAGCGAGATTATAATAGCTTTGCAAGCATCAGTAATAATAAATATGAGAGATTATAATAATTGTGCTTTTCAAGCAGCGCTACTTAAATGTGTCCACATGAAAATGTGACATTATAAAATGTACTTTGGAAATCATTCATTCGTTCATTCATTCATCTTCTACCGCTTTATCCGATCTTCCTCGTCACGGGGAGTCTGTGCCTATCTCAGTCGTCTATGGGCATTAAGGCAGGATACACCCTGGATGGAATGCCAACCCATCGCAGGGCACACACTCACACACATTCATACACTAGGGACAATTTTCCAAGGTGCCAATCAACCTACCGTGCATGTTTTTGGACCGGGGGAAACCGGAGAACCCGGGGAAAAACCCCCTGAGGCACGGGGAGAACATGCAAACTCCACACACACACATTCCCGAGACGGGAATCGAACCCGGATCCTGGCGGTGTGAGGCGAACGTGCTAACCACTAAGCCACCGTGCCCCTTTGGAAATCAGTGGTGTAATATATTTTGGAATACGTGAGTACTTGATTACAGTACTTTATTTTTTCCCTATTTCTATTTTCAATGAGTAATCAATGATATAAGCATCTTTTTTTCAAATTTTCAAATACATTCAATTATTCAATATATGTACTTTATAATCCGATATATTTTATCCAATTGCAATCAGTCAACTCTGAACTTTTGCTTTTATTCTGCTCGTAAAATTACTTACTTGCATTTTTATTTGTCCATCGCACACTGATGGCCATTTCCGTCTCGGCCATGTGAGTGTGGAGTTTGCATGTTCTCCCCGTGCCTCAGGGGTTTTTTCTCCGGGTTCTCCGGTTTCCCCCCCGGTCCAATAATATGCACGGTAGGTTGATTGGCACCTTGGAAAATTGTCCCTAGTGTGTGAATGTGTGTGAGTGTATGTGTGTTGCCCTGCGATGGGTTGGCATTCCATCCAGGGTGTATCCTGCCTTGATGCCCATAGACACCTGAGATAGGCACAGGCTCCCCGTGACCCGAGGGAAGATCGGATAAAGCGGTAGAAGATGAATGAATGAATGAGTTGCTTATATCATTGATTACTCTGTAAAAATAGAAATTAGGCACGAACAAAAAAAATGACAAAAGTACTGTAATCAAGTAAACAAACATTTTCTCAAATACTTTACACCACTGGTTTAAAAAGTACATTTTTGAATGCTGTGTTGTTGGTTAGAAGAAAAAACCTCACAGGTTATTGGCTTTTTGACATGTATTGAGGTTTTATTTGCATATTTGAGGCAATATGAGTCAAATACTCACGTACTGGTCAAATCAGATATTGTAAGACTCTAGTCATATTGATGATTTTTAACTAGCAGAAGGCTAACGACAATTGTATTCAAGAATGCTCTTTACACCTCTGCTTCCAATGCAGTCCAATACATTATGGCTCGATACTTGCGCTATTGAATAAGTGCGTCTTGGGACTCTTTCATTGCTTATCATTTTAGCCTGCCTTTACTATTCCTAACCTATTATATACAGCATATGCTGGCATATACCAAATGGATTTCTATGTACTCATCCATCTTTCATGCCACCTCGGTCACGCTTCCGAACGTGACATTTTGACCAGAAGTAATTCTTCCTCCTTGTAACTGATTGCTGCCAAAGCATTCCCTACTGTTTCCTCACCTTTCCGGGGCCCGGCTGGAAACCTGGCAGTGTCGACGCAGGAAACCCTTTCCTTGCGCTCTTATCTTTATATTGCTACGGGCATAATCCTCGCTGCAGGTGTCATGCATAGGGAGGAACGATAATTTTCACACTTCTGCTCATAACAAGATGAGGCTTTATTCTGGTGTTAAGCTGTGAGACCGTGAGCTAATGGCACAAATTTTCCTCCTCTCGGAGAGCTTCGCGTGCTGAGCTCAGGTTTATGTTGTGTGCTTTTGTTTCCTATTGTTCCAGGTCTGTACCAGTGTCCTATTTAGAATAGAATAGCCTTTATTTGTCAGATATGCAGTGCTATGATCCCCCAGATTGTTTGGAAGCTGGAAACAGAGCGTAGGGTGGGCTATGATACAGCACCCCTGGAGCACAGAGGGTTAAGGGCCTTGCTCAAGGACCCAGGGGTGGCTCCTTGGCGATACTCGAACCCCCGACCTTCCGATCCCCTCCCTCCTTTTCCTGACTGGGTCTCTGTGTATCCATGTTTTCTCTATGTATCCATGTACTCTGTATCTACTGCTTTATCCAATCTTCCATCGGATCACGGGGAGTCTGTACCTATCACAGGTGTCTATGGGCATTAATGCAGGATACACCCTGGATGGAATGCAACCCATCGCTGGGCACACACACACACACACACACATTCACACAAACATTCATATAATTTTCAAGGTGCCAATCAACCTACCAGTGCATGTTTTTGGACCGGGGGAAAACCGGAGAACCCGGAGAAAAAAAAAAAAAACCCTGAGGCACGGGGGGAGAAACATGCAAAGCAAACTCCACACACAATCACATGGCCGAGACAAGAATCGAACCTGGACCCTGGCGGTGTGAGACGAACGTGCTAACCACTAAGCCACCGTGCCCTTATCCTAATTCATACCCTCTGCTGTTCCTTGTTTCAGTGCAAAATCTACTAATTCAGAATAATTGATAATCCAATATCAAACCCAAGCTTTTGATTTCCTCCTCCTTGTTTTATGGATTTGATCCTTGCCTGCGTTTCTTGTTCCCGATTAAAAGATCTGTCTTTGCCGATACCGCTTGCCTGTTCTTTGACCTTCGCTATGGACCACGTCCAGGATAATTGGATTACACCTAATTAATATCACACCGAGTTCACACACTCGCGTCCTGCTTCTGTCGACGCTACGGCGAAACCGATGAGTAATGGATGCCGTTCGTAGAAGTAAACAGATTTTGAGATTTACCCTTTAATGTGGATTTGTGTCACATCGTCACAACTGGTAGAGTCTTGTTTGTTTGTTTGTTTGTTTGTTTGTTTGTTGTTAGTTACGTCCAGTCACAAGGATTTTATTGTCATTTCTATAATATATATATATATATATTATATAGGATATATATATATATATATATATATATATATATATGATGAGAGAAATGTTTCTACAGGACATTTGGGCTACATAAAACAACATCACACAACACACCGAGGGACTAGACTTAGTTAGTCCTAGCCACATAAAAGTGCATCTTGTGCAAACCTAGTACAAACAGAGCAAAAAACAAAACAACAGACAACAAAAAGCACCATTTTGGATCCGGAGAGGCACCTGGGAGATACTGCTGTCTTGAAGGTTGAAATGTTATGGGGGGGGAAAAAGCAAAACAAAAGCACAATGCTCAAGAATGAAAGAATATACAATATATTGACAATATACAGGATTCATTTGGCCACTACCTTATTCATGACCTTCTTCCTGACACATGGCTTTGGACCATCAGAATGCAAGGGTTCGAGAGGATCTGCTGGACCATCCTCTGATTTATGACCTTAAAAGCTGAAAACATTACCACCAATAGGAACACATAATATGAACATCCATTTAAATTGCACAAAGACTTTTCATTCATTCATTCATCATCGACCGCTTTATCCGATCTTCCCTTCGGGTCACGGGGAGTCTGTGCCTATCTCAGGCGTCTATGGGCATTAAGGCAGGATACACCCTGGATGGAATGCCAACCCATCGCAGGACACACCACACACACTCACATTCACACACACATTCACACACACAACTTTTTCCAAGGTGCCAATCAACCTACCATGCATGTTTTTGGACCGGGGAGGAAACCGGAGAACCTGGAGAAAAACTCCCTGAGGCATGGAGAGAACATGCAAACTCCACACACACACATGGCAGAGACGGGGAATCGAACCCGGACCCTGGTGGTGTGAGGCGAACGTGCTAACCACTAAACCACCGTGCCCCCCACAAAGTCTTTTTTTCTGTATTTTCTACACATTTTATTATTTTTCTTTTTAAACCCGAACAAATTTTACTTCGTGCATAGTTTTTTTCGTATCTGCGAAATTTCGCTAAGTGTTTGTCCGTAGGGTGGGGAGCGTCTGTGTATTCCCTACATAATTGTCAGACATTTCTTATGCCAAAGTACATAAAGCTTATTATCAGAAAAATGTATAGTTACCGAAAACGAGAATAATCGCTTTGGATATCGTACCTCCTGCAGCACATTCTCGGGGGGGAGCGAGAGGTCATGGGTGGCGATGTCTATCCTTTCATTCCCTCTTTTTTTACTTTCTTTTATACATAGAAGACAACATATTCACAAAAAAAACACAGAAACACAGAGCTGAGGACTGAGCACATAAAGCGGTCAGGCTAACCACTTAGCAGTCGGCTAACGTCATTAATTAAGAAATACAGAATAATAAATAATGAGAAACCAATTAATACGTTCCCCCGACCTCATCAATTTCTTTACGCCTTATAATATAAATAATATTAATATATTTAATAACATTACTGCTAAATATGAAGGCATTTAGTTGAATTACATTGCTATTAAATGAAAAATCTCCTTATACAGTACTTTAAACACACTATACTGTATATACACTTCTATAAAGTAAATATCAGCACACCCTATTGTTATTAAATGGATGACTTATTTACAAATAAACGGAGAGACAGAGGGTAAACCCTTGTTCTCGACGGGCAGGTAGAAATCCCGACGTTAACTGGAGCAAACATCGTTATCTGGTTACGAATATTTCGCCCGCAAAAAACACGACGGTTGACGGAGGGAAAACGACGTTAAGGAACAGACGTTTAGCCGAGGCACCACTTGTACTCTTTACTCAACCTTTTTCTGTACCTTTTCTGATTTCTGCACTTCTTGCAGACTAAACTGGGGTCATTTTTGTGCGAGTTTATTCTTAAATATAATTTTTAAAAAAGGATATATATATATATATATATATATAAAACTATATATTTTTTTTTTATCTTCTCAGCTAGAAAATCCAGCTCTAACATGCCAGAAGAAACATCTACTCTAAGTGTGAGGCCTATAAAAAAAGCATGAGGTATTTTTGGATGACAAACTGTTAATCAAGGCAAGATAGGCTTCTCTTCATCTTTCTGCATTATTTATAACTCACTGTGAGAATGTGGATAATTGGTTAGACTTGGCTTTTGCCCTAACCTGACTACTGCAATGGCAATATTTGACAAGAAGATAGTGCTTGCTTCTTCCTCTAGTCTCTTTCCACCCATTTCCTCCATACATGACAGTTTGAGTTTATTTGCAGCCATATGGCAATATAGATAAAGAATAATAGAAAAAAAGAAAGAATCAACTGAAACTTGCCTATATATGACATATATTTCCATATATATACCATCGATATAATATATATATATAATATATATATATATATATATATATATATATATATATATATATATATATATATATATATATATATATATATATATACACACAACACATATATAAACACAGTTTTCGGTTTATTCATTGTTTTTCCTCTTAATCATGAGTGAGCCTTGAAATGTTTTTCCTTTGCCTTTCCTTGCTCTAATCTGGGAGTTTCGTTCATTCTCGCAAGTGTTCATTCAGGAAATCAGTATGATGTCAGGTTGTGAATGATGTGGGGTGATAATGGGAGGGAGGTGAGGGAAGAGGCGCGCTTGCTTTATTTATACTCACAATGGAAAAATATCCATATGCTCCAAGCTGGGTAGCTAGATAGATGGAGAGACATATATACACATATACACACACATTTATATATATATATATATATATATATATATATATATATATATATATATATATATATATATACAGTGGTATGCAAAAGTTTGGGCACCCCTTTAAATTTTCATGATTTTCCTTTATAACTCATTGGTTGTCTGGTATAAGAAATTTCAATTAAATATATCATATAGGAGACAAACACAGTGATATTTGAGAAGTGAAATAAAGTTTATATGATTTATGGAAAGTGTACAAGAATTATTTAAGCAAAATTAGCCATGTGCATAAATTTAGGCAACCTGAAAAGCTGAAGGTCATTTGATTGATTTCAATACCTTTAGCACTAATTATTAGAACTCAAAATTGGTTTGGTAACCTCAGTGACCCTTGACCTCCATACACAGGTTGAATCCAATCATGAGAAAGTATTTAAAGGAGGCCAATTTTAAGTGTTTCTCCTCTTTGCATCTTCTCTAAAGTGTGGCAAAATGGGAGCCTCAAAACAACTCTCAGATGATCTGAAAACAATGATTGTTGAACATCATGGTTTAGGGGAAGGATATAGAAAGCTGTCTCAGAGATTTAATCTCTCAGTTTCAACTGTGAGGAACATTGTGAGGAATTGGAAGACCAGAGGCACAGTTCTAGTTAAGGCCCGAAGTGGCAGACCAGAGAAAAATCTCAGATAAGCAGAGGCGCAGGATGGTGAGAACAGTCACAGTCAACCCACAGACCAGCTCCAAAGACCTACAACATCATCTTGCTGCAGACGGTGTCACTGTGCATCGTTCAACTATTCAGCGCACTTTACACAAGGAGATGCTGTATGGACGAGTAATGGACGGACACAAACAGTGTCGCCTGAGGTATGCTAAAGCACATTTGGACAAGCCAGCTTCATTTTGGAATAAGGTGCTGTGGACTGATGAAACTAAAATAGAGTTATTTGGGCAAAACAAGGGGCGTTATGCATGGCGAAAAAACTCAAAAAACAACACAGCATTCCAAGAAAAACACTTGCTACCTACAGTAAAATTTGGTGGCGGTTCCATCATGCTGTGGGGTTGTGTGGCCAGTGCAGGGACTGGGAATCTTGTTAAAGTTGAGGGTCGCATGGATTCCACTCAATATCAGCAGATTCTGAAGAACAATGTCCAGGAATCAGTGACAAAGTTGAAATTGCGCAGGGGCTGGATCTTTCAACAAGACAACGACCCTAAACACTGCTCAAAATCTACTAAGGCATTCATGCAGAGGAACAAGTACAACGTTCTGGAATGGCCATCTCAGTCCCCAGACCTGAATATTATTGAAAATTTGTGGTGTGATTTAAAGCGGGCTGTCCATGCTCGGAAACCATCAAACCTGACTGAACTGGACATGTTTTGTAAAGAGGAATGGTCCAAAATACCTTCTGCCAGAATCCAGACTCTAATTGGAAGCTATAGAAAGCGTTTAGAGGCTGTTATTTTTGCAAAAGGAGGATGCACAAAATATTGAGTTCTTTTTTTCTTTGGTGTTGCCTAAATTTATGCACATGGCTAATTTTGCTTAAATAATTCTTGTACACTTTCCATAAATCATATAAACTTTATTTCACTTCTCAAATATCACTGTGTTTGTCTCCTATATGATATATTTAATTGAAATTTCTTATCCAGACAACCAATGAGTTAAATTATAAAGGAAAATCATGAAAATTTAAAGGGGTGCCCAAACTTTTGCAAACAGTATATAATATATATATATATATATATATATATAAATATATATATATATATATATATATATATATATATATATATATATATATATATACTGTAGCAACAGCACCTCATGATGGTTCGGTGCTGTAACCACAATGCCTTAACCACCTCCCTACCAATGAGTTATACGTTTGCGTTCATGACTTTGGCCTCAGACATCCATTGCAGCTACCACCTGCCAATCAAATGTCTCCGGTTTTTCAGTACTGGTTCACTGGTGAGTGCCTTTAAGGACCAGCAAATATGATCCGGTTGTCCCTTTTTGGTTATCCATTCTCATGTGGGATGTGGTGCTAAGGGGGGAGGCAGGGAGGGGATTGGGGGGAGATTGTGGGTGTGGTGTTTTGGCACCATGATTCCACCACCAGATTCACGTATGACAGGTGTGCCAGGGCGTGGAACCACCAGCAGGTTACATGTTTGCCCCCTGTTTTATTCCTGGTGATTTAGGCAGCGTAGGTACGAGGAGGTGGAACGGACACTGGAGTCCTGGCTGCTGGGTAGAAAAGAGAATGAGATAGGGTTCAGTCAGCCACACCCTGCTGGCAGTCGTGTTTTGGTGCATTTGTTCGGGATCTCTGTGTTTCACAATACATAATGACCTGCACTTGGATAGATAGACAGACAGGCAGACAGACAGACAGACAGACAGACAAATCAAAGCATTGATAATAAAACTGGCATTAAACAACTGTCCAGCTTGATTATAATTTGTAATATACAGTAATTTCTTAAACAGAAGGTCCAAGAGAGAAGGAAAATAACAAAACTGAACAAACAAAGAACAAAATATTTATTTGTTAAACATATATTTTAGATTTTATTATTTAACATAATAGCATAAAAGGGTAAATAAATAATTATCAAAGATGCATGTGCTACTCACACGCTACACAATGTGGGGACTTTGCTATGGGATCTGGGATTTTATATCGTGTCGATAATGTATAGAATATTCCAGAACTATAGTTGATAAAAAAAAATAAATAAATAAATAAATAAAAGGGAGTGACATGAAATGAAAAGAAATTAAGAGCGGTAACTTATTTTTGCCAGACGTGCGAGGAAAGCCATGTGAATAGGATTTCTTTTCGACATACCCAGCATAGCAGGAATGTCTTACCAATTATAGGCCGTCAGCTTAATGCGTCCCTTATGGATGACAGATGAGCACCATGGACAGCGCAGGCAGCACCTGAGCCGCGGTGGGTTTTTTTTAACGTCGCAGCTGCCAGGGATGTTCGAGCACGGCCTCGCTTGCATCTGAAACATGCTTCCGAGGTGCGCTGTAATACACATCGGTTAATTAAAACTTCCAAACAGCAATATAGATTGTTTCCTTGTTCGGGTCAAGATGGATATTTCATTTCAAAACTGTACGAGATGCCTTTTTTTTTCTTCTTTTCTTTCTTCCTGTTCTTGCCATGTGTCTCAACATACGACGGCGACAAAGCATGCTACAAATCCGGCGAAAAATCGCATAGATAATTATGGTGATATCATGCTGCATTTGGACAGTAATGGGCTTTTTTTTCTAGCTGTGCCTCTGCAATCCCACAGTGTTGGTAAGGGAGTTCATGCCGGCTAAGATTAATATTTATTTGTTTGTTTGTTTTCTATCGAGCACCTATCTTACAAGGGCAAATCTTGATATTCCGACCTGGTCAGTGATTCCAAAGTGATTACGCACGTCTATATTCTCACCATTCGTTTTTTTTTGTTTTGTTTGTTTTTCATTAGGCAGCTGTATCTGCTTGTAGTCTCGGTACAAGCACAACAGGACCAGTATTAATTGGAGCCTTGTTTCCACTCTTGTTGCCTGTCATTGGTATGTAACAATGCGAGGACGACGGAAATGTGCAAGCGAGTAAAAGTCACGATAATGAGGCTGAAAAATATAATAAGATTAAAAATGTAAAAATTGAGATTAAATCTGTCAGGGAATTTAGTTCTCACCCCCCAACCCAACTAATACAAATCCTCATTTGATTTCTGTTATTATAATAGATATTTCTTTTTATTCGTATTTCTTTTGCAAGATGAGATTCTTTTATAGGAGAACAGCGCTCAGTAGGACAACACTTGTTTCTCACCGCTACATGCTTTTCCCCTGTTTGTTTCATTGTTGTTTCTCCAGCGGTCATAGTTGCTGGCCTTTATGCTTCCAGAGGAGTCAAAATCACAAACTCATGAGGTTAGGTTTGAAGGTGGAAGGTATTTAACCTGTGGATTTTGCATGTTCTTCCCGTGCTTTGGGGTGGGGGGAAGGGGGTTCCAAAAACATGCATAGTAGGTTGATTGGCACCTTGGAAAATTGTCCCTAGTGTGTGAGTGTGTGTGCACTGCGATGGGTTGGCATTCTGTCCAGGGTGTGTCCTGCCTTGATGCCCATAGACGCCTGAGATAGGCACAGACTCCCTCAGAGAGAAGTCGGATAGAAGATGAACGAATAAATGAATGGAGAAAGTTTCTTCTGGTCTGACTTTTTGTGTATCTGCTTAACTCGGTTGTATTACTTGTAATATTTCATAGCATTGTTAGTTCTGTAGAGTTCTATCGTGATAATTCCACAGTGGGAGGCGGTAGCTCAGTGGTTAATTGACCTCTGGACCGCAGCTTCAAATCCCAGCCACCACCAAACTGCCACTAGTGGGCCCTTGAGCAAGGCCCTTAACCATCAAGTCGCTTTGGATAAGGGCGTCTGCCAAATGTAGTGTTAGTAGAGCTTATGAGTTCCCTCAGATCAAGACTAATTTCAATGACGGTTGAGGTTTGACTTGTGGGCGTTTATTTTGGAGGACACCAGTGTCTGTAGTAACTCGGTGACACTTAAATGCCAACATAAGTACAGATCTTATTCTTTGAGCTTTAGGAGTTATATATTGATCTCGGGCGATAGACCATGGAGTTCGTTTTTTACAAACTCTCATCCACCGAACAGAGGTCCCACTAACCGTATCCTCATCTAACATCCTGTGTTGCCTCAGTCTCAAACAGCGGTGTTAGGTGGGCTCTGGAATCGCCACTCTGCGGGAAGGAAAGCCGGACTTTATCACCGCTTTACCTTCCCACTATGCCTTTGACTTTCTTGCACTCGCAGAGACCTGGATATCCAAAAAAAAAACACCACTGCCCCGGCTGCCTATGCTTTCTCTCACTCACCGAGAGGAACAGGTAGAGGTGGTGGTACGGGTCTGTTGTTGTCATGGAGATGGTGTTTCACGCCTGTCCTCTTGTCTCATCTAAGCAGCTCTTCTTTCGAATTTCAGCAGTTTCACTTACCTCTCCAATCAACCGCTCGGTCATAGGCATGATCCCTAATGCCCTCCTGGCGCCCTTGGAGACTTTCTCCACACCCAATACTTTTCCCCCTGACAACACCCCTCTTGATGACTTTAACCTCCTTTCTGACAAACTCCACTCGTCTTGCCTCCACCTTGACATTTTCACTCGCCCTACGCCGGCAACACTTCCAGGTTTCCATTACAGCAACCTTTCCCATCCTACATAAAAAACCACTTTCCAACATCTCTCTCACCTGTCGGAACATTCCTTCCATCTCTGTAGCTTCCTGACCATGACACCTTTTCCCCTCTCACCCTGGACTCTGACACTGACACTTTCCTCTCCTCTATTTCCTCGTCTATGTCCCCTGTCTGCTAAACCAAAGGAGACTTCTTGTCCTACCGCTCGGCTGTCAGTATTGTCGCACAGCAGTAGGCAAGAACTTAGATCTGTGGAAAGGAAGTGAAAAAATAAAAAACACAACTTCACTCAGACCTGACCTCTTGCCGTGCACCCCTGACAGATTTCTCTTCTGATTTCTCCTCTGCTAAGACTGCCTTTTACACAGTTTTCTGTGGAGCAGCATAGAAATGAAAAACACTCACACCAGATTACATGGAGGGGATCTGCCCCACACAGACTCTGCACTGGTGTCCAACAAGGCTCAGTACTTGGTCCTCTTCTTTTCCTCATTCTCATGGTGAAGACGTCTCCTCACATGGATTTCGCTACCACTTTTATGCTAATGACCCTCAACTAGTTTTCTCTATCCCTCCATCAGATACCGCAGCATCTTCTAGCATCTCAGCTTGCCTGTCAGACATGAGCGCCCGTCCACCGAAACTCAACCCAAGGAAAACAGAACGGCTTGATTCAGGTGATTCATCTCCAGGTCAGGATCCCTGTATAACTCTTCACAACACACAGACCTGACCTGTTACAGTGCACTCCTGACAGAATTCTCTTCTGATGTAACCTCTGCTAAGACTTTTACCTTTTACAAGGTTTTCTGTAGAGCAGCATGGGAATGGTTTGCTTCGCTCTCGGCAGGTTCGCTCATACCAGGTTACATGGAGGGGGTCTACATCTACCCCACACAGACTCTGCACTGGTGTCCCGCAAGGCTCAGTACTTGTTCCTCTCCTTTTCCTCATTCTCATGGTGAAGACGTCCCCTCACATGGATTTCGCTACCACTTTTATGCTAATGACCCTCAACTCATCTTCTCCTTCCCTCCATCTCAGCTTTAGTGTCAGACATAGCTTCAAGGATGTGCACTCCCAGTTGATGCATCTCCAGGTCAGGGTCCCCATATAACTCTTCACAACTCTCGGCTTTCTCCTTCGCCCACTGCTCTTAAGTTTCGGGAAAACCCTGGACAATCAATTTCTTCTCAAAACATAAGAAGGATTCAACCATTTCTATCCACACAGGCTGCTCAGGAGCCTCATCATTCATTCATACATCTACCGCTTTATCCGATCTTCCCTTGGGTCACGGGGAATCTCAGGTGTCTATGGGCATCAAGGCAGGATACACCCTGGATGGAATGCCAACCCATCGCAGGGCACACACACACACTCACACACACACTCACATTCACACACTAGAGACAATTTTCCAAGGTGCCAATCAACCTACCGTGTATGTTCTTGGACCGGGGGGAAAACGGAGAACCCGGAGAACCTGAAGAAAAACCCCTGAGGCACAGGGAGAACATGCAAACTCCACACACACATGACCGAGACGGGAATCGAACCCGGACCCTGGAGGTGTGAGGCGAACATGCTAACCACTAAGCCTCATCAGTATCTCATCATTTCAAGACTGGACTACTGCAACTCCGCAGGCAGGACTACCTCAGAATGCTATTCATCCACTGCACATGATCTAAAAAACAGCTCCATAACTTGTGTTCAACCCAAGTCCAAGTTCTCCCTACACCACCCCACTGCTTTCCCTCTCTCCACTGGCGTCCATTAGCAGAGTCAATACACTGATCAAAAACGGACCTGTTTAGTTTAGGGCTCTTCTTTGTTCTACCAACGAGGTGAGGCAATGAACTGCTTCATTCTTCATTCTTCAAGGATCCAGAAACTCTTGATCTTGCACTTCTTCCTCTTAGCACTATCTTCGTTTTTTTTTTGTTCTTCAACACAGTGTTGTATCTTGTAGTTTGTAACTGAACAGAACAGTGTTAATTTATTCATAGATTCATAAGCGCTTTTTGTATAAGGGCATCTGCTAAATGCTGTAAATGTAAACGTATCTCCGAGCTCTTCGAATAAGGGATACCCATATGGCATTAGCAATGCAGCTGAATTAATACGGCATGCTTCTGCTTAAGGTATATTTACTGGTGCGGCTCATGGCTACCAATATAGGAAAGTCCCACAGGCAGGTGGCATATTTAAAAGATTTATGTATTTTTTTGGCATTAGTCTAGTCTGGGGGGGCAAAAATGGCTTGGCATTCCATCCAGGGTGTATCCTGCCTTAATGCCCATAGACACCTGAGAGAGGCACAGACTCCCCGTGACCCGAGGGAAGATAGAGGGAAGTGGTAGAAGATGAATGAATATTATGATTTTCCATTTGGATTTCGATTTCCTCTTGAACATCATTTACATTCATTGAACCAGTTTAGTAATGATATTCTTTATTAGTAAACCGATTCGAGACTGGACCCTAAAAGGAAATACAATCCATGCTGATACTGCACTGTTTTATTCTGAGGTTTTCCGAGGTTTTAGAGGATGATTTGAGACTCGGCCAGTGCTCGACTTGTCTTTATGTATGTGTTACGCGTTAGCTTGCGTTTTCCGCTTGAAACTTACCAGAGCACTGGATCAAAACACCCCTAGATCTGATCTCTCAAGGGACTTTGAAAGTGATAATGCTACCATGTTGTAGGATTAACCACGACTTCCTTATTTCCCCCTCTTGGTATCCGGGCCTGCCGGAAAAATGCTCAAACGTGCTATAAATACTTCATACGCGCCGTTCCGCCGAAAATACTTTCAGCTGACAGTCGGCGTGGTCCTGTCACGGATGCGCGATGGGTTTCTAACCGCGCGATGGGAGGAATTTGGGTTAAACGACTCCTTGTTCAGCAAATCGACAGGAAAAAAGGGTTGACAGCCAGTCGCTGTCCATGCATGTTATGCTCCATCAGGCTTCTCCTCGGTGTCGTGGGAACAAAGCCGTATGTCAGAGACAGTGTAGTACTGTGGACTAGACGCCAGCGAGCGAGTCAGCGAGCAGACGGGAGAGGAGATCGCAGCGTGGATGGCTGTGTGTCAGACTTCACGCTTGACCAAAAGCGAAGACCGGCCTTTGGGCCCATTTAACACCGTTTAATAAATTCATGGCACTAGAGGGACATTGCATCGCGGCTAAGTGGCAAATTTAGCACTCTAAACTCAACCTTTAATAGCCGAATCACAGGATAGGTGGTTGCATCACCCGACTTACTTAGATTTACCTTTGACATACTGCTCCTAGACTGCAAATTACTCCCACTGGGAAAATGCACACACACACACACACACACACACACACAGATACACCGTCAAACACACACACACAAGTAAATGCATGCATGCACATAAACTAGTCATAATTCACCAGCAAGAGGATCCGAGGCGCTGGAGTGGATTTCCCTTCATAGAAACCCTTATTTTACAATCCTTCCATCAAACATTTGCCACCTTAGGATTGGAGTGTGTGTATGTGTGTGTCTGTGTGTGTGGGGGGGGCAGGGGGGGGGGGTGAGGTGTGGGGGGGGGGGAGGCTGAGATGAGATGGAGGCTCCCTACATGGCGCCTGACTGGCTGCTGTTTTCACAGCTTTAATTAAAGGCAGAGAGGTTCAGAATGAGCCAGTCAGATTCTTCCTCGCTAAGTCAGACCCAGAAAAATGAATCTCAATGACATTTTTAACACACCATCTATATATATATATATATATATATATATATATATATATATATATATGCATAACAGATTTTTGATGCATGAATTTTGGGCAACCAAAGTAAAAGCTTCTCACAGCAGTGATCATTCTTCTGCGTTAAAAGAAGCTCAAGCCCTTGAGTCCTTGTTTTCAAATGAAGCTCTTTCCCAAGTTCTCCGGGAGCGGTCACATGGTCGATCACGTAAAGGTGAACGCACATACACTTGCTCCTCTGTGGCCTGTTGCTCAGCAACACTTCCTTGATTAGGTTAGCCAGCTATGGGAGTACGGATCTGGTATCTATGTGGAAAGCCGGATCAGATCACGCTAATGGAGCTGCAGTCACATGCTCGTTCCTGTCCCATGGGTGGTGGTGGTGGTGGTGGAGGTGGAGCACTCTCGGAGCCTAGATCTCACAGAGAGGTTAGACTCTCCACAGGGCACCAGCGACGCAATGGAACAAACGCTGCTATATTTACGTCGGTTTGCTGCCGGGAACCATCATGGAAAGATCTCCCCAGTGAAGACGGCGTTGGCATTTTTTGGGAATCGCTCTTTGCCGCGAACAAAATTGCTTTCTGTACTCGCCGTGCATTGTAAGGCAAACCAAACGCACACACGCAAATAAAGCGCAATATCTTCCGTCTATCCTTTTATGCATTCGTTTTTCTTTTGCTTTGGACGAGCAAGGCATCTGATAAAGCCTTCAGTGCGGAATCGAAGCAGATGGAGCTACATAGAGACACACTCGGAGTGATTTCCCAGCCCACTGTGAATACTGTTTCACTTCTCAGAGAGATAGACTGATAGACTCGTCTCAGAGAAATGGGGGGAGGGGGCGGCGGAGCGAAAGGACGAGAAGGAATGCAAGTGGAAGAGAGGAGTATCCCCTGATAAGGTTGGATACCGATACGCGGTAGGAGGTTATAATAAGTAATAAGGTTAATCACGTGTAGGCTGCCAGGTCCTAAACCTCGCTACGGCGAGCGAGTCACGACACGCCCTTTGACCGGATGAGAAACACCCGTCCGGCATTGTTCCTAGCAAATAACACCCCAGCTTCTTGCATACTCACCCGCCCTGCCCTACAAACGCAACTTCCGTCTTCATTTCACTCACCTCCCGTTGTGGGCCGAGTCTCTTTCCCAAACGAGGCCCGCTGCTGTTTCAAATCTCTCGCCGAACCCGCTTTCTCGGAGCTCCCCTCTTTGTATTGCGTTCATTATTTCGCCGCCGTAAACGCCTGATTACTTTGAATCATTGCGCCCATATGTGCGTAACGGAATTAAAGCTCGTTTGATGCTATCGCGCTCTTCAATAACAGTGTAGGAAGCTTCGGGATTAAAAAAACACAACGTTATGTCTTGTTGAATAGCATTTTGGAAATCGGGCTTTTACCCATTTGTACTAATTTCACTTGCATCGACCAATTCGTGCGTGTTTAATTCACTTTTTGCGGTTCTTTCGTCATCCCTCTGTCTCCTTGGTATGAATCGTGTGTGTGTGTGTGCATGTGTGTGTGTGTGTGTGTGCGTTTGCTTGTTTGTGGACACGTACAACCAGAGCAGGCTGGCAAATATGACTGTTGTGAAACATGTTCATGTTGCTGGGTCACTGTCACACACTCTTTTGTGGGTCGGGCCAATCCTTCCCACTCTCGTCTGTCTGGTCCTACATCAGCATGCGACTAATTGCAGTCATGGCAGTCGTTGAAATATTAATTTGCCTGGGGGCTTATAATGAAATGACAAACTAGCAAAACAACTGGGTAGACAACAGCAACGTTCATATCTTTTCTTTTTTTCTTTTCTTTTATCAGTGTTTTACGATGTTTGTTTAGAAAGATTAGACATGGATTGGAAAGTGTGTTGTTTACAAAAATTTATTCATACAAATCTTACAACACGTTTTTTTTTCTCTGTTTGTTTGTTTGTTCCTTTGTTTGTTTGTTTTTCTTTTTCAACATTTAAAAACGCCCCCCCCCCTCCCTCCCTTCGGTTATGGGTTAAATATCTCGAACTTCACATTTTCTAATATTCACTTCTCACACATAATATTTGCAAAAGATATAGATCAAACTTTCACATTTAAGGCTTTTGGCGCTCTTAGAAACGTACACAAGAGGCTAGGCTGTGGGCTGCACTCCATCAGGCTCTTTGTTAGCTGACAAATAACCCTCAAAGCGATGCGACAAGTAACAACACACACACACACACACACACACACACAAATAAATAAATAAATCAAATCAAATCAAGCTAGGCTTCTTGGCCCTCTACATACGCTTTGGGATATGATGAGTCAGTTTACTGAGTACAATGAAACAGGAACACTTTTACTTTTGCCACAACAACACATTCATTGAACTTAGAACAGCCTAATAGACAAGTTAATACTTTTGCCATTTACATCAGTTCAATAGTAAAAATTGGAATCACAATGGAACGCTGGCCATGCTTTATTTATTTGTTTTTTAAGTTTTTTTTTTTGGATGGAATTCGATATCGGCCCAGCCAAATTTGTAAAGAAACAAACAAAAAAAACAACAAAAAAAAAAAAGAAAAAAAAAAAGATGGTGAAGTGAAATGTAAGCTAATAGTCTGCAGCATTATAGGGCCACTAAAAATTGCCATCCGTAATCATGTGGCGATTTTTTCATTTTTTTTTGTTTGGTTTTGTTTTTTTGTTGTTGTTTTTTTTTTTTTTAAACTCATATGTTGTAGCAAGGCACCAAATCCAGAAGCCATGCTGTCTGTCACATACCACTGTCAGGTTCATCTTGAACATGCTCACACTCTTTCGACACATTCACACACATTCACACAATTGTGCTCCAATAAAAAAAAAAAAAAACACCTTCACTCCACAGGAACTGATGCACAATTACAAAGGGAGGGAGGGAGGAGGGAGGGGGTGGGGGGGGTTTATGTGTGGGGAAAATAATGGACTCAATGGTATTGTCTGGAAATATACAAACCATTGAGGGCTGCAAATAGGGATGATTTAAGTAGTACTGAGGGATAAAGGATGGTTGGGTATTTACGTGCTGCGTAATGCGTATCTCTGACTCCAATATACGAGGGTTTCGAACAAGACTACGAGGCACTATCACTAAAATCTGGTCCTCTGGTTCTTGCGTCACTTGGTTTACTTCCTTCCACTTTATTTAAAAAAGATGCAAACGGCTTATGCATGAGGTTAATGAATTATGAGAAGTAATAGCAAGGAGTATTATCCTGGAGTACAGGAAATACTGATCTGGAGTCTGTGCCGCTGAGCGTAATGCTATACCTATTACACTGGATCTAAACAAACGACGTTCTAACATGTTTTCATTGGTTGTTGTTGGTTTAATCCTGTTTTTCTTTTCCCATAAAAATGAATTCCAATGATTGAATACACATCCCCAACACACACACACACATACACACACAACATTGGCATACAACATTTGAAACAAATAGGATTAATACAAAGATAGAAATGATGCAAAACTCAAAAAAAAGAAGGAAAAAAAAAGAACAATGACTAGGGTCACTACAAACATGCCTACATTTTTGTTGTTGTTGTTGTTGTTTAAAAAATGACATGCTATAACACTTTTTAAAGGCCACCACAGCATGCACTTGGATTTTTTTTTCTCTTTTTTTCTTTTTTTTTCCCTGAAAGGGGAAGAGGGGTCAATGATACAATACTCTTACATTCACCCTGGAAAATGTATGATTAATATTCTTAGTAAAGTATCTCTTATTGATACAACAGAAATCTCTGAAATCAAAGGAATAATAATAATACCAATAAATAAATAAATAAATAAATAATAACAAATAAATAAATAAATAAATAAATAAATAACAGCCATCATTACATATGATGCACATGCATCATGAATGTAGGTGCGGGGAAGATGGAATGGTTAAGTTAATAAGCAAACCAATACAAAATAATAATAATAATAATAATAATAATAATAATCATCATCATCATCATAATTGAACTCCACTAATGATCTAAAGTCCTGTGTCTTTCATGTCTAGACACAAATTCGTTTAAAAATAAAATAAATAAACAAATAAAGAAATAAAGAAATAAGAACCTGTTGCAATTAATCAGATACGTGACTTCAACACATACACACATGTACCTGTGTAATGAGGGACTCATGCTGGCCAGTGTGTATCGCTCCCTCACCCCTTCATACGATTATTACAGCCTGTGCTTGTTTTCTTTTTTTTTTTTTTTTTGCTTCTTCTTCTTCTTTTTTTTTCAATTACAGAGTCAGCCTTGTGGTAACATACATCCCAGGGCCAACTGAGCACAGAATAATAATAATTAAAAAAAAAACTCTATTCTTTCTCTCATTTTCTTTCTTTTCTTTTTTTTTTTTTCTTCTCCATTACAAAAAAATAAAGTATAACATTCAGAACTTTGATTGTCTTTTTTAAAATCTATTTATTTTTCTGCATATGATGAATTCGAAAAAAGATATCAAGCGCATAACGTTCAAGGTGCACATTTGTCATATATGTATATGTAATATATATATATATATATATATATATATATATATATATATATATATATATATATATAATTTTTTTTCCTAGTGCTTTTTTATTAGTTTCGTTTTCAACATATAAAGCTATATACATTCAAACTGAAGGATTGGTCCACAAAGTAGAACTGTGCGGTCTCAAGTGCTTTTGTACAAAAAAAGAAACGAAAAGAAAGGAAGAAAAAAAAAAGAACAAAAAATAAACCATGTTCTTACTAAAATATTTTTTAATGGCTTGACTTCGTACATAAAATACATGTTTAAAAGAACACAGGCGAGATCCACCGACTGCTCAGTTGTAAGTTAGAATGACTTTTGACTGTATGATTGAATGACACAAGGGAGGGCAGTTGCTCTATTCTCTCTCTCTCTTTCCCTCTCTCTCTCTCTTTTCTCGCTCCCTCTTCCACTCGCTACAAATAAGCAAAACGGCGTCCTTTGTTTCTAAACCTCTGTCTGTACCTTCTCCCCAGCACTGCTGCAAGGTATTTTTTTACGGCCATTTGTTTCCGGTAGCGGCTGTAGCTGTCCGTGAAAATGCCGTCTGAGTGGCGCTTGGACAGGGGCTCCGAGTCTTCCTCCTCCTCCTCCTCCTCCTCACTGCGAACACAAGCGCGCTCGTTAGCCTGGAGCCGAAGCCAAAATCCGAGCGCAAGCTAACAGGTTACAATATCATGGTGGAGGTCCAATTAGAGATTCGATCCATGCCCACCTGTTTTCGATTGCACATCGCCGTAGGAGCAACGTAGGATCAAAAGAAATATATATATATATATATATATATATATACTATATATAGAGAGAGAGAGAGAGAGAGAGAGAGAGAGAGAGAGAGAGAGAGAGATGGGTATTTTGTTTGGGGGGGGGGGGTTGATTATATAAGTGGCACGTTAATTGCACCGTTAAGTCGACAGGTGAATAAATAAAAGCGCCATTTTCGCAACGTCGATAAGCTATTACTGTGAATTTAGAAATGTGTCCCAACCCAAGTGCCTACACCCGAGCTAGTGTTCCTAGACAAAGAGACACCAAATACCGGAGACACACACACACACCAAAATAAAGAAAAAAAAGTCGGAAACGGAGGTGGGAGGGAAGAAATTCACCGCCATGAAAAAAAAAATCCAAAAAGGGGAGGAGACCATGCATTTAAAAGCAAATCATAATCATAATAAAAAAAAGCAACAAAACAAAAATAATAAAGATGACGGCAGGTAAACGCTTGGAAATGAAATACCCTTACCCTACGCGAACTGCCGTCAGAGAATGCAGATATTTTCGGGCTGATAACTGAACCAGGATGTCCCTCAAGGCTCTATCTAACAATCCGTCTGCATGCGTTTCGGCTCTGAGGTAAAACGCCAACCACACACCACACACACACACAACACACACACACACACACAAACACACATACATACATACAGGGGGTAAGCAGAAAAACAGAAAGCACCAAAAAAAGGATAAAAGTTCCGGGTATTTTTTTTTTGTTTACGCCAACGATAAAACGAGCAAAAAAAAAAAAAAAGTAGCTCAGACGTGGTCGTCTAATCAATCGATCCGTTTGTCAAATACCTGTCTGCCTCTCTGTCTGTCCTACCTTTATTTCTGTCTGTACATTTTTTTTGCATCTACAGTATCACCTCAACCGCATACCAAACAAAAAGAGAGGAGGAAACAAAAGAAATGGCAGCATGAATGCGGCTACATATATATATATGCATGCATTTATACCATAATAAAGGATGATAATCCTGTGTCTGTGGGTGTCCGGATTTGGGGAAGTGTGTGTGTGTATGTGTGTGTGTGTGTTTGTGTGTGTGTGTGTGTGTGTGTGTGTGTGTGTGTGTGTTTATGTGCATGTATTGCTCACCTTCTCTCGGGCGGGTAATACAGTGTGTACGCGTCCTCCGGGAGGGCTGGAGCACTGCGTGCGCTCATCGTGTCCGGCTCGTAGGAGAGCTCACTTAACGAGTTTCCCTCATCCCCGAACACGTCGTTTTCCAGCCTAAAACCCCCCGGGAAAGGACAGGGTGATCAATGTTCAATCGAAGTTAATATGAGAGAAAAAAAAAATAATTAATTACAAAAAAAACATATATATATATATATATATATATATATATATATATATATATAATATATATATATATATATATATATATATTGTAAGCTTTTAGCGACAATTAAATAAAAAAGAAAATGAGAGAAAAATAATTGCCAAACAAAAAAAAAAAAAAACGAATAATACAAATTGGCTCTTTGCCAAATGATATGTTGGCAACGATTCGTTTTCCGTTTTGTCCGTATAATATCCTTTTCTTTCACGCCACATTGTATTTTTTACATTTTATTTCGTTACTATTTCTGTGTACATCTATGCACATATACATAATCAAAAGTGCGACTGCGTTTTTTTTTTGTTATATTTTTATTAATGACGCTCATAAAAAAAAAGAAACATTGCAATTCGTTACTGTCGCTTCACAATGCTACTCTACTGCTTTGAGACGACGTCCGTTTGTGAAAGCGCTATAGCCGCTTCTTGCCTGGAGCGTTAGGCGCTCATAGTGTGAAAGTCAGGACTGGTGCACGTTAACGGAGTTGAGGCTTACACTCCACACCAGCTCTTCCTATTCGTTTGCTGCTCGTGTTTGCAGTGTGACGCCACATGGCCGTCATTCCCCCCTTTTTTTCCCTCATTCTCATTTTCACACAGGCAACGGGTCCCGGTAGAAATAAGAACCCGCCTAAACCCTTAATACTCACCGGAGTAAATGATTCGTTTCCTGTCGAAACTTCATTAACAAAATAATAATAATATTAATAATAAACAAATAAATAAATACACAAATGCGTAGTGTATTCCACAATGAGCAAATCATTTGGTGCACCGTGTTATTCCATTGTTTAATCAAAATGCTGTAGGACATTTTTTTTCTCACAATAAGATTTTTTTTTAAATCTTAGAAATATGACACAGGTTCGATTTTCCGTAAGATGAAGCGATAAATGGAGAAAAGGGACAAGGGGGGGGGGCTACAGGATGTTCTACGTACCTCATGTTGGGGAAGCCCATTCCGATGGGTGTGCATTGGGCGCTGTAGCGCATTAAGATCCCGTAGATGAGCAGAGCCAAAGTCGCTCTACTAGATTTGGCCATGCTGTGAAGGGAACGCGGAGAAAGTTAAAAAAAAAAAAAAACAACTAAATACTCTAAGACGCCTTTAAAGTGCTCATTTTTCTCCCTCTTTCTTTTTATTACGGGATGCGCTCTATTGCCATTCTCCTCGCTTTTCTAATAACTCCTGTCATGACGCGTCCTAAACACATTCCACACGGTGTTTTCACTCATTCTCTAAAAAAAATGAAATAAAAAAAAAATTCGAACGGGATTTTTTTGTTTGTTTTTTTTTGGCGGAAAAAAGTTTAAGTAGAGCCTTCGCATGTCGTAAACAACGTCCTTATCCTTGAGCCGACAAAAGCGGGAGTAATAAATCATAATAAAACAACAACAGCAACAACAAAAATAATCAAGGAATCCTGGAGTTTGCGTTTCCTGCAACGAACGATTTTGCATTTGGAATGAAAGAGGCAAAACGATCACGTACCTACGGCAGGTTGGACAGAGAGCGAGGCTGCGGGACGCGCTTCGGGTGCGGCTGCTGTGCGTGTGTGTGTGCGCGTGTGTGAGCGAAAGAGAGAGGGAGAGAAAGAGAGAGAGTGAGTGAGTGAGAGAGAAAGAGAGAGAGAGAGACGAGGTAATCTTTCTCACGGCACCTCTTCTCGACCGCTATGATATGCTCGACCGCCTTGGACTTTTATACAATAAGTAGCTGCTACGAAAAACAAATAAACAAGAAAATAAATATATATATATATAGCCTTTTGGGAACAACACAAAAAGAATGCTCGTTGCGATTCTTCGTATACGGCCTATTCGACCGTCCACATGTCTTCTCCGCTCAACTTTCACCCCCCCTCCAGTTCCCTCCGATTTTTATCCATGAATGGAGTCTCATGCCCTTTTTTCAATAAGTCCCATTAAGTATGCCTCAGACGTCATCAGCCCCGTCCTCCCGGAATATAGCTGTGTAATTTCTTCCTCATCGACGGATAAGTTACTATGACACGCCTCAAACGGAACTTTTTCCTTTGAATTTTCTTTCCTTTTTTTTAAAGACTAGATAACTTTTCTTATTATAATATTATTATTTGTTCACTATTTTTTTTTTGTACAGGAAGCTTATATGGCCACCATTCCGGGAGGTTACACCATGGTATTCTCATTCGATTTTCGTTTTAAAAGATGATTTTATACATTGCATCATTTATCTGACTAATGTGCTCTCAATTGTCAGAATGAGAAAATAAATCAATCAATCAATCGATGAATAAATGCGCCAACAGGGAGCTGTCCACTGTTGTGGTGCTGACGCTTCGACGCCAACGTCAACCGAAGTTCATGATCTTTTCAAATGTCTTTAATTAAAGATAGATTACACCCCTGCCTATTCCCACTAAAAAGGTTAAACAAATGGAAAGAAAGAAAAATATTAATTGTTAAAATTTCTCTCGAAGATGTACAATTTGTCCCTATAGCAATAAAGAATTGTACTCAGTATAATTAAATACCCTTAAAATACCTTAATACCCTTAAGTCATTATTTAAATATTACGTACAGTTTAATTTCTATAAAAATAAATGATGTACGTTATTGTGTATAAACAGGCCTCAGTTTATGGAAAAGTGCAACTATAAACTATGCTGATTTGACTCTTACATAGTATTTAAATCCATATGTTTATTTTTTTTCCCATGCGTATCTAGAACGTGAATCTTGTATTCGCAATATCCCATTGAACACCAAATCCGTTTTACCGCCTTGACAAATGGATGGCGGGGATCAAGATAACGATAATTCAATCATTCACGGCGACGTCTCGTTAAACGTGACATAGTGTGACGTTAAAAGCCGTTCGTCCCGCCTGCCGTGCGTGATTTCACCGGAGCGTGAATCGCGTTGTGCTTACACCGTCAGCGTGCGTACGCTGTGTATACCGTACGACTCATTAAAACGAGTCAAGAGCGCCATCGCGCGGTCACAGGTGGATCTACGGCTCTCTCTCTCTCTCTCTCTCTCTCTCTCTCTCTCTCTCTCGGAAGGCGTTGACAGCACAGTTTCTCAACCCTGGTCCTGGAGAGCCCCCTGTCCTGCGCATTATAGCGTTTTGTTTGTTTTTATTGCTGCCAACCTCCATTGATTCACAGCTAATTAAACAGTCCCTTCCTGTGCTGAAGTGTGAGATCAAGGAAAGCTGATAAAAATGTGTAGGACCTCCAGTTCTAGGCTTGGGCTCCTGGGGGATGTGTAAATGATATATTAATCCTCTGAACAACTGGAGCTCTGGCCACCATCTCGTTACAGTATACATTATTATAAAAGAAAAGCAATTTGCCACCGTGCGCCTTAGTGGCTAGCACGTTCGCCACACACCTCCAGGGTTGGGGGTTCGATTCCCGTCTCCACCGTGTGTGTGTGTGTGGTGTTTGCATGTTCTCCCCGTGCCCCGTGCCAATCAACCTACCATGCACGGTAGGTTGTTTGGCACCTTGGGAAATTGTCCCTAGTGTGTGTGTGTGTGTGTGTGTGAAGGGTTGGCGGTTGGCATCTCATACAGGGTGTATCCTGCCTTAATGCCCATAGACGCCTGAGATAGGCACAGGCTCCCCGTGACCCGAGGGAAGATCGGATATAATGGTAGAAGATGAATGAATGAATGAATGAATGAATTAATATATGTTCTATGCCTTCTATAAAAATAACACCGTTTGTAATTGTATCATCTTTAATATGGATATTATGCTCATTTATAAACGACTCCTACAGCATTAAGTCACCTCAAATATGCTGAGATATTTGTGCTTTTTTTGTTGTTGTTTTTTAATTATAACAAATATAGACCAGATTGCAAAGTCTTGCATTTGAAAGTTGTAATCACTTGAATCACTTGGCTCGCAGGTTTTGCTGTCCCTGTTGTAATCGAAGGTGTTGTGTTCTCCAGTGCACTTCAGGAATGCTGGGTAAGAAGCAAAGGGAGGGGGTATGAGAAATGAGTCAGTATGAGTCACCGTCATAGTTGCAGCCCACATATGGGCTTGGGTTAAAAAATTGATGCCGCGAATGCGATTGCTGACGTTGTCGTGTTCCGAGAGGAACATATGTTACAGAGTGGTATGTATGTTAATAAGGCGTCTTATAGGAGGAGTTGGCTGAACAGGTTTTACATTTGACTCATTCATCTGGATTGCTCATGTCGTTGAAGTTGGAACAATATATTATACAGCTTATACTACCAAGTGTGACTAGTGAAGGGTTGGGGGGGGGTGGTTGTTATGTAAAAGACAGAATTGCATGTGTAACACCTTTATGAGCCATTGTTAACTAAACATTTAAAACCCAACATGTTGTTACTGTTATATAAGGTTAGATAAGTTTTGTCAAGCCATGTGTGTGTGTGGAGTTTGCATGTTCCCCTCGTGCCTCAGGGGGTTTATCTCCGGGTTCTCCGGTTTCCGCCCAATCCAAAAACATGCACGGTAGGTTGATTGGCACCTTGGAAAATTGTCCTTAGTGTATGAATGTGTGTGTGAGTGAGTGTGTGTTTGCCCTGTGATGGGTTGGCATTCCATCCAGGGTGTATCCTGCCTTAATGCCCATAGACTCCTGAGAAAGCCACAGGCTCCCCGAGACCCGAGGGAAGATCGGATATAGCGGTAGAGAGATGAATGAATGAATGAATGAATGAAGTTTTGTCAATTTGGGAGTGCCTTTACAAATTAATTTTAGAGCCCCCCCCCCCCACCCTCGACAATTTGCTTCTGATATGTAAAAATGGTTTGACTCAGGATGTTATTTTCATCAAGTGCCACCTAGTGGACGAATGAATGAAAGTAATCAAAAAGTAATCAAACGGAATCACTTTAATTTGATAAAGTAATTAAAAAAGTGACGCTACTTATTGACATTTTGAATAGGTTCATTTGTAATCTGTAATCTAATACATCCTCAGAGTAACCTTCGCAACACTGGCAACCAGACATCAGGAACTGCATGAACCGAGCGGCATTAGAGTGGTATTAAATATATTATTTAAATAATATGAAGAAATATCTCATAGACACAATTCTGCCAGGAGGAGGCCATCCACCAAAAGCCAGCGAAACACTGGCTTAAGCTTTCAACGTTTCAAAAATGATGTAAATACATAAAAATTATGTGAGCACATATTCAATACACCATATGGAGAAAAGGCCTAGATCCTATCATTATTATATAATAATATATTATACGAACAAAGTACCAGGACACCAGGACTTTTCCAGCCATGTGTGGTCCTTTATCTGTTATTGCAAAGCTGAAGGCCCACAAAATTTTATGGATGTTGTCTTTAGATGTCATGGCATGCAATTTCTCCCTTAACTTAACGAGGGGACCGAAAATCTTTCCCAGCATGACAATGGCGCTGTGCACAAAGCAAACTCCATAAAGATATGTTTTGGAAGTGGAAGATCTGCTATAGAGCATTAAGCCTATATATATATATATAATATATATATATATATATATATATATATATATATATATATATATATATATATATATATATATAAAAACAGTGTGTATGTATATATATTTATATATATTTATATATATATACATACACACTGTTATACTCCTTGCTATAATAGTGTAACTGCTAAAGAAGAAGAAAACCTTAGAAAATAAATCAGAATCATTATCATATATATTAATATGATATAATATTATATATATATATATATATATATATATATATATATATATATATATATATAATATATATATACACATATATACATTCACAAAATTTTCTTCTTAGT
Organism: Kryptopterus vitreolus; assembly: GCA_030449085.1. Lineage (NCBI taxonomy): Eukaryota > Metazoa > Chordata > Actinopteri > Siluriformes > Siluridae > Kryptopterus > Kryptopterus vitreolus. The sequence goes on along the minus strand of JACRUU010000017.1, from coordinate 16,717,952 downwards.
AGTATAAAGGTTGTATAATAGTAGTACAGTACTTGTTACTATGAAAAAAAACATTTGTCCAGTAGGTTGTGCTAAATGTATGTAAATTTTTGAGATCTTTGTTGTAGGTGGGGCTACAGAATACTTTATGAGGACTGTTACTGATGAGGACCTGCAATTAACTAAAAGGCCTACAGCATATAAATACACAAAATGCTTAAAACACGAATGCAAAGTTAATTATAGCATTCACATTTGTGCATTAACTGTTTAGCATTAACATTTTGTGTTTTCTTCCATGCTGTCTATTCAACTGCACAGTGCCATTAACCATTATAACCATCACCGTTATATAGTACTAACCGTCATTTTACTGACACAACAATCATAACGGTACTCTATTAATCCGTATGTAACTCACTCAATTCTTCCGCTGCAGTGGATCTCTGGTGTCTGTGCAATGCATCACAAGTAAGTCACTTTGGACAACAACAAAAAAAAAACGATTACAATGAATGTTGTGTGTTCTGAGATGAACATATGTTACAGAGTGGTATGTATGTTAATAAGGCGTCGTATAGGAGGATTTGGCGGGTTGGAATTTGACATCTGGATTGCTCATCTCTTTGAAGTAATCCAGTAATCATTTGAAGTAATCCTCTCTTTGAAGTCATCTTTGAAAGTGATAAAATGTAAATGATACATAATGTATAACTGCCATCGCTTCTTTTGTTCGAGGGTCTCGAGGATAATGTGATGCATTTTCATATCCATGTCACTCTGACTACGATTGTATTGCACCCAAGGCCTTGTTACAGTTTTGGTACATTGATGATGCATTTTTCATGCATATTATATTTCATGCATATTATATTGCTGATTAATTCGTACCCCCCCCCCCCGCATACGCTTTTCCCTCTTTGTATTTAATATAATAATAATAATAATAATAATAATAATAATAATAATAATAAGGGGCATGTTGGCTTAGTGGTTAGCACGTTCGCCTCACACCTCCAGGGATCCGGGGTTCGATTCCCGTCTCGGCCATGTGTGTGTGGAGTTTGCATGTTCTCCCCGTGCCTCAGGGGGTTTTTCTCCGGGCTCTCCAGGTTTCCTCCCCGGTCCAAAAACATGCACGGTAGGTTGATTATGGCACCTTGGAAAAATTGTCCCTAGTGTGTGAATGTATGTGTGATTGTGAGTGTGTGTGTGTGTGTGTCCTGTGATGAGTTGGCATTCCATCCAGGGTGTATCCTGCCTTAATGCCCATAGACGCCTGAGATAGATACAGACTCCCTGTGACCAGAGGGAAGATCGGATAAAGAGGTAGAAGATAGATGAATGAATGATGAATGAATAATAATAATAATAATAATGGATTTAAGCAAAGCCACTGAACACAAAATAAGTACTTGATTAGACAGATAGCAAAATAATGAAATTATTTAAATATTAGACGACAGCAACCTTACAATGAAAGACAGAATCGATCAATTAATTAATCAGTATAAAATGTATTGCCTGAAATACACATGCAGACTCTAAGAACAACATACTGGATTATTAGGTACAATTGACTAATATTTGATACGTACAAAAGCAAATGTATCATTCATTCATTCATTCATCTTCTACCGCTATATCCGATCTTCCCTCGGGTCACGGGGAGCCTGTGCCTATCTCAGGCGTCTATGGGCATTAAGGCAGGATACACCCTGGATGGAATGCCAACCCATCGCAGGGCACACACACTCACATTCACATCACACACACAAATTCATACACTAGGGACAATTTTTCCAAGGTGCCAATCAACCTACCGTGCATGTTTTTGGACCGGGGGAGGAAAAGGAGGAGGAACCGGAGAACCCGGAGAAAAACCCCCTGAGGCACGGGGAGGGAGGGGAGAGAACATGCAAACTCCACACACACATGGCCGAGACTGTCAGCGAGTGCAGGTGATGAGGACCCAAATGCAGGATGCGAGGCCAGGTTCAAAATAAAGTGTCTTTAATAATAAAAGGCAAAGAATAAACCAGTCCAACAAAAGGCAGAGTAAAACGGAAACCAAACAATCCAAAAGCCAGAAACAAACCAAAACATCCAAAAATACAAAAACAAACCAGGTATCAAAAGGCAGAACAGGAGTCCAGGGACAGGAAACAGGGAGCAAGGCAGGATAGGCAGGGTGGCAAGATAATCCTCAAGTGAAATAATCCGGCAGAGAGTCATTGTCTCCAAGCTCCTTAAATAAGGAGCCCGGCGGGAAAACCGGCAAGATGGCTGCCGAACCGGAAGTGTGCGCCGCAAAACCGGAACGCGAAACCGGAAGTGCGCGCCGCGAAACCGGAAGTGCGCGCCGCGAAACCCACTTGGGAGATCCTGACAGTACCCTCCCCTCCAGGGCCGGCTCCCGACGGCCCAATTGAGCCTGTTGTCCAAGAACGACAGGAGCCAGGAGAAGAGGCAGCGCCTCGCAACCCACCCTGGGTGGGTGGAGGGGGTCTGGAGGCGGGACGTACCGGTACGCCCCGATTGAGCCTGGCCACCTGGAAGGCCGCGTGCCAGTGGCGGAGCAAGCAGGGCTTGAGCCGAACCTGCCACTGGATAGAAGACCTTGGATGTTAGGGACGGCCAGACGAATCGGAGGGTGAGCCTCCTGGTGAAAGTCCGATGTGTTGCGTCGCCCTTAAGATGGCCGGCGCCCCGGGCTGGGGCTGGAGGCTGGTGCTCGGCGGCGCCCCGGGCTGGGGCTGGGGTCTGGTGCTCGGCGGCGCCCCGGGCTGGGGCTGGGGTCTGGTGCTCGGCGGCGCCCCGGGCTGGAGGTCTGGTGCTCGGCGGCGCCCCGGGCTGGGGTCTGGTGCTCGGCGGCGCCCCGGGCTGGGGTCTGGTGCTCGGCGGCGCCCCGGGCTGGGGTCTGGTGCTCGGCGGCGACGCCCCGGGCTGGGGTCTGGTGCTCGGCGGCGCCCCGGGCTGGAGGCTGATGCTCGGCGGCGTCCCGGGCTGGAGGCTGATGCTCGGCAGGTCGTGGGTTCGGGAAGAGGCGCTGAATGCGCTCCCGGACGGCGTTGAGATTTTCAGCACCAGCCAGGCCGAAAGCCTGAAGCTGTACCGCTCCCCAAACAGGAGTCTGGGGCAGAAGAGACAGCCGTCTCCTGATGTCCTCCATCATCAAGTCTGCGGCGGCGTCCCGGGTTGGGGTCTGGTGCTCGGCGGCGCCCCGGGCTGGAGGTCTGGTGCTCGGCGGCGCCCCGGGCTGGGGTCTGGGGCAGAAGAGACAGCCGTCTCCTGATGTCTTCCATCATCAAGTCTGTCTCTCTTCTCATCTTAGCGTTGTCCGTGCAATCAAAATTAAAACCTGGCACGTGTGCACCTGCTGGGTCCATGTTTGGCCGGATTATTCTGTCAACGAGTGCAGGTGATGAGGACCCAAATGCAGGATGCGAGGCCAGGTTCAAAATAAAGTGTCTTTAATAATAAAGGCAAAGAATAAACCAGTCCAACAAAAGGCAGAGTAAAACGGAAACCAAACAATCCAAAAGCCAGAAACAAACCAAAACATCCAAAAATACAAAAACAAACCAGGTATCAAAAGGCAGAACAGGAGTCCAGGGACAGGAAACAGGGAGCAAGGCAGGATAGGCAGGGTGGCAAGATAATCCTCAAGTGAAATAATCCGGCAGAGAGTCATTGTCTCCAAGCTCCTTAAATAAGGAGCCCGGCGGAAAAACCGGCAAGATGGCTGCCGAACCGGAAGTGTGCGCCGCAAAATCGGAAGTGCGCGCCGCGAAACCGGAAGTGCGCGCCGCGAAACCCACTTGGGAGATCCTGACAGAGACGGGAATCGAACCCGGATCCTGGCGGTGTGAGGCGAATGTGCGAACCACTACGCCACCGTGCCCCCAAGCAAATGTATCATTGAAATATAATTTTAAAAAGTAGTAATTAAAAAAAGACATGACAACTTTAATAAAAGCTCCCTGTTCTGTAATCATATTATACACCATATATACAAGGGCTGTCGAAGTTAAAGCATTAATAATGCATTAATGCAAATTCTTTAATGCCACTAATATTATTAACCTAAACGTATCACCAGTTTTTATGGAAAGCAACCCAAACCGGAACATAGTTCTTAAAGGGGCCACGTACCATATTTTACAATTGAAACAACCACTAAAAAGTGTACATACAAAATGAATACGAAATGAATGAACGAACAAGAAATATTTAATAATGTATTAAAGTAATAATAAATAAACAATCAATCAATAATCAATCAATCAATAAAAATCAATAATAATAAAGCAATAATATTAAAAGAATAATTCCGAGAGAGGGGCACGGTGGCTTAGTGGTTAGCACGTTTGCCTCACACCGCCAGGGCCCGGGTTCGATTCCCATCTCGGCCATGTGTGTGTGGAGTTTGCATGTTCTCTCCGTGCCTCAAGGAGGTTTTTCTCCGAGTTCTCCGGTTTCCTCCCGGTCCAAAAACATGCACGGTAGGTTGATTGGCACCTTGGAAAATTGTCCCTAGTGTATGAATGTGTGTGTGTGTGTGTGTGTGTGTGTGTGTGCCCTGCGATGGGTTGGCATTCCATCCAGGGTGTATCCTGCCTTAATGTCCATAGACACCTGAGATAGGCACAGACTCCCCGTGACCCGAGGGAAGATCGGATAAAGCGGTAGAAGATGAATGAATGAATGAATGAATGAATGAACAATTCCGAGAGTGAAATAAATATAATATAATTCATTATTTTATTAAAAGGAGAGATTGTAATAAAATTTTATATTTATTTCACTTATTCTTTTAATATTAAATGAAATTTTATATTAATTTAATATGAATATTTAATTTAATATTTAATATGAATGAAATGGATGTATCTGTCCCAATTAGGTAGCATATTAAAAACATGCAAAGTATTCATTTATGGTACACTGAGAACAGAAAAATGTGCCATTAATCACAAGTTAACTGTGATGAATCGCTCTTAAATATTTGAATCTATTCACAGCCTTAATACTAGATTATTTGGTTGAAATTGTACTTTACTCAGTAATGGATTGCTATGGAATATTAATTGATTATAGCAAACCTTTGCAGTCTTTGTAGAACATGAAAAATTGCATTTTAATGTTTCAAATATGATATAGATTTTTGTCCAAGCTCTTTCTTCAGCGTTTCTAGTGGTCCCACCTGGACGAGTCTGTTCTACGGATCTGCCAACGTTCTGAAATCATGACAAAGATGACACAACTGGGTGAGTACACAAGTTTTATTTAGAAACATGAAAAAAAGAGAGAGAGAGAGAGAGAGAGAGAGAGAGAGATCTTGTTGGAAAGGGAAGACAGCAGTCTCTAGACGTCTAGCATTGCTCAGTGGGTGTCTTCATTATTATGTCTCGCAGGTCTAGCGAGCAGTTAGGGCACTTGTGAGGGCAGCAGCATAAAATTGCCGGCTCCTTTATCAGAACTTAAAAGGAGGGAGTGAAATGGTGTGGTGGTTCCTGCCTAAGGGGAGGTGCAGCCAAGCACAAGCAGGTATTTCAGTCACTCAGTAATGACCTGCCTTCGGCTATTCTTATTCTTCACTCTGTATATTTAAAATGGGACTGAAGGTTAATGTTCAGCTATTACATTTCTATCTTTCTATCTATCTTCTATCTATCTATCCATCCATCCATCCATCCATCTATCTATCTATCCATCCATCCATACATATATCTTTCTATCCAGCTGCCGACCACCCGAATCCATCCATCCATCCATCCATCCATCCATCCATCTATCGATCTATCCAGCCACCGACCAACCACCCACCGACCCATCCATCCATCCATCCATCCATCCATCTATCTATCTATCTGTCTATCTATCTATCCATCCATCCATACATACATCCATCTCCATCCATCCATCTCCATACATCCATCCATCTATCTATCTATCCATCTATCTATCCATCCATCCATACATACGTCTATCTTTCTATCCAGCCGCCGACCACCCGAATCCAACCATCCATCCATCGATCTATCCAGCGATCGACCAACCACCCACCGACCCATCCATCCATTTATCTATCTATCTATCTATCTATCTATCTATCTATCTATCTATCTATCTATCCATCCATCCATCCATCCATCCATCCATCCATCCATCCATACATACATACATACATCTATCTATCCAGCCGCCGACAACCCGAATCCATCCATCCATCCATCCATCCATCTATCTATCTATCCATCCATCTTTCTATCCAGCTACTGACCACCTGAATCCATCCATCCATCCATCCATCCACCCAACCACCTCCACACAGCCATCTATCCATCTATCCATCCATCCATCTATCTATCTTGTGTGCTTTTCTATTTTGTCAAACCAAATGATGTTGAACTATAACGGGTTCCCCAAATACAACCTATATGTTCCTATAGAGTTCCTGTACAGTGTAATGCCCTGCAGGTTTAGCCACATATCACAAAATCACACTATTCTCGCCGACTACGACAAACAAACAGGTGTCCAAATATGTGCCGGACCTTTTTATTCGAACGGCTTTCATTTGCTCGATCGCTTAAGTCTGCAATTCGCTCCCGTTAGTGACTAATTAGTATTCAATTAAATCATTACATTCATAAGATGTAGCCTGCGGTGGTTTGGGTCAATGCGAAATGACAAACCCGACACCGCTAACCTTTCCCGAAGCCGGACAGACCTGTCCTTATTCTTAAAGATCACTCTCATCATACAGAATCCCAAGAAACCTTTTCTCTCTCTCGCTAGAAAGATTAGCGATTAGCATCGCAATGGCTTTCGACGCGTTTCAATCGACAAGATAGCCACGGACCCGCTCCGAACAGATGATTATGCCGATGATACAGGAATTGCTCTGATAATGTACACTGTTTTTACACTGCCGCTGTTTGAAATAAAGTTGTTTATTGATTACATCTATAAATCCCCCCACCCCCACCCCTAGAGAGATGTCTGTAAAAGCCCCCCTCCTGCAATTAAAAAATGAATGTGTCAGTGTAGCTCTAAATTCAAGGTGTATAATTAAAAACGGATATGTAGGAGAGTGATATAATAGCATGCTCTCTATCAGTATCAGTGTTGGGTGACGGAGTGTGATAGTACATTTTTACCTTCTTGCTTTTTTTTTACTTCTGTGCTTCTTTCAATGATCTTCACTTCCGCCTTCAAACACAACATAACAGTAACAGTAAAAACACTTCACTGACTTTTACCACCACAATTTAGAATTTTTACTTACTTTATGCAATACAGACAGGTTCATTTGGTTTTGGCAGATTATAATCCCATTGGCAGTGTTGGGAAGGTTACTTAATAGATTACAGATTACAAATCACCCTATTTAACAGGTTTTCAATTACTTTGTACATGTAAAATCACGGATTATTTTGGATTAATTTCATTTGTCCACTAGGTGGTGCTTTAAGTTAACATTCTAAGGAAAAACATTTTCAAACCCTGTGTGGTTTGGGGGGCTGGGCGTTGTGTTACATGCTTGTTACATGTCGCCGTATTTTTTTTGTCATGTTACTCCCTGCGCAGACTCCGAGACTGAGAGCACCACTGCCACCCACTCCCGGCATCTCACCGCCCCACACTATTGGAGAACCACTGCAGTAGTCTAAATCACTGATTTTACACGGAAATTTGTTCAGAGGGAATCCGATTTGTAATCTTTAACATTTTCCCAAGTAACTGTAATTTAATTACACATTTTATTTCTAACTGTAACTAATTACCCTTATGTTTATTTTGTAATTAAATTACCGTTACATGTGACTAGTTGCTCCCCGACGCTGCCCATTGGTTGATCAAATGACGAAATCAAATTCCGGAGCTCCAATATGCAACCTTTAACCTCACAGAGCTCTTATAGTTCAAACTGGTCCAGTCACATACACGTGGTACGAACAGAAATAAGGTCAGAAATACAGTCACAGACAGTCATTTTAGCCTAAAAATACTAGATGGCATTTATTTCCTTATGGTGAAGAGATTTCATGACAGACATATTTATCAGTCATAGTAGTTTAGAAAATCATATCAGATGTCTGTATTAGAGCAATTAAAAAAAAAAAAAAAAGATGAAGCTGAAAGAAGGGGCACGGTGGTTTAGTGGTTAGAACATTCGCCTCACACTTGCAGGGTCCGGGTTTGATTCCCCCCCTTTGCCTCCGGGGGTTTTTCTCCCGGTCCAAAAACATGCATGGTAGGTTGATTAGCACCTTTTGAAAATTGTTGCGAATGTGTGTGTGTGTGTGCCCTGCGATGGGTTGGCATTCAATATAGATCCTGTTGAAAATTGTAGTTGGTGCAGTGCCCTGATGTGAGTGAAGATAAAATGGATATGCCTTATCCTGCCTTAATGCCCATAGAAGATGATCTATATATATAATGAATATATATATATATATATATATATATATATATATATATATATATATGTATATCTATATATATATATATATATATATATAATATAATATCTATATATATATATATATATATATATATACTCTTTTCTTTTACTCTGCCTGTAACTAAACATCCTTATACCTACCACCTTCTTGTGTACAAATATGTATTTCATATATTGATTATATACATTTAATACATTTATTGCAATTATTTGGTGCCATCTAATGCATCATTTCCATTAAATTACATTCAGTTAAAATGGTTTACATGTAAACAACATCCCATACATGTTTTAAGGCCATTCTATATAGAACATTTGGACATGAATATACAAGCAGAGGTGTATAAGTAACGAAGTTACCTTACTTAAGTAAACATTTTGGGTATCTATACTTTACTGGAGTGGTGATTTTATAATACTTTAATATACCTTTATTATACTTTTTATTACTTTACATTATTTTGTAATACTTTACTATACTTTACTGGAGTCACATACTACTCGTTATATATGTATTTCAGCTTCTTTTGTTCAAACCCTATCCAGATAAATCGCACCATCCGGATAGAGTGAATGTGATTGTGGTTGGATGAGATATAAACATATAGCATTCCGACACCCTATTGGTTTGTACTCGATCCATCGCACCTGCACACGACACAAATCACGTCACACTCCAGCAAGGACATCACCAGTGTTGGGGGTCGTTACTCAAAAACAGATTATTACTTAAAAGGGATTATTTCTCCACTACTGGCTCATTTATCAAACGGGTGTTTTCTCTTCGTCCTCCACAAATGAAGCTACAGTAGGGAGTTCTGTATGGAGACATTTGAATAAATTAGTGATTGGCGCCGCCTAAGCTTTTGTCCTTAATGTTTTAATGTCTTTTACTTTTATTCTTTATGTAGTTTTGAAATCAGTGCTTTTACACTTGAGTAAAAAGCTCGAGTTGATACTTTTACAGCGCCTTTATAAACCCTACTATCTATACTACTACCTGAGGAATTTTACCCCCAGTGTACACAAGGCAATGCACAAGTACATAAGCAGTTACATGATACGGCGTTACGTCATTTCATTACAAAATAAAAGTAATCCGTTACAGTTACTGAAGAAAAAAAAAGCCCATGTAATTAAATTACAGTTACTTTCGAAAATGTTGAAGATTACAGACCTAAACCGTCCTAAACACTATATAAATATAATAATAAAAAAAAAAATCCGGAAAACTGTTTTATTAAATGGGACCTACCGGCAGGGGGCGACAAAAGACTAATTCGACCATTTACTGTTATTTGCCCTGCGTGAAATTTCTGTTCACATGAATAAACCGGTTTTTTTTGCTGACAAATCATTTCACACCACACACACACACACACACACACACACACACACACACACACACTCACACACACTCACTCACTCACTCACGCACTCACTCACTCACTCACTCACTCACTCACTCACTCACACACACACACACACACACACACACACACACACACACACACACACACACACACACACACACACACACACACACACACACACACACACTCTCTCACACTCTCTCTCTCTCTCTCATCTCCCCCTCTCTCTCACACTCTCACTCTCTCTCTCTCTCAGCTCATCACTCTCTCTCTCACTCTCTCTCTCCTCTCTCTATCTCTCTCTCTCTCTGATCTCTCATCTCTCTCTCTCTCTCTCTCTCTCTCTCTCTCTCTCTCTCTCTCTCTCTCTCTCTCCCCGGAAGAGATTCCCGAGGCGGCCATATTTTGTTGGATGTATTGGCTCGGTCCCAAATTCCACCAAAACGAATAGAAAGTGCACTAGCCTTGTGTTTGCTCTCACAGGCAACGGAGCGCACTCATCAAGGGACATAGGGCGGTTTGGCATACAGCCATTGGAGCATGTTGAATCAAGCGGACCAGGGGGAGGGAAAAAAAAAGAACAGGAATGGGGGGAGAATAAAGGAGGCGTCCGGGTTATGGGAAGCGTTCCCAGTTCCTCAGGCTGCCTTTTTGTCATGCTCGCGTAGCCGTGCGATCTCTACCGGTTCCGGTTTAAAGTTTTTTTTTCCTCCTCTCCTCTCTCTCTCTCTCTCTCTGGTCTCCATTTCTCCTCTCGTGTTAGTGACGCGACCGGATTTATATAACGGATCCCATCAGGAAGAACAATAACAGCCAGTTTTTTTTGTTGGGGGGGGAAGTTGATTATTATGTGAAGCATGGGAGAGACGCGGCGGCTGGCTCGGATTTTAATTGTCTAGCAAACAAGTTGCACTTTTTTTCCCCTCCCCTTTTCTTTTCTTTCCCTCCCCTCCATATCCTTGGTGTCCCGAGTGTGTGGAGACGTATGAAAATAAGACAAGACACGTTTGCGTGAAGGTAAGGCTCTCGGCAGTCCCTTGTTGTTGTTGTTGTTGTTGTTGTTGTTGTTGTTGTTGTGTTGTTGTTTGTGAGTAAACGCTTTTTGTTCATTCTATTTGTGATCACGTTTTGTGCTTGAATGTGTATGGAGAGTGTTTGGAGAAGAAGGGGGGGGGAGGCATACGTCGTTCAGCTATCTGGAATGAAACGTGGCTCTTATATTTTCATTCGTCCTCTCTCTCTCTCTCTCTCTCTCTCTCTCTCTCTCTCTCTCTCTCTCTCTCTTTCTTTCTTTCTTTTTTCTTTCGTATCCCATTGGCTAGGGGTACGTTTAAGTAACATCTCTCAACTCCAAACCTCATGTCATTGTCAGGCCTGAGTCCATTTTCCCAGAGGGTTTCGTTCCAGATTCACTCTCCAGGTCCGGATTTGTCGCTGGATGCCAGAGATTTTATACATGACACACACACACACACACACACACACACACACACACACACACACACACACACACACACACACACACACACACAGACAGACAGACAACCTTGCTCGCTTTTGTCCACCTGTTATCTAAGGAAGACTCCCAAACAGGACAGCTGGATAGGTTTATTGTACCCTGGATAACTTCCCTTCCAAGTCTTGGCACCTCGACCGGATCCGGGTTCGAAAAAAGAAAACAACCTTAACAACTGTAATCACTTCACTATCTGGTCGAGCCCGGTTCCAATCCGGGTTTCTCCCTCCTGCCATGTCAATCAGTGGATTTAGATCGATCGAATCAGAATCCGGTTTATTGGCCAAGTGTTTTCACACGCGCACACACACACACACACACACACACAAGGAATTTGATTTGACTTATTGACCTATAACTTTCACCAGGAATATCACATGTAGAGATGTGTTTAGCTAATAAAGTAGCATGATGTGATCTCTGGGGGGGGAAAAGAGCTAAAGATTTATATTTAAAGAACTTCATCAGTAATCGAATGGCGCTTTTTTTTTTTTTGCCCCACGTACGAGGAGGTTGTTTTGGCGGCGGAGGCTTCAGAGATATTTTTACTAATTTAACTCTCCATGGCACATTGTACAAATCTAATAACAGTATTTTTTTTATGCTTTATTGATTAAAAAAGGTTCCCCCCCACCAAATATTTACAAAATGTGAAACACAAGTTAACACACGTTAATCACAATTTAAATATACGTTTCCCAAAGTAAATCATCTTCTCTTGTCCTCGCACCATGTGACCATGTGTCCGAAAAGGAACACCTGCCCTCACAGAGGGTTAAGGACCTTGCTCAAAGGCGGCAGCTTGGCGATAACGGGGCTCAAACCCCCCGACCTTCCAATCAGTAAACCACTGAGCTTACTTCCCCCTGCTTTGGGGCGGGCGCTGCCATGTTTACGTCACAGCGCCGCACACACACGCCCCCGTCTTGGAAACGAGCTCTTCGGATTCGTCAGCGCACGCCGCCGTGTTGACTTGAAGTAAACCATGAACCCGAATTAATCGATTAATCTCCCAGCTGTATTCAGAACCTTTATAAAGTTGCTTTGGGACAGTGTCGAGTAAGGAAAAGCGCTATATAGTCGCCCGATGGAATTCGCAGCGTTTGCGTTTCTTGAGCACCCACGGGGGGAATGAGACTTTCGGCCGAGGACAAAAAAGGTTTTATAGTGTAAAATGCCCAAAAAACAGTAATTTAATTTCAAAATTTAAAACATTATCCTTTAAACAGGTAAACAAGTGTGCTTTACTATACTGTACTTTTACTTCTCCTGCTGTCAGTATGTGAAATACAGCTATGTACTGTAATCCATGTTCTTTGGTATTAGTAGGATAAATACATTCATTCATTCATCTTCTACCGCTCTATCCAATCTTCCCTCGGGTCACGGGGAGCCTTTGCCTATCTCAGGCGTCTATGGGCATTAAGGCAGGATACACCCTGGATGGAATGTAAACCCATCGCAGGACACACACACACACACACACACACACACACACACATTCATACATTAGGGACAATTTTCCAAGGTGCCAATCAACCTACCGTGCATGTTTTTGGACCGGGAGGAAACCGGAGAAAAAAAACCCCAGAGGCGCAGGGAGAACATGCAAACTCCACACACACACACACACGGCCGAGACGGGAATTGAACCCGCACTATGGCGGTGTGAGGCGAACGTGCTAAGTACTAAGCCACCGTGCCCCCTCGGATAAATACAGTGATAATGAGTTAAGTGAAATATGCTGTAGTAATTGAATAAAAATACGGTAATGTACTGGGGCTCACTAATAACGAATGAATGGAATTGGTTATTAGTTCGGTTCTAAGGTTCTAAGAGGTCGACTGTACAGGAGAAGACGAGGCTCAGCGGTGGTCGAATCATCTCTCACTGCATTCAGGCCAAAAGCTTTCCGAAAGTAAAGGAACAGTGCATTTATGATTTGGAGTGTAAACACCCGGCGATACGACTGTAGAATAAATCGGCTTAAGTTATACACACAGTTTTGTTGTCGTCAAGTGCTGTGTTTTTTATTTATTTATTTATTTATTTATTTACGTATTTTTATTTATTTTTCTTCTTTCAAACTGCTCCTTCACAATCCCTCTGGTTGTTTTCTGACTTCTTTGGATTACAGTAAGCTCTAAAGGGATATCACAAGACTTTTGGTTTACACACACACACACACACACACACACACACACACACACACAAGCTGTAAGTGAAACACTTCCAAAAGCGCACACTCATGAAAAAGTCGAGCGGCTCGTCTGAGCGGAACAGTTTTGTATGACGAGAGGCTTCTCACGCGTGTATGTTTATTATAGACATGATGTTTCCCTCCTTCCTTCCTTTTTTTTCTTTTTTTTCTTTTTTTTTTCCCATAAACTTTCTCTCATCTTCCATCCCGTGTTCCTTCTTCTCCCCCCATTGCACAGCAGGTGGCTTTTGTGGTATGAATAGCCTCGGAAGGAAGTCCCCCCCGTTTCTTGGCTCTGATTGGCAGTACGGGGCAGGATGCCACGGCGATTCTGCCGCGCTGCGAGAGACGCAGCTTAATTTACAGAGTTACACTCGATAACCTTTCTATTTACAAACATGGGCAATTTCGAAACGACTGCTCCCTTAGTTTCTGACGGGCTGGTCCGACGCGAACGCTATTTATAGCGGGACGGCGAAAAGAAGGATTCCGCCTGTAACGCTTCTCGCTTTTTCGGTCGTGATACCAGAGTGACAGTATAAATCACGAAGGGTCTCTAAACTCGTACGCATAAGCTTGCTCGGGATTTAAAAAAAAAAAAAAAAAACCTTAGTGCGGATGTCCCACAGAGCACATGTGGCTGGGAGCGGTATTAAAGAGATTAAAGCCTGTGATTAACTCATAGCATGATGTATGTTGGTGGCTAGCTTCAAAGTGTCTGATCTACTACCAATGTCGGCTGGTTTATATTTTATATTTATATTATTTTATAGTTTATTATACAATTTTATAGTTTATATTTTAGCGATAAACGGAATGTAAATTCTATCTAATCCAGAGTTTGCGGCTCCAAATGACGTGATTTGTTACCCAGACAGTGGCTATGAAAGCCTCATGGACTCCTCCATATCTAACTCTAAGTGATCTTTTAGTTTGTCCACAAAACCCACAAGCTGTACACTTACTGTAACAATTGATCCAAAATATCGTAGTTCAAACGATCGTAACGTATCGGATCGCATCGGCAGGTTTTTTCAGCCCTAGTGCTACAGTAATGGCTAATTAAACTACTTGCCAGTGCTATTTCCTGTAGCTTTGACTTCACAGATTACGTTAACATGTTATATAACTGTACATAGTTATGCTTAAAGTTAGAGCTGCGCGACGTGTCATTTAAATCGATGTCAAGGGGTATAATCAGTAGATTAGATCAATCTAATCTAAGGATCGGGCTTATTGACCTTATAACTTCATAAGGGATATCAGATGCAGAGACTAAACATTTACATTCAAACTTCATCAGTAATCAGATGGCGATTTATTGCCCATGTACGAGGAAGTTGTTTTGGTGACGGAAGCTTCCAGTATATCATAGAAGAGCACAACATAATTAAAACGTACACACGCATGTATATCTAGAGAAATGTACAACCAAAAAAGGCCAAATTTGAATTGTACAGGTGTGTGTGTGTGTGTGTGTGTGTGTAAGATGAAATAGAATAACGTGAAGGGATGTACTAAGATGTCGGATGGTATCAAAACTAGACCTGGGCGATATGTCATTTTTTTTAAAAGAGGATTTTGGATACAGTGGAGAAAATGTGTCCTCTATTTGGGGCCCAAGCACTGTAGTGTGCAGGATCCTCTTGTTTTCCTTATGATTATTTATGTATTATTCATTTTTACCTGGTATTTTGGGGTTTGCCGATGTCATGTTTGGATCGCAGTGCCATAAATGCCTCCCCATTCAACACCGTGATTACGTTTGAATAAATTAATCGTGTTGCTGCTTTTAGTTGCGACAAATTTACAGCGTGCTTTGGCTTGTTTGAACATCTGTAGTTGCAATCCCCGAACCATTTTAATAGGACCAATGAAACCCCGCCCCCTCTTAGAAACGAGCTCTTCGAATTGATCAGCGCACGCCACCATGTTGGATTTGGTATTTTGCAAGTACGGGCCGGGAGGTGGAGAAACTGCGGACAAGAACCCCAGATTTAAAAGAGAATCCCAAGATTTATTATTTTTATTTATTTATTTATTTTTGTCTCGAACAAGCAGGCAAAGCTTCATTTTATATCACATCAAAAGCAGTTGGAGGAAAAAAAAAAACCCACCCCTCAAGGCCGAGTGTGAAAGCATCCTAAATCATTATCTGATTCCTGGGTTCTTGTCCATACTTGTTCCCACACTTGTGCTGGGGAAACCGAATGAGGCATCGCCTGTGGCTTCTGAACTTTAATCTTTCGGCGCTTTGTGTGGAGAAAGCGCTTTCTTGTGGTTTCCGTTACGTATATGCATACACTGTTTGCTTTAAGCTCCGTCTCAGGAGTAGATATCCCGACCTGGCTCTCTTCGGTCCTAAACGGCTTTAATCGGTCTTTATTTGAGCGGGCATGTCGTCATAACGTTTCTCGGCTTTGTCGTAGCGAGGAGTACAACAAGGCTTCCGAACACGCCTCGAATGGGAGTGCCATTATTTACTAGCACCACTGATAAGGCAGGCCTGGCTTGAATGCTTTCACATGGTTTATTTGCACATTCTCTTGTAGGTCTGGTTGAGGGAGGTGCCCCCCCCCCTTGCTACTGGCTTGTCCATCAGGTATTAATAATTAAGCCAAAAAAAAACGTATGGTACATTAGTTGTACAGTTCCGCAGGTGAAATTTATGAAATAATTTTATACCGTATAATTAGTAGTCGAGGGGCACGGTGGCTTAGTGGTTAGCACGTTCACCTCACACCGCCATGGTCCGGGTTTGATTCCCATCTCGGCCATGTGTGTGTGGAGTTTGCATATTCCCCGTGCCTCAGGGGTTTTTCTCTGGGTTCTCCGGTTTCCTCCCCATTCCAAAAACAATGCACGGTAGGTTGATTGGCACCTTGGAAAAATTGTCCCTAGTGTGTGTGCCGTGCGATGGGTTGGCATTCCATCCAGGGTGTATCCTGCCTTAATGCCCATAGATGCCTGAGATAGGCACAGGCTCCCCGTGACCCGAGGGAAGATCGGATATAGCGGTAGAAGATGAATGAATGAATTAGTAGTAGCTAATGATTGCATAGATTTCTCTCTGTTTTGCGCTCTGAACAAAACCATACGCGTTGGTTAAAGCTCTGTATCTGGCTAATGACGATGCTTTGAGAGAAGTATCCTGCAGAGGAATTGGTGGCATTTACGATCTGTCTATGTCGGCTTGCTTTTATAAGGCTTTCCCCAAGCGGCCACCCATATTGAACCACAGTGCGATGGCTCCAAATGAAGTTATCGATAGAAAAAAAACACCCTCTAAAAGCCTGGTTATTTTGCTAACCACTATCTAAGGTGGGTGACGTTAAACTGCTTGCGAATCGTCCATCAACTACTAGTGAATCAGGATTAAAATCAGTCCTGCAAGCTTCTATGGTGTGAACTGCTTTCATTTTGGAATATGATTGATTGCGGGATCGTGAGCTGGCCCGATCCATCTCATTACTAGGGTTGGTGGCAAAGTGGGGGAGGGGTAGCACAGTGGGTTAAGGCGCTGGGCTATTGATTGGAAGTTCCAGGGGTTCGAGCCCCAGTATCGCCAAGCTACTACCCTTGGGTCCTTGAGCAATGACCATTGACCCTTTGTTCTCCTGGGGAGCTGTATCATGGCTGACCCTGCACTCTTCCAAACAAACAATCCGGTTTATTTTCACTGTGCTGTAATGCATATGCGACAAATAAACTCTGTTCTAAATCAAAAACCGATACCGATATTTTTTTTTTTCACCTGGCAACCTGCCAGGCCCTTCTGAGCATATAATCTGCCAGGACCTTATGTGGTAATCTAAACATCGGCCCCGGGAAGCGCTCAAAAGTGTGGGTGCACTTTGTAAACACCGAAGACAAAGCTAAGTGTTGTTATTGTAATAAACGAATATGTTGAAAGCAAGGCGTCACGACCGTCATCTGCGATTGGTTCGCCATTTTTGGTATCGAACCTGGGACTGGGTAAAATTAAAATTGATCGTTTTGACCTTACTCATTAATCCAGTAATTTTTCTTTGACAAGAAATGATTTAGCCCTTTAAGTCTTCCCATGCTTTTAACCGAATGTCGTAAGCTAATGTGCATTCTTACAGTGCAAAAAGCCACTTATCCTTTATATGTAGTATACTACATACGTCTCTTGAGATATTCTGTCACTTTGTTTCCTGCCACTGTCGATCACATGGCATGTGTAAGCGGAACATCAACAGTCAGCTTGTACTGTAAACTTATACACCAGATTACTCACCAGCATGACCATTCATAAAAATATAACGTATGACACGAACGACAGACAATCGTAACGATATTACGTGTTTACAGACGACTTGAAAACAGAGATTCCTATCAGACATCCTAAAATCCAATCCAAGTTTCTATCGTTTCTATGAACTGCTTTTGGTTTGGAATACGCTGGTTTTAGGCATGACGAGCTGGCTTAGTCCATCTCACTGCTAAGTTTGGTGGCACAGTGGGGGAGGGGGTATCAAAGTGGTTGAGATTCTTATTAGGCAATGGTATGGCCAAGCTGCCACCCTTGGGTCCTTGAGCTGGGCCCTTAGTTGTGCCCCAGGGGCACTGTATCATGGCTGACCCTGAGCTTCTGACCCCCAGATTCTCAACAAGCTGGGATATGCAAAGAAAAGAATTTCCCCCATGGGATCAATAATAGTGTGTGAACATGAACAAATGAAGGAGGAAAAAAAAAGGAGGAAGTAAATTCCACAGGTACGGGGCAGCGTAATTAAATCTCACAAGGTGGCAAACGATTATGAGGAAGAACTGGGTTGATCTAAGAGTTTATATATCAAATATAGGTCAGATAAATATGATTATGTAAAGGAATATGTAATGCCTTCTAAATGAAAAGCGGGATTTTCTGTTCAATCCGCCGTTTAACAGTGCAGCTGTCGAAGAACAGGAGATGTGTAGGAGTTTATGGGGACTTAAAAAAAAAAAAAAAGCAGCATTGAAATAGCCCAGTTAAACCAGTCAATTCTAAAGGTTTTGGAGCAGCAAGAGATTAAGGTACTAGTCATGAGAATGTGGAAATCCAAAAATAATTCAGAAATGCATAGAGTGATGAGACAGACGTGGTCTAGAAGCTTGGAACCTGCTACCAAGGTAATGGAAGGTTATAAAATGTGGAGAAAGAAAAGGATCTGCTCATGATCCAAAGCATAGAAGCCTAATGATGAAGCAAGCTTGGGTTTGAATTGATTGTACCATGAGATAGGAGCCACCTGAAAACTGCACTTTGTAGAGAAGTAAATGTACCTGGCAAAAAATAGTATTTTCTTGTTGGCGTTAGTGCCAACACAGATGTACATTCGAAGGAGCCGTCTTATTTTGTGTTTACGGTTTATGCCGATGTTGGAAATGCGAAAATCAATTTTTCGTTTACGCTTCAGTTTGGCACAACGAGCTTCCGTAGTTCCCGCCCCAAATTACACTTCTGAAATACAGCGTGGCAGCCGGACGAATCCAAAGAGCTTGTTTCCAAGAGGGGCGGGGTTTCATCGGTTGTATGGAAACGGTTCGGGTTTGCGCCTTCAGATGTTCAACAAGCCAAAACCCCGCTGTAAAATTCGTCTAAAGTTTGTGGCAACTAAAGGAAGCAGCACGACCGATTTTATTCCGGCACCTCAAACAGAACCATGTTCTTAAATGGGGAGGCAAACCCCCAAAACACCATTGGACACACTTTCCCAATTGTATCCAAAATCTAATTTTGTTTAAAAAAATAAAATAAAAAATGTATGGCCTCGTCCAGCTCGAGCATAGAGTGACGAGTCTGACGAGGTCTGGAAGCTTGGAATCTCTACAAAAGTCAAGGATAGTTTGGAGAAAGTGTGGAGAAAGAAAGGATCTGCTCATGATCCAACACATACAAACCTAATGGTAAAGCAAGCTTTGACTTGAATGGGTTCACTGCAGGAGTTTATGGATTATACTGCTCATGATGGCGGCATCGGAATTTAGTATTTTATCTATTTACTATTTATTTATGTTTCTTTGTTTATTTAACTTTTCTTTACCTTGAGATGGGATCCACCTGAAAACTGCCCTTTGTAGACAAATAAATGTACCTGGCAAAAAAGGTAATCTGCTTTTTGTTTCAAAAGTTTGACCAGGTTTGTTTGCTTGCTAGTATTTTCTTGTTGACATCCATGTATTTAAATGGTGCTTTCTTGTTTACTTTGTTTCTAGAATACATATATATATATATATGTATAACTCAATGTTATGATAAAAAAAAAATGCCGCTATATAGCCAGACTCTTCCATAGAACCATTTTAATAACCCCAGCGTGCCACACCTCAAGTGCGTACATGGGTAGTTGCGTGAAGAAGCGAGAATTGTCCGCGTTACATGATTGTAATTGAAAAAAAAGAAAAGAAAAGTAGGGTATTTGAGGTTGAAGACCATTTTCATTGTTGAAGTTTAATACTCCCATGCGTTCCCTTTGCAGCAGGCCGGCAGGGGTTATAATCTGTGATTACGTGTCGGAGACATCGCTCTGAAGCGACCCACTGCGACTCGGTATAATGAGCTCGGTAATGAGTAACTAATATCCTCTCGTGCTGACTTCAGGAAGTGCGAATGGCTTCCCTCCGTGGCCTCATTCGGTTTTAGTCAATGTTTCTTCACTATTGTTTCGGATATATTTATATTCTTTTTATTTATTTTCCCCGCTTAAATCAGCTTGCAGATGTTGCTCCTGATGATTGAATGAAATATTCGGGGATTGTTCTGGTTCCCGCATTAGTTTGTTGCCGATATTGTGTTGGGTGCGGATTGTTTCCTGTGGCAATAAACAGTCCCGGATTATTAGTTTTTATAGGTTCTAAAAGGAACTTACTGTTATTCGGCTCGATAAGCTTTACACTTGGATTTATTTAAGATATGCATGGGAATGCTGTAAGGCAGGGGGCAGCAACACATTTATGGCATTTGGCCCTTATCCAGAGCGACTTACAACTGAGCTATTGAGGTTTAAGGGCCTTGCTCAAGGGCCCACTCGTGGCAGCTTGGTGGTGGTTGGATTTGAACCCGTGATCTTCCGGTCCAGATGCCAACACCTTAACTACTGGGCTGCCACAGATCACAGAACATCGCCCCCCCCCCCAAGGACCACATGAGTTCATTGTTGATAATTATCTTGAGTACATAAATGATTCTCGTCAATAAATGAGGATCGGTCATTAATAAGAATATATAGCGAAAAGCAACTTTATTTCAGAGTGTGTCAAACTGTTAGCCCTTTGTATGAAGTAGTTTCAAAAAGGTTCGTGACCCCTGTTTGTAAGGAATATGATTTTTATTATTCTTTTCAGTCACCCGGGTATTCCTGTAATAGTAATTCACAGTGCACAGTCCTATGTATTGGACCTTATAAATTGTTGATCACCTGCCAGATGGATTTTAATGTTAGTGTCGCAGGATATACCGGTGCTAGAAAGGCTGGTTTTTACTTTTACTGAGCATGTCTTCAGAGGTGGGGAGCCCAGTGGTTAAGGTGTTGGACTCTGGACCGGAAGATCACGGGTTCAAACCCTACCACCACCAAGCTGCCACTAGTGGGCCCTTGAGCAAGGCCCTTAACTTTCAATTGCTCAGTTGTAAGTCGCTCTGGATAATGGCGTCTGCCAAATGCCGTAAATGCAGTGACTATTCCGAAACACTAGTTAAGTCTCTTCGTTTGTTTTGTGGTTTTCTTCTGTAGCAACGATGGCGACTGGACAGGCGGTCTTTGTAAAATGGGGGCGAAGAATCGTAGAAGTGTCGATATTTTCACACTTCTTCGACGCTCCTTTTGGCTGCTCGGTCCGCGTCCATGCTTCATTTCTTCACAATGGACTTTACAAATGGCGGTACAGAGAAATACGCCGGAATACATCAGACGCTACACCGGAAATACTCGGAAATGCCAAGCCGACCGTGCGCTCAATGTCTACGTGACCCCGTAGTTCCTTTTTTTGTAGAGGTTTCGGCGAAGGCTACGTCATAGTAAAAAAACAGCCTATATTTGGAAGTGAATCGGCGTCATTTTGTAATGAGATCGCATATATTTGAGCCCCCCATATTAATCGTGCAGACCTACTGCTATAAGACCTAGAAACCTTCGTTGTACTACTTGCCTCCCGAGCCTCCTTTATCAATGTCTTGTAGTTTGGTATCTTTAAGTACATTAAAAAATAATTTGGGCGCAATGTAATCAAAAACATAGTTCAGCAAGGCCGTATTCTCATGGTTTCACCAAGGGTTTGCAAACAAGTCTGCATAGTCGGTGTGTTTGTTGGTTAACGGTGATATGCTTAAAAGATAAGCTCACAAGAAAGCATTGTGCCATTCCTGAAACAAAATATCATCATTGTAAAAGCGGATAACTCCGTCCCTATTCAGATGGGATTAGTTTATCCGGCGGAAGCCTGTAATTGATTTTTATTTATTTATTTTTTCCCCCACTTCTACTCAGCTGTAAGAGCTCTCGCATCCGGATACAGCAATGAATTGACCTTTAGGAGGGTCGAGTTTCTCGTGGTTCACAAATGTGAACGCTTGTTTCACACGATCAGGTTTCTTATACATTTTGGGTATCCAAGCCAGAATAGAGAGACTCTTTGGTTTACTTTACAGAATCCTCATGCAATCAATTATAAAGCACATACAAGAAACGTGCATTTTTTTTTTCTTCCTTGTGTCCGTTTTTGCAACGTAGGGAAAGGGCTGGTTTTTTCAGGAGGGTCATGTTTGCTCACACACGCAATACAGACTGGGCTGAAATGATCACATGACCATCGGGTTTGGCAAGAAAAACAGTAGGTAATTCAGCCGGATGTGGGACCGAAATAGTCACAGTAGAGCACCTGTGAAATTGGGAAGTTACCCCAGGACCGCATGGAACTCTAATCCTGTCCAGATAACGCTTGTTTATACTGTTTAGTGTGTGTGTGTATGTGTATATATATATATATATATATATATATATATAGAATATATATATATATATATATATATATATATATTGTATATGGGCTTTGTGCTATTTTTGCTTGCGTTTGCAAATGAAACTCACACACTTGTACGTTTTGAAACATTTATTTGGATTAAATACGATTTGTGATCTTTAAAATTTTCAATGAGATGAAAAATGAAGAAAATATAAAGTTTGTTCATTGTGGCTCTGCCTTGAAGTATATCTAAGTAGTTACCTACAACCGAGTTTTAGTTGTATATCTGGCCTCGACCTTGGTCTGTTTACACCATTGTATGGATTGGAGGGTGGGAGAAGTAGAGAGAGACAACGAGAGAACTTCAACTTCAGAACAATGTCTAAATGCTAACGCAAGCTAATACAGTAGCTGTTTTTGTGCTGAAATAGCAAAAATGTAATCTAGTTATTGCATATATGTGACCTATATCTGCCTCCTTCTTCCCTACCGTCCAGAGTTAACACTCCGTTACCCTTCAAATTGTGTCATTTTAAATAGCGAATTGAAAACTTTAAAAAAGTTTTTACGCTCGTATGAGGTGTTTGTTTTTTTTTTGTTTTTAAGACAATGCAAAAAAATTTATAATTCGCAAAACTGTAATGGAACCGCAATTCCAGTTCGTACTCTATACGTGAACCGTCATTTTGCAACAGTTCTTTATCGATGTTTAGAAAATATCGCAAAAGTTTTTCGCAAATTTGCAATGTAAAAATAGCTAGTGTTGTAACCACAAGTGTTTTCACACAACCATAATTAGTCAGTAAGAGTTGGAGGCTATAGCACCAAAAAAAAAAAACTCTTTTTGACTGAAAGCTTTGGATCATGAACAGATCCTTTCTTCTTCTCCACCTTGATAGACTTTTGTGACTTGTGTGATAATTAATGCTGATTAGTGTTAATGAGACTTGTGTTCATTTGAGTGTGATACCTTCACAAAACCTTACATGGTAGATGATGTTATTTCCTTTAACACTGTTTTTGGCATTGTTTACAGGTTTTATGGTACAGCCGTTTGCTTTCCTTGGCCGATTCTCTCTCTCTCTCTTTTTTTTTAATATATAATTAAAAAATAATATAATTTTTTTTAAGAATATTCCAGCCATTCTTTTCTCCCATAGGCTGCTCTCTGGTCTTCAGATTCAGGTTTATCTTTATCTCCAGACTAAGAGTAGCTAAGAGTAGTCGTTCAGAGTCATTAATCTAACCGGGAGGCTTCAAGGCAGCAAGAAAACCCCGCAGACAGGCTTGTGTTCCAATATTTCTGAAATGTCCCCTATCGCTGGAAAAAGTAGGGACTGTTTCATTCTCGAAGCCAATGGCTCTTTCACAGTCGACACTGTCTCAAAGCAGTTCTATTGTTTAAGGATTATACAGCGAATTTTTGTATACATGATTTCTGTGTATTTATCCCTAATGCACGAGTGACAAGGAAAAAAAACTCCCTTAGGTGGAACGAGGACGAAACCTTGAGAGCGACCGGAATCAAAAGGGGTTAATCAGTTAACCAAGTAAAGTCATAGGCCTTTCAAATACTTAAATTCTGTTCCATGGGGAAGAAAACGCAGGGATTGCAGGAATTGTACAATTATAGAAATTAATGGGGGGGAAAAAAGTGCCCAAAGCCAATCACCTATAGAGCTTAGTTTCTGTCAGTCGGATTCATTTGCTCTGTGTTGTTGGAGGGCATATAGATAGAAGCAACACACTGTGTGCAACCCCGCCCCACCCCCCCCCCCCCCCCCCCCCCCCCCACTTCCCCCCCCCCAATCCAGCCTGATACTCTGTGTGAATTTGAAAGACCAGATTTTCGCCTCGGAGGCCGTATTAAGACGGGGTGTACCGGTCATGATGCATCATGTGGTATTACTGCTTGTGCCGTTATAAGTACAGAGATATTCTGTTAAATAAAAATGGGCTAGAAAGCGCCGTGTCAGCAACAGCTCACGGCCACATGTTCGGCTCGTTACAGTTTAGTGGTTAATCTATCTATGCATGTACATCTATCTATCTATCTATCTATCTATCTATCTATCTATCTATCTATCTATCCATCTATCTATCGATATATCAAAAAAATCTATCTATCTATCGATATATCGATATATAAAATAAATATATATAAATATAAATAAATAAATATAATATATATATATATAAAGAGTGAGGAATCGTGTTTCATATTTAATCAGGAATCGCCAAGTTTTTTTGCTTAGAAAGACATCGTACAGTCTTATCGAGTCACCACTGCCACGCTTTCACTGCTAAAGAGAGAAAACGGAGTGTATCAGTGGACAGAGTGTCCTGTAAAAGATTAGCCTGTCCGGATCGTCAGATTAGGAGGATTAAAAACATGTATAGAGTAGTAAAGTGGTCAGGATGGGTCAGGAGATTGGAGGCAAGGAGCCCTGCAGACGTACAGGATGTATCATTGAGTCAGGACACTTGACTTTAATCTCACCACGTGACTCTTTAAGCTTGTAGTGCACCTCATGTTCGAGGTTTTCACTTCTGTTGAACTTCATATATATATATATATATATATATATATATATATATATATATATATATATATATATATATATATATATATATATAATGTATGTGGTGTGTGTGTGATCTTATATATATGTATATCAGGTAGGGGGCCTTTACCTTTAACATGGGTCACATTATTTATATATATATATATATATATATATATATATATCATATATATATATATATATATATATATCTATATATATATCTATATAGATATATATATATATATATATATATCTATATATATATAATATATATATATATATATATATATATATATATATATATATATATATATATATATATATATGTGTGTGTGTGTGTGTGTGTGTGTATTTATATATATACACATATATATGTATATATGAAGTTCAACAGAACTTCAGAATATATATATATTGAGAGATAATGGAAAGACATTGGTGGAATAATCTATAATGGAATGAGATCTGATTACCTGGGTAATAGACTTATATTACCTAGCATGATGTCATTATGAGCAGGGGTCAGAGTAGAATTGATGGACCGACTGTTAAACTGTGACCTTAGGACCGTCCGTCTGACCCCACCCACTAAGAGAATATAAAAAAAGCCAATAAGTGTATTGGGTGTTTATTGAGACGCTGATATAGTGATTGGTTTGATCCGGTACTTGAACCTCTCACCATTTCTCTCTACAGGCTTCATAATGGGCTGTGTCAAAAGTAAAGAAGACAAGGGACCATCGTTGAAGTACCGACCGGATGCTTCCAACCCCACCCCTGTACCCTCTCACATGGGCACACTACGGGCCCACTACGGGCCCGACCCCACCCAGATGGGCCAATCGCCTGCTCTCAAGGGTCCAAACAGCTACAACAGCCATGCCTCTACCATCACTCCATTTGGTGGCTCCTCATCCACCATCACTCCCTTCGGCGGAGCCACTTCATCTTTCCCCGCCGTGGCCGTGAGCAACCCCTTCCCTGGTGGCGTCACAGGTGGGTGTGGTTTGAGATCTTGTATCAGATCGCACGAGAAAGTATAATTGGATTGTGTCGATTTGCTCACTTTTCAAGGCAGAATGGGCCTTCGAAGAGTTTTCGCTCATGCCGTTGTGTCATGTGACCTCACAGTGTATAACAGCTGCTAGTTTATAGACTGAATAGTGGCCGGGAGTGCATGGCATTGTGTCTGCCACTACACTGGGGCTTAGTTAAAATTCTAGGAAGTGAGTAGGAGTGCTAATATGTGAAGAAGTTCACATTTGTTGCCTAACACGTTAACTTGCTTAATATGTGTATGTGTATGTGTATGTGTGTATATATATGTGTATATATATATATATATATATATATATATATATATATATATATATATATATATATATATATATATATATATATATATATATATATATATATCATATATATATATATGGATATATATATATATATATATGGAAATTCTTGTTTTAATATTAATTTCTTAGTCATTTCAATGTGGCATTTTTTTTTCATGTTGTGTTGTATGTATGTATGTATGTATGTGTGTATGTATATATATATATATATATATATATATATATATATATATATATATATATATATATATATATATATATATATATATATATATATAGCATTTAACTTAGTTTCATTTTTCACCCTCTGTACGTGACAAATAAAATTACCCAAAAGTTATATAATAGAATACAATAGGATGGCATTTTTAATGTATACTTCACAGAGGTGGGGGTTTATGCAAAACCGCCGTGCTGACGCAAATCCCGTGCCAGTATGTCGCGCTCGGTTACAGTTGTATAGGCGGACTTAAGTGAGTGATGCTAATGTGATTTTTGTTCTCTGTGAGAATCTCTTCATTTCCTCAGGCGCGACTCTGAATAGCCCTATTGACTCCCCTTGTCTCTTTTTCAGCACTTTTCAGTGAAATATTTGTTGCCGTGTCATGTCTGCACTCGAAAGGAAACCGCCGATGACTAAATCTTTGTCCGACATCGACAAACTTCTCATAGATGGCATTCGCTGGGTTTTCGTGAAATCCCCCGCGTTGTGGCGTAGGACAGGGCAGGGCGAGGCAGGGTCAGACACTGCCAGTTACAGTTTTTCAAGGCTGAAATACTCACTGTGTCTCTGGTATTGCTGTGGAGCAAATGTTTTCTACAGCAATACGTTGGTGTTTCAAGTAGAAAAGCGGGTATTTTTAAGTCTTTTGTGTTATTATGCGGCGTCGCTCATCAAAGACTGTATACTGTCTTATAGTTACAACTATACAATAATGTTGACGTGGCCCACGGGGACAATGAGCTTCATAGCCCTGTATTAGACTTCTGTAGAACTCAAGTACTACTTTTTCTCAAGTAAAAGTTAAAGGTCTGGTTTCAAAAGGCTTAAAGTGTAAAAGTAAGTAAAGGGGGGGGGAGCCATTGAGGATGAAGGCTTAGGCCTCGCCGTTGCAAATTCCTTCAAGCGTCTCTCTACAGAACTCCCTACTGTAGTTTCATTTGCGGAGGACGAAGAGAAAACACCCGTTTGATAAATGATACAGTAGTGAAGAGTAACGACCCCCAACACTGGTTATGTCCATGCTATAGTGCGACGTGATTTGTGTCGTGTGCAGGTGCGACGGATCGCGTGCAAACCAATAGGTTGTGGGAATGGTTTATGTTTATATCTCATCCAACCACAATCACATTCACTCTATCCGGATGGAGCTTGTATGAAATGGGAGTAACAAGGCTACTTTTAAAATGTAAGGAGTAGAAAGTCAGGGGCACGGTGGCCATGTGTGTGGAGTTTGCATGTTCTCCCCGTGCCTCAGGGGGTTTTTCTCCGGGTTCTCCGGTTTCCTCCCAGTCCAAAAACATGTACGGTCGGTTGATTGGCACCTTGGAAAATTGTCTCTAGTGTATGAGTGTGTGTGTGTGTGTCTGTGTGTGTGTGTGTGTGTGTGCGTGCCTTGCAATGGGTTGGCATTCCATCCAGGGTGTATCCTGCCTTAATGCCCATAGACGCGTGAGATAGGCACACACTCCCCGTGACCCGAGGGAAGATCGGATAAAGCGGTAGAAGATGAATGAATGAATGAATGAATGAATAAGTAGAAAGTCCAGATAAGTGTGTAAAAATGGAAGGAGTAGAAGTAAAAAGTCTAGACACCCCAAATTTCTACTCAAGTAAGGTATTTTGTACTTTGCTCCTTGACACCTCTGGTAATGAGATCATCGCGAGTTAACACTTAACCTTTTTTTGTTTGTTTGTTTTACTTTTTTTTAGGTGGTGTGACCTTTTTTGTGGCCTTATATGACTATGATGCCAGGACATCTGATGACCTCTCTTTTAAAAAAGGCGATCGATTTCAGATCATCAACAACACGTGAGTACACGGTGACCAAGGGCATCATTGATTGGGTTTTTTTTTTCTTTTCCTGCGACGGCCTGAAAGGTGATCCGGCAGCCCGACTTAAATTCGGCAGGATTTCTTTTTTTTTTCAATCCGTCCTTGCCTGGTACACAAGCATATCTGGGTTAATGCTCGTCTTTAATGGGCCGTCTGTTCAGATGTCCATCCAGTTCCACTCTTCTGTGTTTTATTCAAATGCCTTTAAAACCTAGTCTTTTTTGATTGCGTTAATGCCGATGTTCCGTTAACGTTGCAAGTGGTGTCTGGATATTTTCTATTAACGCCGTTTTTGTGCTGGGGTTCTTTCACAGAGAGGGAGACTGGTGGGAAGCCCGTTCCATCAACACGGGCAAGAAGGGCTACATTCCCAGCAATTATGTGGCCCCAGCTGACTCCATCCAGGCTGAAGAGTAAGATACTCCTCTGCCTTCTGGTCTCGTGTCATCAGCTGCCTCTTGTACCCTCACTATAATTAAGAGCGTGTGATCAGCCTCGCACTGCAGCGGCCAGGCTTTTCGGAAAAAAAAAAAAAAAAAAAAAAACACGCCCAGGAGTACACATGACTGGATAACAAAAGGACCTTCTCTCTCTCTCTCTCTCTCTCTCTCTCTCTCTCTCTCTCCATCACTCCACTCGCACATTTAAGCTTTTCCACTTAATGCACTGTCACTGTGCTGTCCTCCCACTGAATGAGAAACGAGCATGGCAGAAATCGTGCAGCATTTAGCCTTTTGCACGCAAAGTAAAGCGTAACACCTGAGTAATGAACCAGTCCGGAGGCTAATTTTTCAGAGCTATTTAAAAGCATTTAAGTGCAATTAATTAAATCGACCGAGCCACTGGCAGGCATCACGCTCGTCTCTCGGAGGGGCTTCAAATCTCCAAAATGAACAAGACTGTGTGGCGAGTCCGATTTTATTATTAGTTTTAATATATATTAAGTTATTTCCATACTTAGTACATGGCATACTAATAGTCCTTTTGTAGTTTGAATGATCAGCTTGAGATATGATACAGCGCCCCTGGAGCACAAAGGGTTAAGGGCACTTGCTCAAGGACCCAAAGGGTGGCAGCATGGCGATATCTGGCCTTGAACCCCCAACCTTATGTTCAGTAGCCCTCTCCGCCTCAAACCACTGCGCTACCCCCTACCTCAAATACCAAGTAAACCCATACTGCTTCAAAAGTGTTTAATAGTCCAAGTACAAGGTGCTAATCAAATGCTCTTGATTAAATGGTCATTTGCCAGTGTGACCAGCCCTGTAAAAGATTTAGCAGTTCACATCATGCCACGGAAGAACGACATCTCTAAAGACATCTTACGAAATGTTTCCGAGAGGGGTTATAAGGCCATTTTTGAACAAATCCATCGTTTTACAGTAAGAAACATTGTTCAGAAGGGGGAAATATTTGTTTTAGCATGTTAAATATAAACTTCGTGACAGTACCTGAACATGGTTTGTTTGGAAGACAGGAATTCATGAGAGAGAATTTTCTATGGAAAAAGAACGTGGAAACGCATGCTTCAGTGTTCTATACGCTCGAAATATGTCTGTACTGCCTGTCAGTCTCTGATAGCAGGTTTGTTTTTTATTGTTCTATTTATTACAGGTGGTACTTTGGGAAAATGGGACGCAAAGATGCTGAGCGACTTTTACTGGTCCCTGGAAACCAGCGAGGAGCGTTCTTGGTGAGGGAGAGTGAGACAACAAAAGGTGAGTCTCAGTGATGTTTGACTTCAGTACATGACGGTGAATGTGTGTATACAACAGAGTTGCATGGTGCAGAAATGTTTGTTCCTCCTCCGACGACACGTGTGTTTGTTCTCTTTTCCTGTCAGGAGCTTACTCTCTTTCCATACGTGACTGGGACGACATGAAAGGCGACAACGTGAAGCACTACAAAATCCGCAAGCTTGATAACGGAGGCTACTACATCACCACAAGAGCCCAGTTTGAGACGCTGCAGAAACTGGTCAAACACTACACAGGCATGCAACCAGCATTGTATTATACATAAGCTAAACTATATTATTTATGGTATCATTATACTTTGTATGTAACGTACTGTATACCTTTATGTAATTTCACTATATTACCGTATGTATCCTTATGGAAGCGCATTTTTTTTCTTTTCTGAATGCAATGCGCTTCCGTATAACCTAAACGTATCACCAGTTTATATGGAAAGCAAGCGGAACAGAATTCTTAAAGGAGCCACGTCCCATATTTTACACTTAAAACAACCACTAAACAAAGTAACATTGAAATAAATCAGAAATTCGTTCTTTAAAAAGAAATGAATATTGAAAGAATAATTTCCAGAGTTAAGTGAATATTAAATGGTGAGATTTTTAGAGAGATGAGTATGTATGTATGTATGTATGTATCACATATCACCCATAGCCTTTTATTGCAGAATAGACTCTCTATATTGTTTGATTATTTAAACCCGACCCTCTGATTGACTTTTAGAGCATGCAGACGGCCTCTGTTACAGACTCACAACAGTCTGTCCGATCGTGAAGCCCCAAACTCAGGGTCTGGCTAAAGATGCCTGGGAGATCCCACGTGAATCCCTTCGCCTGGAACTTAAACTGGGCCAAGGTTGCTTTGGAGAGGTCTGGATGGGTAAGAGTGCAAAGAGTCTTTTGTATTGATCAGTGTTTAAACAGTTGTCCTTTTGACTGCATAATGAGTCGTCCTGCTTTTACAATCCCCATTCAAAAAAAAAAAAAAAAGAAAAGAAAAAGAAGTTTTGCCCATCTTTTTGGTGTAAAGGATGTCACAGAAGGCAGGAAAATCTCTGATCTCATGAAAATTCATAGCGCTCAAAGTTCTTTTCACCCCTTCATGCATTTGAAACCGCTGTCAGGTCTCATTAATATTGAAATGACCTGCCATTGTAACCTTTTTTATTTATTTTTTGTTTTACGCACCCAACTACATTTGAATGGCTTTCAAATGCAAGAAGTGTTAGGATTCTTATTGTGCCATAACCCTGGGATTTGTTTGTATAACATAAATAGTCTGTGTAAATGTCCCTTTATAAAACGTCCTTTCTTTACAAGATTTCTCACTTAATATATTTGAGAAATGTGTGATTTGAATGCCAGACAGGGTTTTTCAAAGACAACCAGTTTAGACCTCATTAAAATTTCTGTGGCTCTGGTTTTTGTTATTATAAATAGCTCTTTTATTTTAATTAACTCCCCCTTCTCCCCTATTGTTCTGCAAATGAATTTTGCATATTTACTTGCAGAGGGGCAGAAAGAAAGCCTTTTGCTATTTAATGTGCGAGAGGAACATGTTTTTCACTGTTTAGCAATGGGCCTAATACGACGCATGTTAAACACGAAAGTATGGGCCTGTTGACATCAGTCAACTGGACTTTGGACTCCCCCGGTCTACTTCAAATAGCCCTCGATAATCCCCCCACAAACATTCCAGCCTCGCTCTCCGTCCATTTAAACGACACATCCCGAGCTTAACGCCGTTTATAACGAGCTGCCCCGAGGCTCAGCATGGCTGCCGATCGTGATTTGGTAAACACCTCTTGCCTCTTTCATCGCCACTCTACCCTGCAGCAAGTCCTGGCACAGCACATGTAGATTATGCAATCCCAGGAATTCCTCCCAGGAACACACACACACACACACACAGCACTGTAACACAAGAAGAATTTTTGGTCAGGTTCAAACCTGCTTCAGGCATTCAGAGGAAATTCGTGTGCACCATAACTCCTGTAGCCCGAGTGACCTCTGGGAATTGTACGTTATAGGGGAATTCCTATTCTTCCAGACTAGGAAACGGTTCTGATTTACTACGTTTATGTGTTCGGATTCTTTTTTCTGATTTACTACGTTTATGTGTTGCAGTGTATTTGAAAACATGATTCCATATTTTGTCCATTGTGTATGTATTAGGGCTGTCAAAGTTAACGTTAATAAATTCACTTTGACGGCACAAATGTTATTATCGCAGCGTGTGTTACAATGGGAGCGATCTGCTCCTTAACTCTGCGTTGTGTTGGCGAAAGAATGAAACCTGGACAACAAAGAACAAGAGAATAAAGAAACTAATGTGCATCCATAATGCTTACAAAATTTCCCCGAAATAACGCCTACTAGCCATGCATTCACAACAGATATGAGCTCCTCACTATTCATTCATTCATTCATCTCCTACTGCTGTATCCGATCTTCCCTCGGGTCACGGGGAGTCTGTGCCCATCTCTGGTGTCTATGGGCATTAAGGCAGGATACACCCTGGATGGAATGCCAACCCATCGCAGGAGACACACTCACATTCACATACTAGGGACAATTTTCCCAAGATGCCAATCAACCTACCGTGCATGTTTTTGGACCGGGGGAAACCCCTGAGGCAAAGGGAGAACATGCAAACTCCACACACACATGGCCGAGACGGGAATCGAACCCGGACCCTGGCGGTGTGAGGCGAACGTGCTAACCACTAAGCCACCATGCCCCTTTGCTCCTCACTATATTAGCGTATATTACCATATGGAACCTTACGCAAATGCTATGCCTTCCCAAATCCGTATTACGGATTTATTCTTTTGCTTCCGTATAACCTAAATGTATCATCAGTTTATATGGAAAACAAACCGGAACAGAATTCTTAAAGGGGCCACGTCCCATATTTTACAGTTAAAACAACCACTAAAGAAGTAACGTTGAAATGAACAAAAAATAAAAAATCTGAAATCTGTTACAGTTAAAGAAACATGAAAACTATTCATTAATGGTGCATGGCAATCATGCGAATAATCGCGATTAAATGTCTGAATCGATTGACATCCCAAATATGTGTATAATGTACCAAATGTATCAATGCTAGTTCTGTTTACATGCCTCATTGATTTGTTTCTGGATCGTTTTCCCACTCTTCCTCTCTCTCTTTTATTTTCCCCCCTGGTTTAGGCACTTGGAATGGTACTACTAAGGTGGCGATTAAGACCCTGAAGCCTGGCACCATGTCCCCCGAGGCCTTCCTTCAGGAAGCCCAGATCATGAAGAAGCTCCGGCATGACAAGCTAGTGCCCCTGTACGCCGTCGTATCCGAGGAACCCATTTACATAGTGACCGAGTACATGGGCAAAGGTAACCTACGCAGGACGGAGCCGCTGTAATTAGTATTAATGCCATATGAGGATTTTAATGCGCAGGTGTAGCTGTCTAGACGCTTGGCAGGGACCAATAAGTGGCGGTTTGTGCACTGCATAATAAATATCGCTCGCTGTCTGTGTGGGTGAGTGAATAGATAACAATAATATAGGATGTCCTTAATTCTGTGTTCACGCCAGCATGGGACAAGTGGGACTTCTGAAGGTGATTCGCTAACAACCGTCGCGGTGCTCCGATTTGAAAGACAAATACACATTTAATTAGAGGTCATTCATATATATCTGTGGGTCATATATTATATATATAATATATATATATATATATATATATATATATATATATATATATATATATATATATATATATATATATATATATATATATATATATACTGTATATATATATATATATAATATACATACATACATACATACATACATACAGACAAGCTTACCACTGAACAGTTAAGAGCCCACTAGTGGCAACTCGTTGGTGGTGGGATTCGAACCTGCGATCTTCCTGGGCCAGAGCCCAATCCCTTAAACACTGAGCTTACACCTCCCTCCATATAATGACTGGGGTTGGGTATAGATTTTCTTCCAAACAGTAAACGAGAGCTAATGGTTTGCGTTTACAGAAGTCTGGCGAAGTCATTTTTATCATTTCATGGAAAAAAAGACATGAATTTTTAATCCGATGGTATTTGGAATAGAATAGAATAGTCACATGTACATTACAGCACAGTAAAATTCTTTCTTTGCGTTTCCCGGGTCATAGCGCATGGTCAGCCATGATGCTGCGCCCCCTGGAGCATAGAGGGTTAAGAGCCTTGCCTAAGGACCCAAGAGTGGCAGCTTGGCAGGGCTCTAACCCCTCCGACCTTCCGATCAGTAGCCCAGGGCCTTAACCACTGAGCTACACCCCTTCCACATATCAGGACATTGACCACAATCTCTACACATAGGCCTGTATAATCTGAGCTTTTTGCCTTTTTTTTGAGGTAGTTTCACAATCATCGAACATTGCATGCTTCCCTGGGAATATTCTCCACTTGTGAATAATGATCCTCGCTGTAGAATGATGGACATTTAAATTGTTACAAAAATGGCCTTCTTGCTTCTAAAAGACCGTGGTTAAATGTCGTTCTTCCTTGGTATTATGTTAGCGCACCTGAATGCTCCAGACTAGCACGCTTTGCTAGATCTGGGGCTTTTATAGAGCTGGTCCCACTCAGTTTAATTAGCACACCCTCAATTTAATTAGCAGCGCATGGTTGCTACCTGTTAAATCATATCGAAGCAGTGAAATTGTAATTACCTCTTGGCTTTTCCAGTTTTTAAATAAATGACATGTTTGTTAGTATGTCATTTTAAGATGAGACAAATTTAATGTTAAACCATAGAATTTAGAATTTAGAACCATAGAATTTTGTCACAGATACTGTATTTACCAGAGTAAATTTTTTTTTGTTATAGTCTAAACCAGTGATGTAATAGACGTGTGTATCTTTCCTAGGGAGTTTGCTGGATTTCCTAAAGGAAGGCGACGGCAAATACCTCAAACTTCCCCAGCTAGTGGACATGGCAGCTCAGGTACATCACACCCCCCCCCCCCCCCCCAATACCCCCCCCCCCCCCCCCCCCCGCCCCCCTCCCCCCCCCCCCCCCCCCCCCCCCCCCCCCCCCCCCCCCCCCGAACGGTTTCGTTTTTTTCCAGGCCTGACGTGCGATGTGTATCACCGCCCGTTTACCGCCGCGCATGTCAATAGTCAACTGTCTAGTTTATCTCCAAGGAGCGTCTGACGGAAGTTTCTTTTCCCTGTCTGGCTGTCACGACTGTTTAATGTGCTGTGGCATTTCGCCATCCGCAGGGTCCTATGCATGCCTTCATCCTCGTATTCACTTAGCCCTCGCAACACTTAACCTCTTTTCCCGTGGGACCACTTTGCTTTAATGTGCCAGCACAGATTTGCACTTTAGTCTTAAACCAGCATACCCCCCCCCCCCCCCCCCCTCCTTGTTTCTCTTTTCTCTCTTCAAGCTGCCATCACCCCCACACCGGCTTAATTAGGCCTTCCAGCGTCATGTCTTGTCTCCTCTACGGAAAGCAGCTTTCGCCGGATAAACATAAATCATTCGGACAGCTCTTTAAACGAGTACCCGTCGTTGACGCACTGGGAGCGTTTCCCGCGTCGTCCTCCTTCCACACCCCTCACTCCGACGCGGCCAGTAGCATAGCTTATTTACTCTCTCTTAATCAGCTGAACCACTTTCCAAACACGGGTCATTCAATTAACCTTTTAATGTCCTAAACTCGAAGGCAGGGCTGTCAAAAGTCCGTTCCTGAAGTCCCAACCTTGTTTTGTTCCAAAATGCATACCATGTAGTTTTCGAATGACATGAATGGTTGGATCAGGTGTTTTTTTTTTTTTTTAATGATTTGAAGCTAAACTCTGCAGGTCCTCTGGCCTTCTGGAACTTTGTTCGACATCCCTGCTCTAAGGTCTTCCTTTCTTTTTCTTCCCCGCAGATTGCTGATGGCATGGCCTTCATCGAGAGGATGAATTATATCCACCGAGACCTGCGAGCAGCCAACATCCTAGTGGGAGAAAACCTGGTTTGCAAGATTGCTGATTTTGGCCTGGCCAGGCTGATCGAGGATAACGAATACACTGCAAGACAAGGTCTTTTTTTTTTTTTTTTTTCTTTCTTTTTTTTGGTATCTTTCTGTTATCCTGGAGCAAGCTGTGTGTTGTAGCATTGGAACAATTTCTTCAAAAGGCTTTAAAATTGGTTCAATTCACATTCGTGATCGGAGACAAAGTATACACACACACACCATAATAAAATGGTCTTGTGGAGTTTTTCCTTGCCCATGTCGCCTCGGTTTAGAACAAACTGATTTCCATTCCCACACACAAAAATGATGGTACACACAAGAAAATAATGTGACAAAGGGACATGTTAATGAAGGTGTTAAATCTGTCTACAACCTTGTGCCATTGGGCAGGCCTATAAAGCTGCTGTGTTGTTTGGTGATTTGTGTACCACACTCGACATGGACCAGAGGACAAGCTGTCTGACAATTGGTTTAAAGGTAGCTTAAGACCTATCCAAGCAATATGTTCCTGTGAGTACAGTTGCACATATTCAGAAGTTTAAGATGTGGGTGTGCCAACCTCCCTGGACGTGGCCTATATATATAGCAGGAGGAAAATTGTGACAAATGTGTATCCGAATGTAACAAAAGAGCCTAGAAAGACTTCTAAAGAGTGTGAACTTCACTCAAGGAAATCAGTGTCAGATGCACCATCCGTGTATGTTTGCCAAATGGACTATACATGGGAGACGACAAAGGAGGACACCATGTGAATATATATATATGGAATATGCCAAATACATGTTGACAATGACACATGGTAAGCTTCTGGTGAGATGTATAATGAGACTATAAAAATAGATATATATACTATATATAAAAAAAAATATATATATATATACAGACGTAGCATATGTTGAAAGAATGCTGATATGATAGATAGAATTATTCAAAAAAAATAAACTCATAGATAGATAGATAGATAGATAGATAGATAGATAGGATAGATAGATAGATATCTATATATATATCCCTACATTTTATCTATCTATACATGGACAAATCTAATTATATAGGCTCTGTTATGTTCTGGGGCTGCTTTGCTGCGTCTGGCACATGAATCTGTGCAGGGTACAATGAAATCAAGACTCAAGGAAGACTATGTCAAGGAATTCTATGTCACAGTTATTGTCTTACTGACCCAAAAAACACAGCTAAAACACCCAAGAATCTAAAAATATCTATAGTCTAGCCCTGACCTATCTATCTATCTGCATCTGGAAAAGGTCAAACCGGACACAAGTGGAGCAGTGTGTGCCAAAATACTGCTGAGATATGTATGTATTATGTGTGTATGCAACAAAATATAGTTAGCGTAGATAGATAATAGTACCATCATCCATGCCTGTTTCATAGATTCTGTTAGATGAAAACAAGACTTTAGTTAAAATTTATAGAATTTTTATTTATTATAGCTATTTCTGTAGACTTTTTCTTTCATGACCAAAGGGTACCAACAATTTTGTCCATGTCTGTATATAAAATACTCATCTCAGGCACTTGTCTTTCAGTATCACTTAGAATTGATGTCTGTAGTTGAAGACAAGCTCTTGGAGCATCATCAGCTCTCGTCGCGTCACTGCCCCCTGCTGGAAGACACCTGATAGACTGATTAGAGCTTTAATTTGCTGTCTGGCTCTTGTTCACAATCGTGACTGCCTGTGGCCAATTTTTTGTTCGCTCTTTATATTGCCAGCAAATCTACACTATATTTTGTTATGTAAAGAAACACCATGGAAAATCTCATTGTGGATGATAATTTATCTGCAGAACGATGAGAATTAAAAAAAATAAAATAAAGGCGTATCCCTTGATGCAAGTTCCTTGGATTAGGCAACCACATATAGAAGTCTATCCCTATGTGATACAGACAGTCAGACTTGGTGAGAATAAGACATGCTGTCTGATTACAGAGCAGCTCACTGCTGGACTCGCAGTAAACAGCAATTATAGCCAAGCGGCTCCCCTCTGGACAGGTGAAGTGTTAGGTTTATTACACCAAGCAATGGATTTTAGGAATACAGTCATTTCATGTGGCATTTATAATGCTTTTTCTATATTATAATATTCTTACCTTATGAAATAATACTCCTTTTGTGTATTGTCAGAGGCTTCCCTTTTTAACAGGATCATGTCCCTTTAATAACAAATATGTATCCATATCTCAGTTTGTAGTACAGGGTTGTCCAAAAAGATGTTACCACTTACATGGGATTGACTTGTATGTTAATATCATAATAACGCACACTATGTACACAAGTGTAAATGAAGCTTGGGCTTAGAAATGCTTCCAAGTCATTTTTGTAAGATTATGTAGTACCATGAGAGTGGTGATATCTGTCTGGACATCCCTGTATTAACATTAATAAGATTTGTTAAATATAGAAGGAGGGGGAGGCTTTAACATATAATTGGAGTAAAAAAAAAAAACACACACGCACACATTCTGACGGCTAACTCTGTGTTTCCTCCAGGAGCCAAGTTCCCCATCAAATGGACAGCCCCTGAGGCAGCTCTTTATGGCCGCTTCACCATCAAATCCGATGTCTGGTCTTTTGGCATCCTGCTGACCGAGCTCGTCACTAAGGGCAGAGTGCCATACCCAGGTGAGAGATTACAGCACTTAAAGGAGTATAAAACCCACCTCACATCGCTTGCACATCCTTTTACAGTACAAAAGATTCCCAGCGCCTTTGTTCCACTACATTAAGCCGCTTAGTTCTTATTTTTCCACCCTGGCCTACAGGACAGCTGCTATAGAAAAGCGAACCCAACTTTAATTAACACCTTTTCTAGCAGCCAGATCGACAAAAGGGCGTCTGTCGAACCCGATCAAGGACACCATAAAGGAGTCGAATCGCAATTCCGTAACGCGTTCCGTGCGCCCCCTGCTGGATAATGGCGGGCGCGCGATGACTGATCGGAGGCTGCCATCTGGCTCCGACGAGCATAAAGGCTGACTGGGCACCAGTTTTTATTTATTGCCATCTGCGCTGGCCAGGCCCGAAGCCGTCCCGCTGCTTTCACCACACCCTTCTTGTCGCTTCACTAACTGGGTTACTCATCCTTTGTTTTTCCGCTCTTCCTTGCCGTTTGATTTCTGCGCTTTGATTGATTGAATGTTTAATTGTTTGCTTATTTTGCTCAGTCGAATGATTCCTACCACGTAAGCAAGCGATTATCGCGTGTTTCCTTCGAAGACATCCTATAACACACACTGCTCTCCCATGCATGAGCTCACTGATGTCTACTATCGCTCCCGGTCCCGTAGGTCTATTAGTACCAGGGCCGGACAGAAAGAGGACATCACTTGCATCATTTTTCATTTATTTATTATCTGATACTGGACAATGTTTTTATTTAATGTTTAAATTCCCCAGTTTTCTTCGCCACATCTGTCTGTGACTCACTCATGCCTCGGTCACATCTTACCCACATCCGCTACCTTCTTAAAGGGGCTGCTCCAGCATGTAACTAGTTACTCCTCATCACTGCCCCCTAGTTGACAGAGTATGAAGAAGCAAAATAACCCTCATGTTGCTGCTTTATCTGATGTCAATATTAAATTTTTTTCAATGATAAGGTTTGATAAAGTTTTTTTATTTTTTATTTTTAATTAAATTTTTAATGGAATTTTGTCTCACTTACTGCTAAATTGAAACCCCCAACATGAACTAAAACGTCTTTTCTTTGTGTAAAAGA
Source organism: Kryptopterus vitreolus (assembly GCA_030449085.1). Taxonomy (NCBI): domain Eukaryota; kingdom Metazoa; phylum Chordata; class Actinopteri; order Siluriformes; family Siluridae; genus Kryptopterus; species Kryptopterus vitreolus. The sequence continues at coordinate 16,677,949 of JACRUU010000017.1, read as the reverse complement.
GCTTTGTGTGGTAGACGGAAGAACAGTCTGTGCTGCATTTAACATACAATATCAGGAGTCTGACATGAAATATGGATTGCATTTCTTTTTGTGCAACACTCTGGAACCTCTATTAACTATTAGGAATGATTTGGAATAGAATGGCCTTTATATGTCACACATCCACAGCTTGTTTGGAAGCTGGGGTCAGAGCGCAGGGTCAGCCATGAAATGCCCCCTGGATCACTCTTGCTCAAGGAGTGGCAGCTTGGTGATTCTTGGGGCTCGAACCCTCAACCTTCTGACCAGTAGCCCAGTGCCTTAGACCACTGATCCTCACCTTCCAATGTAGATTTATTGTTCGATCCGTCATCAGCAAGCCATTGACGTTCCTGCAAATCCATCCATTTCCATGTTATGTGGAATTAATTCATGGCCTGGATCACTCTTGCTCAAGGACCCAAGAGTAGCAGCTTGGTGATTATTGGGGCTCGAACCCTCAACCTTCCGACCAGTAGTCCAGTGCCTTAGACCACTGATCCTCACCTTCCCATGTAGATTTATTGTTCGATCCGTCATCAGCAAGCCAGTGCAAGTTCCTGCAAGTCCGTATCCGCATCAGAGGATATTGCAAGAAGTAGCAGCAGGATGGAAACAAGGCTGTGTATATGATTTCAGCAGTGCATATCTGGCCCCCCCCCATCTCTTTGGGTACTTTGCCATTGACATGATGTAAATCAGCCAATAATAATAATAAAAAAAATTGCTGTGTCATTCCAATTATGTTTTCATATGTGCAAATTCAAAATTCGCAAGGAAAAAAAAAACGGTTAAGTCTGGATTCCGGTTTCGCTTCTGCTCGTACGAGTTGCGCGTCATTAGAGCGCCTGCATAATTCACGAACGCCTCGTTCATGTCCTGAATCCGTCCGTATTCATGCACTCTGTAATGCCCAGCTAAGGATTTTAAGCTTCCGCATTAGGCCGCCCGTGACGGGGGGGGGGCGAGCTCAGCATTAGATGGCGCACATCAGCGATCCCCCAGCATTCCGCGTCAGATATTAGACAGCTGCCTCCATCACGAGATGAAGACTTGTGGATGTCAGGAAGCAGAATGAACCAAACCTTAACGATCACTTAAACTAATGCAAGGCTCTTATTAGGGGGGGTCCCAAGCAGGCACTTAGACAACACATGCGCAACACGCCGAAATGTGTGCGCTGCAGAGATCCGCATCCATTTAGAGTAAATTATGTAGGAGTTATCGATTAAAAGTAGGTGGCGCTAATGGGCCTACTGAGTAATGATTAGGCCTGTCTTCTATTAAGTGAACAGAAAAGCGCCAGATATATCCGCACTCCTAATTCCAAAACAGTGAGCACTAGGATTAAGCTTTCTGTTGAAATTCCATTCCAAGAGCATTAGTGAAGTCCGAGACTTCCTGGCATATAGGCCTGGATGATGGTTTCACTTCGAAAGGTTCCTTCCAAAAGGTATTCATCCGGGGTTAATGCCAGGCCCGCTTAAGTTTATTTTGAGTTCATGACAAACCCTGTCTGCATGGACATTTTGTATGGGGCATTGTCATGCCAGGACTTCAGCTCGTCTTTAAGGGTCAAGTCCACACTAACCAATTACGCCCCCCCTTCAAGTTTCCACCCGCCCGCACAGAATCAATAATACGAATCAATATAAAAGAATACGCTATTTTATATTTCACCAGAAGATGGCGGTAGATCTGTGGCCGCTCTCTCGTCACCATGTTTGGATTTATTTGTGTTCTGTGTAAAAAAAAAAAAAAAAAAAAACCTTACGGCACCAAATCAACAGCAGCAATTCGGAGTAATATGGCGGTCGCTAGTTCTACGTTTTTGTTTGGAGAGAAACCTATTGAGATGACGATCCGCTGCAGTTTCATTCCATAAAATATAACCTCTTATTTATTTATTTGTTATTTTTTAGAGGGTTTGAAACGTTTTTTTTTCTTTGAACGTTAACTTCAAGTGCCACCTAGTGGACAAAAGAAAGTAATCCAATTTAATCAGTTACTTTTATAAAGTAATTGAAAAGTCACACTGCTTATTACATTTTGCATAGCGACATTTGTAATGTAAATAACATCTGTAAATATCATCTTGCTTTATTTATATTGTTTGTAATCTTTAAATCCTAGTGGAGAAGTTGCTACGTTCTCCAACACCATATAATAGCTTTTTAAAGGCAATACAAATGTGCAGATTTCAGAGTTCTCATATAATATACAGTTTTAAATATAAAATGGGATATATTTACATTGTAAATATAGTAATATAGGGGCACAGTGGCTTAGTGGTTAGCACGTTCGCCTCACACCGCCAGGGTCCGGGTTCGATTCCCGTCTCGGCCATGTGTGTGTGGAGTTTGCATGTTCTCCCCGTGCCTCAGGGGGTTTTTCTCCGGGTTCTCCGGTTTCCTCCCCCGGTCCAAAAACATGCACGGTAGGTTGATTGGCACCTTGGAAAATTGTCCCTAGTGTATGAATGTGTGTGTGTGTCCTGTGATGGGTTGGCATTCCATCCAGGGTGTATCCTGCCTTAATACCCATAGACGCCTGAAATAGGCACAGGCTCCCCGTGACCCCATGGAAGATCGGATATAGTGGTAGAAGATGAATGAATGAATTAATATAGTAATATTGTATTAGCTTGCGAAACGGGCGTTCCTGACCGCCGTGTCGTGTTTCCTCACAGGCATGGTGAACAGGGAGGTCCTGGAGCAGGTGGAGAGGGGCTACCGGATGCCGTGCCCTCAAGGCTGCCCCGAGACGCTGCACGAGATGATGCGCCTGTGCTGGAAGAAAGACCCAGACGAGCGGCCGACGTTCGAGTACATCCAGTCTTTCCTGGAGGACTACTTCACAGCCACCGAGCCGCAGTACCAGCCGGGAGACAACCTGTAGAGGCGTCCGCGTGGTCCAACACCAGCTTGCTGCTTCCTTTCCTCTCCCAAACCATCCGCGCACACTCCACCTCCACCATTCCTCTCTTTTTATTTCACCATGTAACGCCCACCCTCCATTTTAACCCCTCTGTCGAGTCCGAGGTGAAGTTTGGTAGGGAAGCAAGCATGTCTGTGTGGAGATTCACTGCAGAGAACGGAATGACCGTAGTGCTGATGTGTGTGTGGTTGTTTGTTTGTTTTTTTTCTCCCTCTTTAGTTTCCACACATTTTTCTGATTTGTTTTAAGATCAAGAACTGATTTCGTCGTCATCGTCGTGATTTTTACATTTCATTTCCTGTTTTTTTTTTTCCTCAATAGCTTAAAAAAAAAAAAGTGACCAATAACTGTGGTTGAAATCCGATGTTCTCGCCTAAGACTGTTGGTGATGCTGAGAGACGGAGAGAATATGCCATTATGTATGTATGAGTATGGATGAGAAAGAGAAAGAAAGAGTGACTTGTGGGGAGATTTTTATGAATGAATGGGGGGGGGATTTTTTTAAAAAATTATTTCGATCCATTATGATTGATTTATATTTGTGGGTTTGTCTTAGAGCCAGCCAAAAAAAACAAACAAACAAAAATAGTTTTTTTTTTATTATTATTATTTTTAAATCGTGCACTAGCCGTACACTACAACACCGATTTTCCTTTGTCATTTCAGCAAAGTGCCAGTTTCTGGAAATCCTGCTTTATTGCGTGCGCAACGTGATTTGCATTGTGTAACGTTTGCCGAGTATTCCGACCCTGAATTATACAATCCACAATCCTTGCTGTCCAAAAATCCTTTGAGGCACTAGGAC
>JACRUU010000017.1:16654189-16669189 GCA_030449085.1 Kryptopterus vitreolus | reverse complement strand
GGATTCAGTTTCTAATACATTTCCCAGTGATCCTAGTTCTTAAATCACATTAAAGATGGTTGCATTTATATTCAATATTACACAGTGTTATAAAATATACATGCGCTTTTATTGCACACCAAAAAAATGTTAGTGAAGTTACAATCATAGCTTCTTTTTAAAATGCATAATAATAATAGTAATTGTTCTCCCCGTGGTGTTTTGGGGAAAACTGTGCCCAGATATGGCCCTTAAAGACCGACATTTATTTAACTTTGTGACATGTACATCTCTTACCCGCTCTTCTGTTTGTAGAAATCCAAAGCTTCATTGGTTATGTACTGGATAAAAGCAGGGTCTTGTGGCTGCAGGCTGCCAGGAATATTAAGTGTAAGAGGAGGAGCATTCAGGATGTTGACCTCCACCTTAGTGTGACCGGCTTCAGTGTTCATTCCTTCTCCATGAAGCACCGCCTCATTCTCCACCTGATGTGGATTTAAAACAACACTGATATAACATATGCTCTTCTATGATGTTATATAATATAATATAATATAATATAATATAATATAATATAAGAAGGGGCACGGTGGTTTAGCGGTTAGCACGTTCGCCTCACACCTCCAGGGTTCGATTCCTGCCTCCTCCATGTGTGTGTGTGTGTGTGTGTGTGTGTGTGGAGTTTGTGCATGTTCTCCCCGTGCCTCAGGGGGTTTTTCTCCGGGTTCTCCGGTTTCCTCCCCGGTCCAAAAACATGCACGGTAGGTTGATTGGCACCTTGGATAATTGTTCCTAGTGTATGAATGTGTGTGTGCCCTGCAATGGGTTTTGGCACCCTATACAGGGTGTGTCCTGCCTTAATGCCCGATAGAGGCCTGAGATAGGCACAGGCTCCCCGCGACCCGAGGGAAGATGAATGAATGAATAATGTAATATAATCTGTGCGATATCACCTAGTTCAATTTGAGTGTTTGATCGTGTAATTACTATATTGTTTGCTTTTTTTTTTTCTTTTGTATTTATATGCTGTATTTGTGTCTTTATATTTGCACACTAATCTTTGCTGCTATAACCTGGAAATTGCCCCACTTTTTCCACTACTTTTTGACTACATACTGAAATAAATAAGACAGTTTAAATTGTATTTTTTTTAAAGAAAATTAAATATTAAATGTAAAACAAACACACACACACACACACACACACCTTTATTATCCAAACGGGAGTCGGACAAATTGACACTGTTAACATTTTTTCATTAATTTAAGGTGATCAGTTCTTTTCCCCAATTTGAATTGGTTGCTCAAATTACACAACATATTCAAACTTGACTACTTTTATTTAAACTTGTTCAAATGTGGATGTGCACAAATAATAGTAATAAACCGTAATTTTACCCTCCCTACCTTACCAAAATTGCACCCTGACTTTTGTGTAGTGTTACAATGTCTTGTTATAGTTTACTATTGGGCTGTATAAATTTTGGTATCGTTTATCTTTTCACCGTTTTGATGCTGAAGACATTCTCGTTCACGACATCGCCATCAGCAGCCTCTACCACCCAGCCGAACAGCGTGGCCATTTTGTTAATCCAGCTGGCGGTGTCAACGGTGTGTCGCTGCACGATCCCTAAAACATCTTCATACTGTTCTTGAGAAACCTCCAGAAGCTCAGATACTTCCTTCAGCTCAATGTGTGACTCCCGCATGCTAGGACACTCTGCAACAAGAACATTAGCCAAAGATTATTTAGTAAATAATAGATTATTTAGTATATTCATTTATTCATTCATCTTCTTCCACTATATCCGATCTTCCCTCGGTTCACGGGGAGCCTGTGCCTATCTCTGGCGTCTATGGGCATTAAGGCAGGATACACCCTGGATGGAATGCCAACTCATCACAGGGCACACACACTCACAATCACACACACTCACATTATTCACACACACATTCATACACTAGGGACAATTTTCCAAGGTGCCAATAAACCTACCGTACATGTTTTTGGACCGGGGGGAGGAAACCAGAAAACCCGGAGAAAAACCCCCTGAGGCACGGGGAGAACATGCAAACTCCACACACACATGACCAGATCCTGGAGGTGAACGTGCCCGTTCGTGAACGTACCACTAAGCCACCCGTGCCCGAGTAAGTACAAAGCCACCGTGCCCCTTATATATTATATATATATATATATATATATATATATATATATATATATATATATATATATATATATATATATATATATATATATATATATATATATATATTCTGGCCATTCTTGGGTTGCCATTACCAGAGAATACAGGTCCCTGACACGCTTGGCACTTGCTCTGGAGCTGCCAGCACTCGACTGAGTGTCTCCGCAGATCTCTACACAATTTCTTGTCCTGAATATATCCAGGCAGCAGCTCCTTCTCTGAAACAGCAAGATATTAAAGCAGATCACCGCCTGTGTTTTCTTTTTAAAGTCTGTATGTCTTTCATCAACAGTAATAAACAAAGACTTACATCATTTGCATCAAGGTTTATAAATATCTTCAAGATTTAACATCAGGTTTGAATTATATGCAAATGATCCTATGACTTGGTCCTACTGGACTGGACTAAAAATAGAACCGGCAGATGCTAGAATCAGAAATGAATGTTTGGAATTGTTTGCTGTTTACAGGTTTAGTCCTGCTCACCTGAATTCATTTTTGCACTCAAGTAAAAAAAAAAAAAGAAAAGAAAACGGAAAGAAAGATTGATTATGTTTTTTACAGCTGAGAGAAATCCTTACTTCGGAGATCCCAGTGAAGTCTGGGGTCAGAGTCTCTTGTTTAGGAGCCTAAGTGTAGCACATTGGAGATACCAGGGCTTGAACCTCTGATCTGTCAAGCAGCAACCAAGAGCCAATTTTTTGGGTGCCGTTTGCTTTCTTCGCCTCTAACTTAAGTTGCAAACTCTCCCGCGGACTGGAATTTCATCTCTGATTCAGGCACCGGCGTGACTTTCTACATGGCCGGACAAAGCCCTTAAAACCCATCTACCTTGCTCTGCCTCTGCTTCCTCAATGACCCTATGCAGGTCATCAAAGGCCTGCGCGATCATAGATTCAAACTCCTCCACCACGCTGCTCGTAAAGTCAACAAAGGACGCCAGCGCTTCCTGGAGCCCCACTCCGATTCCCTGCAAGAAGTCGGAATCTAGTGCTTTGATCTCCGTATCTTCCCGTGGCTCCGGGGCGAAGGCCTGCTGCAACGTTGCATCCAGCTTGCTGTGGAATCTGAACACTAACGCCACGCTGCGGTTCACCAGGACGTCAACTTTGGAGACCAGTTCATTAAAGGACTCCTCGATCCTTCTCATGTCCGTGTCGGGTATCTCCGCACTCGCGTTCACGCCGAGTCCTTCGTGGGTGCCAGGCAAGCCAAAGCGAGTGCTTAGTCTGCGGAAAAAGCCTTCCAGCTAAAGAGAAAATTTGCCGTTATAATTACTTCTGCTTGTACGATATGTGTTTTATTGTCCTGCAGTATATAGTAAATATATATATATATATATATATATATATATATATATATATATATATATATATATATATATATATGTGCAACTGTGCAATGTGTATGTGTTACTATAGCACTTTTTGTTTATATATATATATATATAGTATATATATATACAGACGTGGACAAAATTGTTGGTACCCTTTGGTCAATGAAAGAAAAAGTCACAATGGTCACAGAAATAACTTTAATCTGACAAAAGTAATAATAAATAAAAATTCTATAAATGTTAACCAATGAAAGTCAGACATTGTTTTTCAACCATGCTTCAACAGAATTATGTAAAAAAATAAACTCATGAAACAGGCATGGACAAAAATGATGGTACCCCTAGAAAACACAGAAAATAATGTTGACCAACCTTTTGAGGGCAATCATGTTAATTGAAGGTGTGTCCACTAATTAGCATCACAGGTGTCTACAACCTTGTAATCAGCCATTGGGCCTATATATATGGCTCCAGGTAATCACTGTCCAGTTGTTTGGTTTGATATGGGTGCCTTGTACCACACTCGACATGGACCAGAGGAAGCAAAGGAAAGAGCTGTCTCAAGAGATCAGAAAGAAAATTATAGACAAGCATGTTAAAGGTAAAGGCTATTAAGACCATCTCCAAGCAACTAGATGTTCCTGTGAGTACAGTTGCACATATTATTCAGAAGTTTAAGATCCATGGGACTGTAGCCAACCTCCCTGGACGTGGCCGCAGGAGGAAAATTGATGACAAATCTAAGAGACGGATAATCCGAATGGTAACAAAAGAGCCTAGAAAGACTTCTAAAGAGATTCAAGGTGAACTTCATGCTCAAGGAACATCAGTGTCAGATCGCACCATCCGTCGTTGTTTGAGCCAAAGTGGACTACATGGGAGACGACCAAGGAGGACACCATTGTTGAAAACGAATCATAAAAAAGCAAGACTGGAATATGCCAAACTACATTGTGTTGACAAGCCACAAAGCTTCTGGGAGAATGTCCTGTGGACAGATGAGACAAAAATCGAAGTTTTTGCCAAGGCACATCAGCTGTATGTTCACAGACGAAAAAATGAAGCATATCAAGAAAAGAACACTGTCCCTACTGTGAAACATGGAGGAGGCTCTGTTATGTTCTGGGGCTGCTTTGCTGCGTCTGGCACAGGGTGTCTTGAATCTGTGCAGGGTACAATGAAATCTCAAGACTATCAAGGAATTCCTAGAGAGAAATGTACTAGCCAGTGTCAGAAAGCTTGGTCTACAGTCGCAGGTCATGGGTCTTGCAACAGGACAATGACCCAAAACTGTACACAGCTAAAAACACCCAAGAATGGCTTAAGAGGAAAAAATTGGACTATTCTAACAGTGGCCTTGTCTATGAGCCTTTCTGACCTCAATCCTATTGAGCAGCTCTTTCTTTGGAAGGAGCTGGAAACATGTCGAGTCTGGAAAAGGCACCCTATCAAACCGGACACAACTGGAGCAGTGATTGCTCATGAGGAGTGGGCCAATATATAGGCCCAATGGCTGAGAGGTTGCAGATGTCTCATTGATGCAGTTACAGGACAGCGTTTGATTGCAGTGATTGCCTCAAAAGGTCCCTTTGCGCAACAAAATTATTAAGTTTTCTAGGGGTACCATCATTTTTGTCCATGCCTGTTTCATGAGTTTATTTTTTTACATAATTCTGTTGAAGCATGGTTGAAAAACAATGTCTGACTTTCATTGGTTAACATTTATAGAATTTTTATTTATTATTACTTTTGTCAGATTAAAGTTATTTCTGTGACCATTGTGACTTTTTCTTTCATTGACCAAAGGGTACCAACAATTTTGTCCACGTCTGTATAAGATCAATCTTGTACTTTTATTTAGGAATAATTTATGTCTGTATATGGTTATATATATATATATATAATATATATATATATATATATATATATATATATTTTTTTATTATTTATATATATATATGTGTGTGTGTGTGTTCTGTGTTTGTGTGTGTATGTGCGTGTATGTGTGTTTTACATAGTTTAATATACAGTTTGTGTATATGTTTTTTACCACTCCAGAAAAAAGTGGTCCTTTTTTTTGCGTGCAACTGTATTGGTGTGTGGTATATATATATATATATATATATATATATATATATATATATATATATATATATATATATATATATATATATATATATATATATATATAATATATCAATTTAATATAAATTGTGCCTAGTTTGCAATATAAACCAAATGGGTTGCTGCTAACTATTTTATATAGTAAAGTATTCAAACCTTTGCAAATAAAATTTTTTTTAAGTCCATTAACTATGAATTAAATATTCAGATTATCTTTTTTTTTTTCATAGTTTTATGTATAGTTTATATATAGTTCACTTGTATATGTAAATTTTTTCCACTCAAGAAAAAAAATGTATATTATTATTATTGGGTCCTTTTTTTGGTTACATACATCTATATGTACTATATGTAGCAGTAAATTGCCTTGTAGCCTGTCACTACTTAGAATTTCACAACGCTCTGCTACAAGTAAATGACTGTAGTGTGTTCCGTTGCGTGTCGCATCATTCGTCTTCATCCCACCTTATTGGAGAAAGTCGCAAATCCACGGTGGCAGGTGTTGTTGTAAAAGCTCTCGCAGGCGTCTTGCAGGCAGGGTCGGCACTCGTCCCACAACGTCTTTAAAGTCTCCTTACACTTCTGCTCCTGCGTCGTCCCATTTTCGTTCCACATGCTGAGCCATCTCTGCCACCTCCTATTGCCAGACATGAGTTCTGTTACATACTGTATAAGAATCACTAAATCATTTGTGTTATGTTCCCATAGAGATTCTGTTTTGAACTGTATTATATGGCCAGATTTGTAAAAGACGACACCAGAAAGACTTTTTTTTTTTTCCTCATTAATGAACTGACACTCCGATGATGATGATGATGATGATGGGCTCTGTAATGAGTCCGGTTCTGCTCTGATATATTTGGGCGTTTTTCCCCTTACCACTGGCGCATTCTGAACTTTTCTGAAAGTATATATTTCTATATACAATGTAGAAAAACAGAAAGTATACAATGTCCGTTGGTAAACGTGCTATACGAATAAATAGAATTCATATGAGTTCATTTCTAGCTTCGTTCACTGCGCATAGAAAGCTGACCTTCTTCTTTTCCCTGCTGTTTTGAAGCATGGCGATCAGCTCCTCGTGCTTCTCCTCATTGCTCGCCATCATCTCTTTCATCTGCTGGATGCCATAGAGAGCTTTCTGCACCTCCTTCTCCACCAGGTTCTCCCCTTCCAGCGAGAGTTCTGAAATGATCGCGAATTTGCAATTCGGCATCGTGCGTGACGTTCAAAGAAGTGACATTAGCTACTAAAATGGACTCAAATGGAACACTTTATGAAGTACACTACATTTACTGCATTTAGGACACGCCCTTATCCAGATCGACTTACATCTGAGCAACTGACGGTTAAGTGTCTCGCTCAGGTGGCAGCTTGGTGATGGTGGTGGTGGTGGGATTTGAACCTGAGATCTGCCAGTCCAGAGGCCAATGCCTTTATTATAAAGCAGTATAAAGCTTTTGTGCCTCGTGAAACATTACCTCACTTAAATGAACTTTTTCGACAAAATAGTAACAAAATAGAAATATATGCAATAACAATGTGACTTGCAATGTCTGCAATAATTCATTCATCATTCATTCATTCATCTTCTACCGCTTTATCCGATCTTCCCTCGGGTCACGGGGAGTCTGTGCCTATCTCAGGCGTCTATGGGTATCAAGGCACGATACACCCTGGATGGAATGCCAACCCATCGCAGGGCACACACACACACACACACACATTCACACACTAGGGACAATTTTCCAATGTGGCACGGGGAGAACATGCAAACTCCACACACACATGGGTGAGACAGGAATCGAACCTGGACCCCCGGGCGGTGTGAGGCGAACGTGCTAACCACTAAGCCACCGTGCCTCGATGCAATAATTACTTTATTTATTTTTTTGTTTTTATATGTGCAATAACTTTTATCCTTTCATTACATAGTTTTTTCTTTCCATCCTTCTTTTAAAAAGTGTGCAATTGGAAGCTTCGGTTACAAAACAAAACTCCTTGTAAGTGCAAACCTGCTTGGCCACAAAGCTCTTTCTGATTCTGATTTTGAAGTACAAATAAGTTATATGAAGTCAGACTCACGTTTGAGAGTTTCTGTCGTTACAGCGGGTGGATCACGGCCGGGAGCCGAGTGGAAAACCTTCAGAGAGGCCAGCAACGCCAGAGACAGCAGCAGCAGCCGCATCTTCTCTTACAGCCACTTCACACTCGTACTGTCTATAGTTATGAAACCAGCATTTACTCGTAAGCAATTTGATTCCACGTTTTCTTTTCTTTCTATGATTGCTTTAGGACTACATTTGTCACATTTTTGCACTCCATCATTCAACATGTGTAAACTATAATGAAATGCCTGGGCTGCACAATATAGTACAGGATTATTAAAGTTTAATATTCCCGTTTGAGCCTGATTCCTCTCAAAGTCTCTTTCAAGAAGCTTTTCCTTGTCACCATTTCCTACCTATGGCTTGCTTGAGACAAAGAAGAAAATGTTCAATTTATACTTATTTCTGTAAATCTGTCCGGTTTGGTTTGCATAGGGAGGCGGAGTTAATGTAAAATGAAAAAAGAAACAACAAATGTTGGCATCTCCTATTGTTGTATAAATAGCATTCTATGCAAATGCTATTAAACTGAATAAGAAGTCCCACTCTACAGTCTTCCTTCTCTGTTTTTGTAGGTAAACCCCCTAATATTTCTACATATAAACCTTTAAAGAGAGAATATAGGATTTGTTTTAGTGAAGATAACAAGATCCACTTCAATGTAAGTAAATAAGGATGAATTTATTTGACTTCAAATGTTAATTATTATGCTATATCTCATTACTTCTCCATGAGATTAAAATTTAAAGACACTCACTTGCACTGGAATTGAAGTTTTGCCATCATGCCATATATGAGAAGAGTAAAAAAAATAGGCAATAAAAAAGAATATGATATTTCTTAAAATAATAATGATCTAGCTTCAGTGTCTGTATCAGGGCAATGAATGTCTGTATTAGGCACTGAACTCTGAACTCTTATTGTCCAGCACATTAGATTGTTTCTTCTTGTTTTCTTCTACTTCATCTTGCTGTAAGATTGACTATTTATTTATTTATTTATTTATTTATTTATTTATTTACGTGACTGTTTGTTTATTTATTTATATATTTGCTTATTTATTCAAATTATTATATTGCTTATATTAATAATTGAAATATAATAAACATAAAAAAAAAATTATTATATATTATATTATTATATATAATATAATATATATATATATATATATATATATATATATATATATATTTGTGTCGCGAAGGACAGGAGAACTAATGACCACTAAGGGGCGCTGGTGCTCAGACAAAAGAACACTAGCAGGCGCTCAAGTATTAATCAGTGCTGTATTCCTGCAAATCAGCAATTCATAATCAGATTACTTAAAACAAGAAACTTGAGCATATTTTGATATTAAACGGTCAAAAATATTTTGGATTTAACTTTTTTAGTTTTTTAGCTGTTTTTTTGTTTACAAAAAAAATCTATAAAATTCTTCAAATGCTATTATAACTATTAAACCGGTGGAACCTCGTGCATTGCACATTTCTGCGATGTCTAACAAGGTTGGAAACACTTGAAGAAAAATCCTGCCAGATGCAACAGGCTTTGGGGATAAAATTTCCTGGTACTCAGTGGAAATCATAATACCATCAATCTTCCCGAGAGCTCCGGGAACAGCTGGAAAACAGCCTCGAAGCATCAGTTATCCATCTCCATATATTTTACCAGTGATGTGTGAGTATTACCATGGTTCCAGACACTGCTTTCCTGTCTTAATGGTGTTCGTGACTTTGGGGTCTTTTTTTTTGTTGTTGTTGTTGTTGTTCTTTTCATATTTGACACCAACACATGATTCCAAACCTTTCCGTCTTGGTAAAATTCATGTTTCGTTAGTTTTCCACATGAAGGACATTTTTTGTGCAACATTTCAACCAACATGGTGATGTTAACTTTTAGATATAATAGTATTTGAAGTATACATTACTGATGGCAGGGTGTTGGACCCTTTCATGATTATAACGTTTTATTATTATTATTATTATTATTATTAGTAGTATTAGTAGTAGTAGTAGTACTATTAGTAGTAGTAGTAGTTGTTGTATAAGAATTATTATATTATTATTATTAGTAGTAGTAGTAGTAGTATTAGGAGTTGTTGTTGTTATTGTGTAAGAATTATTATTATTATTAGTGTTAGTTATTATTCGTAGTAGTAAGTAGTATTAGGAGTTGTTGTATTGTATAAGAATTATTATTATTATTATTATTATTAGTAGTAGTAGTAGTTGTTGTTGTATAAGAATTATTATATTATTATTATTAGTAGTAGTAGTAGTATTAGGAGTTGTTGTTGTTATTGTATAAGAATTATTATTATTATTATATTATTAGTAGATTATTATTATTATCTTAGTAGTAGTAGTAGTCGTTGTTGTTGTTGTATAAGAATTATTTATTATTATTATTATTATTATATTAGTAGTAGTAGTAGTAGTAGTTGTTGTTGTTGTATAAGAATTATTATTATTATTAGCCCCTTATTATTATTATATTAGTAGTAGTAGTAGTAGTAGTAGTCGTGTTGTTGTTCTGGTATAAGAATTATTATTATTATTAGTCTCCTTCTTATTATTATTATTATTATTATTATTAATATATATTATCTTATTAGTTGTAGTACTAGTAGATGTTGTTGTATAAGACCTATAATTATATTAGTAGTAGTAGTAGTAGTAGCAGTTGTAGTAGTTGTTTTTTGTAGTATAAGAAGTATTATTATTATTATTATTATTATTATTATTATTATTATTATTATTATTATCCACCACATAAAAGTAGGACTGATAATGCTGCATTCCCTGAACTTTGTGGTGTCAGTCATTTTGCCACACTACACCTTTGAGAACAGAGTAAAGATTTAGAGTGAAAGTTATTTAGTGTGAATAAATGTAATGAATATGTTAATCATTGTGACAGTAAATGCACCTTGAAGAATTATTGCGTATACAGGAATATGGACAGATTACAGAGAACAGCTTTCAAGGTTAAGGATTTAAAGACCCTGTGCTGAATGACTTATAATAGTGCGAACATGTGGGGAAATTTCAAATAAGGTTTTAATGCTGGAATGTGGCGCGCTCGTGACCGTGAGTTTCACTTTAACCCAAAGCTCACAAAATCCCATCTGTTCATGTGTAACATCGACATCTGCATTTACTGTGAACTTTCCTTTTCAACTGTATAAAGACATAACATGTTCTACAGCACACGCAAAGAGTGAAGGTCAGTTATAAGCATTCATAGGCTGGAGCATGTGAACAGTAAAGTTACATGTATATTATGTAGCTTAATGAGTGTAACAGGGTGTGCAGTTATAAATATAAAAAAAAAAAATAAATATATATATATATATATATATATATTAATATATTTAATATTTCATATAGCAGCAGTACACCCTTCAAAGTGTCGAATTTTCACCACATCTTTAATTAATATAAGAACGGGACCCATTTTATTTGTTTATAGTTCGGGTTATATAACCTGGAGGGGGGGGGCATTAATGTTAATTCTCCCCAAATGCCCCAAAGGCATTAATGTTACTACTCAACGTATCACGTGGTGGAACGTCAGGCATTACATGAAAAAGTCAACTGAATACATTCATTCATTCATCTTCTACCTGATTCATTCATTCATTTATCATCTGCCTATCTCAGGCGTCTATGGGCATTAAGGCAGGATACACCCTGGATGGAATGCCAACCCATCGCAGGACACACACACACACACATTCACACACACATTCATACCTTAGGGACAATTTTTCGAAGGTGCCAATCAACCTACTGTGCATGTTTTTGGACCAGGTGGAAACCGGAGAACCCGGAGAAAAACCCCCTGAAGAGAACATGCAAACTCCACACACACATGGCCGAGACGGGAATTGAACCCGGACCCTGACGGTGTGAGGAGAACGTGCTAACCACTAAACCACCGTGCCCCTCAACTGAATACAATCATTATTATTATATAATTTGATTTGAACAATTCGGTACCGGTCTTCGGCGGGCTGGAGTAAAAAGGACCAAGGGGCTGGATGTGGCCCTGGAATTTGGCAATATAAATACTATAGACTATAAATAATATATTTTAAATGATATTTACTATGGTAAAAAATTGCAGTTTATATTTAAAATGTAGTTAGATGGTATGGAATATAAATACACATAAAATATACAAGTACTCACCAATAATGCAGGAAATGAATGAATGATTTATTATTAAAACCTATGAAAAAGTATCTATTGCCACAAAAAGGCATATACACTCGCATTTTTCGCGAACAAATACAGTGGTGCTCATAAGTTTACACACCCTTGTAGAATTTAGGATTCCATGGCTATTTTTCAGAGAATGTGAATGATCATTTCTCTTAAACCCATTCGTGTCAACTTGCCACATGTTAGCAGGCCAAAATCACCAGGGTACAGAATGTATGAACCTTTGAGCTATAAATGGCTTTAGCCAATCACTAACCCTGAGTAAAAGACCATGACTAAGAAGTCATTTTTGGCCAGGGTATGCAAACTTATGAGAACATATGAGGAGTCGACTGCATTGAGCACTTTTCATGGCAGGCTGTGAGATAAACAATGCAATTATCTCATCAATACTGGATAAGCAGACACGTGGCGCTCCGCTTTATAAGCAGTTTACATAAGAGAATATACTTTAGTTAACCAGAGGATATTGTAACTGTAGAATCAGTGTTTAAGCAATTAATCTATAAACTGTATATAAAACTAGCAAGGACAAACAAACATGCTCGAACTATAAACTCAGTGTTGTAGAGTTTAGACCCCCGAGTCTAATGCATAATGATAATACTCTTTACAGAACCATGTAATAACCTAGAACATAATGACACACTATTATCTATGACATTATATTATCTAGACAAATAGTACAACATCACCGATACTCACCAGTAGCTTCTGGTAGCTTGGTGTGAAGCTCTGGGCTTCATGCAGGATGAGATCAATGTTTATATTTACCTGAACTCTTCTATTTATACTGTAATGATCCGGGGTTGATCCAATTAAAGAATTGAATGCCCGCTAATCCAGAAGTCAACACTGTAACTCAAGTTCACCCATGTTTACAACATATAAGACACAAATACTTTATAGACTGATGGCATACAAGTCCCGCCATTCTGGAAGCCTTGGGATGGAATTATTATAGAAATGGGTGAACTGGGATGAAATTATAATGATCGTCATGTGGTGGTGACAATATTTGATCCATAATGGTATCATGGATATTCCCAGCTTTGTGTCGTATATATATATATATATACATACAAACCGGATTCCAAAAAAGTTGGGACACTATACAAATGGTGAATAAAAACTGAATGCAATGATGTGTAGGTGCCAACTTCTAATATTTTATTCAGAATAGAACATAACACACGAAACAAAAGTTTAAACTGAGAAAATGTACCATTTTAAGGGAAAAATATGTTGATTCAGAATTTCATGGTGTCAACAAATCCCAAAAAAGTTGGGACAAGTAGCAGTAAGAGGCTGGAAAAAGTAAATTTAAGCATAACGAGGAGCTGGAAGACCAATTAACACAAATTAGGTCAATTGGCAACATGATTGGGTATAAAAAGAGCTTCTCAGAGTGGCAGTGTCTCTCAGAAGCCAAGATGGGTAGAGGATCACCAATTCCCACAATGTTGCGCAGAAAGATAGTGGAGCAATATCAGAAAGGTGTTACCCAGCGAAAAATTGCAAAGACTTTGCATCTATCATCATCAACTGTGCATAACATCATCCAAAGATTCAGAGAATCTGGAACAATCTCTGTGAGAAAGGGTCAAGGCCGTAAAACCATACTGGATGCCCGTGATCTCCGGGCCCTTAAACGACACTGCACCACAAACAGGAATGCTACTGTAAAGGAAATCACAGAATGGGCTCAGGAATACTTCCAGAAACCATTGTCAGTGAACACAATCCACCGTGCCATCCGCCGTTGCCAGCTGAAACTCTACAGTGCAAAGAAGAAGCCATTTCTAAGCAAGATCCACAAGCTCAGGCGTTTACACTGGGCCAGGGATCATTTAAAATGGAGTGTGGCGAAATGGAAGACTGTTCTGTGGTCAGACGAGTCACGATTCGAAGTTCTTTTTGGAAATCTGGGACGCCATGTCATCCGGACCAAAGAGGACAAGGACAACCCAAGTTGTTATCAACGCTCGGTTCAGAAGCCTGCATCTCTGATGGTATGGGGTTGCATGAGTGCGTGTGGCATGGGCAGCTTGCATGTCTGGAAAGGCACCATCAATGCAGAAAAATATATTCAGGTTCTAGAACAACATATGCTCCCATCCAGACGTCATCTTTTTCAGGGAAGACCCTGCATTTTCCAACAAGATAATGCCAGACCACATTCTGCATCAATCACAGCATCATGGCTGCGTAGGAGAAGGATCCGAGTACTGAAATGGCCAGTCTGCAGTCCAGATCTTTCACCTATAGAGAACATTTGGCGCATCATAAAGAGGAAGGTGCGACAAAGAAGGCCCAAGACGATTGAACAGTTAGAGGCCTGTATTAGACAAGAATGGGAGAGCATTCCTATTTCTAAACTGGAGAAACTGGTCTCCTCTGTCCCCAGACGTCTGTTGAGTGTTGTAAAAAGAAGGGGAGATGCCACACAGTGGTGAAAATGTCCTTGTCCCAACTTTTTTGGGATTTGTTGACACCATGAAATTCTGAATCAACATATTTTTCCCTTAAAATGGTACATTTTCTCAGTTTAAACTTTTGTTTCGTGTGTTATGTTCTATTCTGAATAAAATATTAGAAGTTGGCACCTACACATCATTGCATTCAGTTTTTATTCACGATTTGTAAAGTGTCCCAACTTTTTTGGAATCCGGTTTGTATATATATATATATATATATATATATATATATCCCAGAAGAAACATTCATTGTAGGTTTATTGGCACCTTGGAAAAATTGTCCCTAGTGTGTGAATGTGAGTATGAGTGTGTGTGCGTGTGTGTGTGCGCCCTGTGATGGGTTGGCCTTCCATACAGGGTGTGTCCAGCCTTGGTGCCCGAAGACGCCCAAGATAGGCACAGATTCCCCGCGACCCGAGAGATAAGTGGGATAAAGCGGAATAAAAAAGGATATTTACATATTCATTAAATGAGAATAATCTGTTGAAAAAAACATGATACACATGAAGAGTCACGACAAAACAAAGAAGATTACAGTTAAATG
>JACRUU010000017.1:16554189-16649189 GCA_030449085.1 Kryptopterus vitreolus | reverse complement strand
TTGGATGTGATATAGTTATATATAACTATGTAAAGGTTATAATTATAATTTAAAATGATTTCAACATGACCTCAAACAAAACAAACAAACAAACAAAAACGATTAAACGATTTCAAAGAGGTACGCATTATTAGGTACTATACGTAAACTGGTATAATTAAACTTATATTATCCTTTAAAACGATCACTTAACGATTACACGATTCAAATGTAACGATTTAAAACAGGTACGCATTATAAGGTACTGCTATTATTAGGTTTACTGTCATTTCTTGTGAACCTTTTTTAAATGCCAAAATTCTTTAAAAAAAATGAAAATAAATAAATAAATGTGTGTTATTGCAGCACTTGTAAGCATCATCTTTTATTCAGCCTATTGTGTTTCAGCCTGGAACTATTTGCATACTTCTTTCATGACTAACTAGCCCACTACTGCTTGTACATGTTTTCCACTTGTGTGTGTTGTGTTCTTTTGCAAGTTTGTGGTCTTTTTACACGAGTCAACAGTGGTGGTTGGGTGCATGACTGTCTTCCCCAAAACATCTGTCAGGGGTCACTTGCAGGATATTAGATACAAGAAAAACATTATGTTGCGTTCGTATTTTAGGGTCATGCAGGTACGACGAAAGACTAAAATTGTCCGAGGAAATGAAGACGGTGTCATTTTTATTAACCTGTGGATGGTGAAATCAATAGTCACAGCAGGAGAACACATGTTTCTGCAGAGTATTTCTGCCCCTGGACTCATAACACTGCTATTACATGGAGGGGGTTTGGCCGTTTTGGGCTGAGACTAATCCCGAGAAATCCTGTTAGTATTGTTCTTGCTAGGCCAAAAATGAGCAGTCGGTTGGACAGTTTGGATTGTTGGATGGTTCGAAACTCACATTTGCTGCAAGTGTCTTCTTTCGCTTAATATTCAATCACAAAGCGGATCATTCCGTGGAATTTTTTTGCGACGCAAAGATTTGCTGACGTTTCACCATTTTTTCATCTTTTCTGCAGACGACTTTACAGACGAAGAGGAAGTGCAATCCTTTGGCTACAAACGCTTTGGTGAGTAACCTCACACTTCACCCCAGAGCGCTTATCTGGCTCTTGAAGTAAAACCAGAAGAAAAAAAAAATCTCTCTTCCTTTTTGCATTCCGGTTATTTCTTCTTCTTTTTTTTTCCCCCCTCTTGAAGTGTTTTAAAGAAGGACTAAGCTGTATGGGGAAAGCAGATGAAAACAGGGGTCGTGTCCCAACAATTCACACAGTTCTCTATATCATGTGTTAGAGTCATTAGTCTATCCGAGGTACAACGGTGTGAACCGACCTCTACCTCCCTCTCTCTCTCTCTCTCTCTCTCTCTCTGTATGTCTATGTATATATATATATATATATATATATATATATATATATATATATATATATATATATATGGTAACCTTTAGTACATATATCTAGTATGTGTATATTCACATATATACAGTGTTGGGGAATAACTAGTTGTATGTAAAGGCGTTACGTAATGTAATTACAATATAAACATAACAGTAACCCGTTACAGTTACAACCAAAAAATACATGTAATTAAATCACAGTTACTTTAGTTTATGTTGAAGATTACAAATTCTCAAAAAAACTTAAAGTGCCCCCTTGTGGACAAATGAAAGAAATCCAATGTAATCAATTACATCACTTTTATAAAGTCATTGAAAAGTTACACGACTTATTGCATTTTGAATACGGTCATTTGTAATCTACTACCTTCCCAACACTGCATATAATATATATATATATATATATATATATATATATATATATATATATATATATATATATATATATATATATAGATATATAGATATATAGAGAGAGAGAGAGAGAGAGAGAGAGAGAGAGAGAGAGCTTGAGCAAACGAAAAAGTCATATTTAGTCATGTAATGTTTTCCTATTTGCTTTTCAGCGTCACCGCTGGTCGTTTTTTTTCTGGTTTTCTGAACCTCCTTAATCATCGCGCAGTATTTTTTTTTCTAACGAAAAGACTTTATTTCTTGGCTATCTTGAGATCGAACATCCTGTGCATGCCGGAGTATTGCTCGCGTTTCAAATTACTGAAGGCAGAGTCACCGTTACTCCAAATTTCTAAAGCGCAATGCCAAAAAACACTTAGCGCAGATGTTCTCACTGTGTTTCCACACATGTAAATAATTATTTCTGTAAAAAGACTAAAAGGTAAGCTTGTGTTTACACCAAACATGACGGCGTTCATGCTCAAATGCAGTGATTACGCAACATAACGGAGTACGTTTGGATGTGATATAGTTTGTAAAAAAAAAAAAAAAAAAACAATAATAAACAGAACAGAACTGGCTATCAGTGAAAGGGTTAAGTAGTGAGGTCCTGCGTCTAAGCTCCATATGCAGAATCCAGATGCCTGCGCATAGCACCAGGGAGCCGAGCCAGTAGATCGGAGGATTCACGACAGGGATTGTGATGTTTGTGACGTGAGAAGATCCAGGCGATGGATCAAAGCACTTTTAATCACGATTTTTTTGCAAAAAAAAAAAACTGGCCGGCATGTATTTTCAATCAGGCTTTTACTGGAATGATGGACTTGAAGAGATCTGACAGTTTTGTGAGAACTTTTTTTTTTCTTCTTTTTACTATAGTTGCATCCAAATGGTTTTGATTTAAAGACGCACGAGCCTGATGTGGGTTTGCACTGAAGTAAGTGATTTGAATTTTACAGGGATCTGCAGAGAGGATGGCAGTACCATGGCAGATAATCCACAACAAAATAGAGCTTAGCTATTTCATTTTCTATATCGCTGGTGAATGACTGTAAACATTGTTTTACATATCCCTACTCTCTCTCTCTCTCTCTCTCTCTCTCTTTTTCAAGTCATCAGGTGAAAAAAAAACACAGGGTCAGTGAAGCCATATTCCCCTATTATTCAATATGTAAATGAAAAAAAGGGTCAGTGTCACGTTGATTTCTGCGTCGAAAAAGTGCTCACGGATGGAATATGAGTTGAAGAACTACATACATATACGAATTATTTAACCAGCCATTCATGTGGCTTGTTCCCTTTTGCTGTAAAATGCTCTTGTGCATCCTAATATGCTTTAAGTCGTACATTAAATAGCGTATTTTTGCTCTTACGAATGCACCAGTGAATCAGCGGTAAAAGAGCATTTGTTCTACCAGAGTGAAAATAAATGAATGAATACATAAGCATAAATAAATGTACATGCTGTTGCTTGAAATAAGATTCCTTTCTTCCTTTTTGTTTTGGACTAGTACTGACCCCTGAAGACATTAAGTCTACACTTGGTTTCGACGTTATTTCCCATCATTCCAGCCTACTGAGTCAGCAGCAGAGAAATACCACAGATGTCCTTTACGGCTTGCGACAAAACCCACCGACATTTGTAACTCATTTGTCCTCCCCAAATGAAAGTGTCATGTGACCTAAACGCCGTTTTTCATTAAGCCACCGATGCGTATACATCGCATGACCTCGCCGAGGCCGGAGTAATCAGATCCACCTGGAGATCTGAACTGTTTAAATAACTGTGTTGAGTTTAAATCCAAAGAGGTGCTGACCTGTTTCCTGCACCAATTTCGGTGGGGGCTGGAAAGTGTGGGGGTTGACTGGCCGAGCTCTTGCTGTGTTGGTGCTGGAGCAGTGAGGGGGTGCGCTAGCTAGTGGATATTCCGCATCCTAGCACAGGGCTTGATTTTGGAGCCAGTGAAAACATAGACAGAAAATATGCACTTTTTTTTTTTCCTGAAGCAGATCCACATTCGGAGCACGGAGAGAAACCATTAAGTCTGAATTTCCAGATGAGGATCACTAGGTCCGGGAACATTTTTACGTAATAAACATCTCTTTTATTTTGTCACAGTCGTATAGCTGTGGGCGTAAATAGAATTGATCATTTCCCTTCTATTTCTCTTTACATTAGGAAGATCCCTTTAACCAGAGTATTGTACTCTTTGAGTCTCGATTCACTGAAAAAAAATCAACACTGGTTGCAGAATGATGATTCCTTCAGCCTCCAATCTTAGCGAGGACATTTCGCAAACATTTTACACATTAAACAAACAGGGGGGAAAAAGTACTAGTTTTTTTTTTTTGGAAGAGGTAGGGCAAAAACAGAACAGAAAAGAGTGATATTTTACTCTGTACCTATTACTCTGACAGAAGCTGAGATCAATCTTTCTTTGCTAGAAGAGAAAACAATCCACAGTGATAATATATCACACGTTTGTATTTATGTAGATAGTCTCCTGTCTTTGCGCTTTGCTGCTTTACAACGTGGGTCAAATTAAAACCATTGTAAGACATTTTTGCTGCCGCCGTTCGATGAAAGACCTCCACCAGCACCCCTTCCCATGGGTGACTCAGAAAACCCCAAACTTTAGACTTTATTACAAATAGTACAGAAATTAATAATAGTGTGAGGGTCACGGTGGCTTAGTGGTTAGCACATTCGCCTCTCACCTCCAGGGTCCGGGTTCCATTGCCGTCTCGGCCATGTGTGTGTGGAGTTTGCATGTTCTCCCCGTTCTCCGGGTTCTCCGGTTTCCTCCCCGGTCCAAAAACATGCACGGTAGGTTGATTGGCACCTTGGAAAATTGTCCCTAGTGTATGAATGTGTGTGTGAATGTGAGTCTGTGTGTGTCCTGCGATGGGTTGGCATTCCATCCAGGGTGTATCCTGCCTTTAATGTCCATAGACGCCTGAGATAGGCACAGACTCCCCGTGACCCGAGGGAAGATCGGATATAGCTGTAAAAGATGAATGAATGAATGAATTATAGTGTGTGGCATGGCGCCCGGGAGTCGCCTCTAGAGGACGCTCTTGTAACCACGGCGGCTCCGAAACAGGAAAATCCATCAGTGCTATTAATATATCTATTAATAACTAAAATAGAATTTAGTCTGAAGGCCAATCTTTATCAAATACTGATATGGTATGAGGAAAACGTGTTTAAAAAAAAAAATCCAACATTTTCAAAATATCAGAGGGCCGTTGCAAATAGTTCGGGGGCTACTACGATGATGTTTTGAGAAAGAACGTTTCCCTAGGACTAAGGTGCTGTAATATACATTATCAAGACACAGGACTGCACATATACTTCTAAACTAAAGCAGAAGGAAAAATAGAAAAACTAATTAAGGAAAAAAAATAGTGAGTACATTTCCATTAAAATGCCAAAGGTTTGCATAATTCCTGCCAAAGCCATTGATAATGTAAATCCGAGGCTGTGTACTAAGGTTAATGCCATTGTCTTTACACCATTTCGCAAGTAGCCCAACATAATTAATTCCCTCACTCTTATTGGGAACATTAAACAGAGTTGATAAATGCTTTCCATTCTGTAATCGCTGTAGCATCGATTAAACAGAGAACGGCGTAGCAACAGAAACCCTTAACAGCCCTGACATGGGATACTTTGTTGTGGAAGCTGTAAATTCCCGTTTTAGTCTGAAATGATTTCCACTAGCTTTTTTTTTTTTCGAATCGTATTTGGTGATTTCCAAAAAATAAAAATACAAAATCCTCTCTGGGATGTTTTTTTCTTGTATATGCCTTTGCAAATTTGCATCCCACGATGGTATCGAATAGCTCAGGATGTTTTTACGAGAACATGAGTGTTACCTAAACACCATGAAACCTAAAGAAAACGTAGAACCGTGCCTTGTTTGGCCAAACCTGCTAACACATACAGGACCGGCTCCAAAAGAAATAACCCGCTGCGGATTCGGTGGTGCTGAATTTAATTAACACTCTCACATATTTGGTTTTTTTTATGTTGATTTTATGCTCCATGTGATTCTTACCCCTGTGGCCTAGTTGACATTCCCACCTCCAGTAAGCTAGGTAAGGTAAGCTTTTAAGCCAGGGCCAGTTATTAAGGGTCGATATGGCGCGCTTCCTGCATTTGTAAATGGATTAGTCATGTTCTGGACTTGTTTTGTGGTGCGTTTCTCCGACAGGAGATTTGAGGAGTGGAGTACTACATTTCCTTATCGCCAATATCTTCAGTGGAATATCTATAGGGGTCTGGTTTGTATAGTTTTACCTTATCCCCCCCCATATTAGGTGAATCAAACAACCACTTTTACCGCCTCTTTATGCATTGAGTATGAGTTCAGCCGAAGGTTTGAATGACAGATATTCGGCTAGGAAGTTCTTGGCATGAGCCATGGCCCCTGCGGAAAGGGGATTAGTTTAGGACTTTTGGAAATGACAAATCCAGTCGCACAAGTATGGCCTGAGTATCCTGTTGAGTTCTGTCCAATACGAAGCTAAAGCCATAATAACACACAGGTAAGAAGAAAAAAAAATGATGTGGGAGAATCCCAATAAACCTCTTTTATGTACATCAGGATCAATGACCACTGGAGTGGTCCAGGAAGTGGGTGGTCTCCGGGATTAAGCCACCGGTGATTCCCAAACACTCTCGCTCTGCGCAAATAGATATAAATTGACATTTTAAAGCAAGCCATCTGTTTGTTCCCTTTCGCCAGATGTGAAAAACACGCTCGGGTCCAAAGCTGAGTTCAGATACGCAGCTTCCAAGAAACAGCATCACGGCAACGAAACTCCAGGGATGCCCATGCTCATAAACAGCACCCCTATAACAAGCGTTCATAGTGTACTGTGTTGCAGCGTGGCGGAGAGATGTACTTGTCTTTCTTCCTCGGCGGGCATCAAGTCAAACATGACACACGCTAGAGTGCTGCATTTATTTCATTTGCTGGCTCCAAAGCACTACACCATATCTGATGTATGTATTAATGAAAGCCTTTTGGCATGACCGTCAGCCAAAAACAACTCCGTGCTTCCTGATCTGCGAAAAAGAATGCAAGCATAAGTAAGATGTTTATCGTCATTCACTTTGTTTAGAATCAAAATCTGCTGCTTTTCTGGAAATCCCATTTTCAGATCTGGCCAAGACAGAGGCACTTCGCATAGGTTGTTTATTTATTTTTATTTATGTATTTATTTATTTTTTTATGCTTTTTGGAAGGACCTGCCTTCAGGTCATGTTTCATTCATTTTCATTATTTATTTTGTCCAATAGTGATTAAGGTGGTTAAGATTTCCATAGCTTTCATTTTATGTTTTTTTTTTTCGTGAGATAATTAACGAATATAATGTTGGGGAGTAACAAGTTACATGTAACAGCATTACGTAATTTAATTACAAAATAAATGTAACAGTAATTTGTCACAGTTGCTGAAGAAAAAAAAAATTAATTACAGATTAAAAATGCGGCAGCAGGGGGGGGGGGGGTTTGTTGGGGTTTGGCACTTGTGACCCCTGGGTATATACTTTTTTGCCGTACTCGAATAAAGTACAACTGCACATCCAATACAGTAGGTGGCAGTGGCGCTCTCAGTCTCGGAGCGAGTAACATGACGAAAATGTACGTCAACAATCTGATTCTGATGCAGTTTCATTTAAAAAAATATATCCTATTTTTTCCTTAGAATGTTAACTTAAAGCGCCACCTAGTGGACAAATGAAAATAATCAAAAAGTAATCAGATGCAATCAGTTTTTTTGCTTTTATAAAGTCATTGAAAAGTGACACTAATTATTACATTTTGAATAGTCATTTATAATCTGTAATCTATTACATTTCCAAAGCAACCTTCCCAACACTGCCTACACACACATTATTGCATTATTCATGTATGTTATAATACTGCTATTAGCTTCGGCACTGTTTCTCAGTACTTACTCGACTTTTCAATGCACTGGTACTTATTGTACTGGCTTTGTCCAGTTACGTGGTTTTTAGCTGCTGAAGGAGGCAACGCATGTATTTCAGTGTTGGGCTACAGCCGTAACAGACACCATTGTAATGTGTCAAGGCCAGAGCTGAGTCAGGAAACAAGGCAGCAGGCCGGACCACCCAGCTGCACGAGCCTCTCCTGCTCCAAACCACCAAAACTCCATACTTAGTGTGGGTTGAAATGAAGAGGTTTCGGAGATTTGAAAAGCTCTGCGTTCTGGCGCAGCCAATAATGTCTCATTATACATTACAAGGATTTTTTTTACATTTTTAAAAAATTGTGCATGGTATTTACATTGCTTCAGTAAAACTACTTTTTAATAACTAAAACTTCTTGCCGTACACGATTTATAGCTCGGATTTTGTCAATATTTATTGACATATTAATTACCAGCCTTTTATTGTTGTTGTTGTTGTTGTTGTTGTTTTTGGGGGCGGACCATTTGTTTCCCATTTTCCCTAATGAAGAAATCTGATAGAAGGCTACTGATGTCACTAAAAAGCATGTGACAGATTGAATAGTTATGTGTAACGTCTCCCTGCCGTTCTTGTTCAAAGATATGTGTCAGTACGTTACTAGCGCAGTAATGGACAGTTAATGAAGTAAACGTAATTCACCTAAATTCAATAAAATAGAAATATGTGCAATAACATTTCTCTGTGCAATAGTGCTACGTTAATTTTTTTTCCTTATAAAATGTCCAATAACCCTTAATCCTGTGCAAAAACCCTTTATTCATTTATTGTCATTACTTTTTATTTCCATCCTACATTAAAAATGTGCAAATGGACCAAAACAAATTTCCTTGTAAGTGCAAACCTACTTGACTGGTTCTGATCGTTATCGCTTTGTCATGTGTCTGTGCTTTACTTTGTTTTTGTTTTTTATTGGGGATTTTTGCTTTTACTTCACAAAAAAAATCTTATTTTTTTATACATTGAGTAAAATCAGTTTTTGCTTTTATTTATGAATGGATTAAAAACTATAAAAACTATCCACCAATCAGGGAAGAGCATGTGCTCCGTTTTGAACATGTTTTGCCTTTAAAAAAAAAAAAAAAAAAAAAAAAATATATATATATATATATATATATATAAATAGTTGAAAAGCTCATGATAATATTAATAGAGATCAATCCGTGTTTGCCTTACTAATACATTGCTGTGCTAAGATTTACATTAGAGTCTTGGGACAAACACGTTAATAGGAACATTACAGCCATAAGAAATCACAGTACTTTGGATACATTCGTAGTCAAATACTTTAAATTGCTCTTTCCCTTTTAATGGAGTAATATTTTACCTATCGTATATCTCCACCATAACTCAAGCCCGAGTCCACCACCGGCTGAATAACCGTTGCATACAAACAGTATAAACAATAAATTGCAGTGTATGCCAGAGGTGTATGAAGCAATAGCATGACATCACAAAATCACACAGCTGTCAAAATAGCTGCATAGGGATGTCCTGGATGGATATCCGAAAAATCCATCAAGGCTTTAATGCCAAGTGTTATTTCACCAGTCCCCGTGGTGCACTTTTTTTTCTCTCCTCACGTTACTATAAAGCTATTAGTGCCTGATGATTAAATCCAGGAGATTTTTTTTTTCCGCCCGCTATTATTTAGGTCATTACTATCACATTACTATCAAGTTAACGCACTTCTCGTGGTCCTGAAAGTGATATCCCATATGCCACCCATGTCCCCAAACGCGATAGATGTTTTTTTTTTTTTATTAGGTTAATATACTTATAATATGAATGCATGGTTTAGTGTCTTGCTGCCCTGCTGCATTCTCGCTGGTTGAGACAGTCTGCTTCCCTCAGGTCTGTTTTGTAACTTTACCCCATAAGGTCTTGCTTTACTGGATATGACCTCATGCTAATATGCTAGCGAATGGGAAAAGAGAGAAAGATCATTCTTGTGCTAAAATAGCTCTATTAAAGATTTACAGTGCAATAGTATTGCTAGGAAAGGGGGGCCGAATCTACACACGACTACTCTCTACTTTTACAGAAAACATATTTACAATAAAACACTATGGGACCTAGCATGAAATCACACGCGATCCTGTGCAATTTGTTCATATGGATGACGAATAAGGGTCTTGCTAATGATCCAGCTGTGCTCGGATTAAACCCTTACACACTGAACCACCACTACGAGTTTTCTTAGAGGTAATAGTTAGCCTAGTTAGCATAGTTAGCCTGCATAGTTAGCCTGACAACTTAGAAGGAGTGCTGCCAAACTTATGTATTTCATATAGATATATATATATATATATATATATATATATATATATATATATATATATATATATATATATATATATAGATAGAGAGAGAGAGAGAGAGAGAGAGAGAGAGAGAGAGAGAGAGAGAGAGACTCAACCTTCACATTATTTGGTTTCTGCATCATTTGTAAGTAGCCTTTTATAAGCATCAAATGTACCGGATAATGTTTTATATTCTTTATATTATTACTGCCACTGGTGATTTTTTTGAACAAATAGCATCTGCTTTAGAGCATTTCAAGCAAGTCTGAGTTCCCGGTCCGAGATCCTAATCGGAATCTGTCTTCCTGGTTTTGGAAAGAATTTTTGTTCGAAGGTTCGAATTTTCCACGCGTCCTCTTCCCCACCTGCTGCTTCGGATTAGCCGTAAGTGACTTGTTTTAACGGTGTGCCTTTATGATAACAGACGGGCAAACGGCTCCCCTGAGGGCTGGCGGTAATCACCTTCAAAAACCTGCCTGTAATCTGGAGTCTTGAGCCATGTCTCCTATGACGCAACACAACACCGGAGAACGTGTCTGGCGCAGACCCTCGCGCGGCGTCGCTAGCGCTCCCTGCTAAGAATAACCGGAGTCTGGATTCGTCCAAATGGCTTTTTGTTGCATGAGACCATAATCGCATATGGAAGCGATCGGAGCCCGAAAACACTTCACACATGGCCTAATAACCTCGCCAGTATATAAGCAAGAACTTATTGCCTTTGCCTGAGCTCACGAGAGGACACGTTCCTGCACTTCTTCACTCGTTCTTTTGTTTTTTTTTTAGTTAGGTGATGTCATAGTGGCTATTAAAGTTAAAGTGGGGATATATTTTGATCAGACACCTTGTTCAATAGTGTTTCTTCCAGCGCCTAGGACAAATGCAGTACTTTGACCAGCTTGCTTGTACATGCATCGAGTAAAAAAAACAAAACAAATGCACCGTTTCTTGTTTTGCCACCTGTGCGATTTTTTACCTGAGAGTCAGCTCCAGTTTAAGGAACCAGCGTTTCCGCTATCATACTTCGACAAGGGGGCCGCACAATGGCACCATTTAGAGAAGAGTCGCCTGCATCGCAATTGGAATTGACATTTTAGATGTTTATCCCGCAGTCATCGGCATGTTGGTGTATCAAATGGTCTCATGCATACTTTGATTCATGCTATGTTTAATGAGCTCCAGATGCTCTTCGGAGGCCAGGCCTATTTAAAGAGGGATAAACCTGTTTGTAGTTTTTTTTTCCTGTTTTTTTTTTCTGCTTTCTAAAGCAGAATTTTAAAAACAGACCCCAAGATAGTACAGGGCCCAGGATTACTGGTGTAATGGCTGGTAATTTGTCTCTATGACTACTTTTTTTTTTTCGTGAGTGTTTACTTGTTAACATTCCTCAGGATGATTGTAGAAGTATGTGTACATATTGGCCACAGTGGTGACACGGGTTGTGGGATTAAAATGATCCGGTGTGAAACCACTTCGCCATGTCATGTAAAACGGTGGGATGTATTTAGATTCCGTTCAAGATTTAGAAATCTCAGAAGCCCATATTTGGTTCCCTGTATAGAACATAGAACACTGTTTAAACTGAAAAGGACATTTTTAATTAGACGGCTGCAACATGTTTTCAAGACGAAGGTCTCATATACATCTTGTCCATATACATCTGGGAACAAAGGAGGCGGGTGGCTGAAGCTTTGGAAGAGGAATGTTGTCCCGTATGTGTCTGATACAGGATTATAGCTGCTCAAGAGTCCTGGGTTTCCTTTGTTGTATTTTTCACTTTGTCACGCGCCCAATATTTTCATATTGTCAAAGGTCAGGTTCGGTCTACTTTCTATTTTTTTCTACTTGTGGTTATGATACCTTATAAAACCTTACAGTAGTACTCAACACTTGTTCACTTGTTAGAATTGCAAACAGTAAACAGTAGAATTATCACTTGCATTAACTTTACATTTATTTAGTTTCTAAGCACAGCTACATCTTCATAACAAAAAAATAATTAGAAATCAATTTAGAAATTTTAGAAACCAAATCTTTGCCTATCTATGACAGCACACACCGGCAAGTAACATGGGGGAGGTGGGAATCGAACCCTCAACCCTGGTGGTGTGTGGCGAAGGTGCTAACCGCTAAACCAAGTTTCTAAAGAAATTGTTCAGATGGAACCCTGTTTGTAATCTTTAACATTTTCATAAGCAACTGCAACTTAATGACACATTTTTTTCCCTCGGTAACTTTAATGGATTACATTTATTTTGTAATTAAATGACATAACGCCGTCCTTTACTCCCCAACACTGATAATCCATACGGTACATACAGAATAAATATAAATAAATAAATATACTATTAATATCATCACCTAGTTCGGCTTAAGACATGGTCACCACATGTTTACTTTCTTTAATATACTCTCCTTTGAAATAATTCTAAATTCTAAATTCTAAAATTAAATTAATCAACAATAACAAAAATAAATAAGCCAGGATAACACAAATGAAATGCAGGTTCGGCAAGTTAAAAGCTGCGTCGAACAAACCTGACCTCGGGCAAACGCTTGTTAAAAATGGTGCTAGCAATCACTGCTGTGTTTCATAAAAACTTTAAGAAGATTACGTGAAAAAGAGGAATGGTTAGTTGCTTTGTGAGGCAGCCAGTGGGTCTGCTGTTTCTAGGAAACAGCGTGTATGTAGCCGACCCTCTCGGTTAAGTCTATGACAAAGAATTGGCGTCTGCAGCAATTTTCACACCTGCATTGCCAACAGGATGCTTCAGTTTCTTATCCAGTTCCAGGTTTGACTGGAACCTGCTGCTGAATAATAATAATCACCACCACAATATCTGAAATATAAAATAAACACAAAGGAATAATGATTTTGGTGATTTTATGAGAGACTTATCCTCAGTCAGGCAATGTTCACCCAGCAGTCATCTTTGCCTTATCATATTATTTAGTGTATTTAGAAAGCGTTGTCTAACTTGTGCTTCTTCTGAGATGTAAAACGTGGAGAGGGGAGTGGATAGCTCAACAGTTAAGGCACTGGGATACCAGCGTCGGGAGGGTTCCTTTGGAAATGTAATAGGTTACAGATTACAGATGATCCTATTCAAAATGTAATAAGTCGTGTAACTTTTTAAATACTTTATAAAAGGAAAGTAACTGAATAGGGGTACGGTGGTTTAGTGGTTAGCACGTTCGCCTCACACCGCCAGGGTCCGGGATCGATTCCCGTCTCGGCCATGTGTGTATGGAGTTTGCATGTTCTCCCCGTGCCTCAGGGGTTTTTTTTCTCCGGTTTCCTCCCGGTCCAAAAACATGCACGGTAGGTTGATTGGCACCTTGGAAAAATTGTATGAATGTGTGTGTGAATGTGTGTGTGTGTGTGTGTGTGTGTGTGTGTGTCCTGCGATGGGTTGGCATTCCATCCAGGGTGTATCCTGCCTTAATGCCCATAGACGCCTGAGATAGGCACAGACTCCCCGTGACCCGAGGGAAGATCGGATAAAGCGGTAGAAGATGAATGAATGAATGAATGAATGAAGTAACTGAATACGTTTGATACCATTTTGATTACTTCCATTTGTCCACTAGGTGGCACTTAGTTAAATGAACATTCTAAGGAAAATTGGGATTTTCGTAAGTAACTGTAATTGAATTAAAAAAAAATTTCTTAGTAGCCGTAACAAATTACTGCTACATTCATTTTGTAATTAGATCACGTAACGCCGTTACATAGTGACTAGTTACTCCCCAACACTGTGGGATACTGATTGGAAGGTCGGGGGTTTGATCCCCGGTATCACCAATCTGCCACTCTTGGGTCTGTCAACAAGGCCCATAACCCTCTGTCCTCCAGGGGCGCTGTATCATGACTGACCCTACGCTTTAAACAAGCTAGGATATGCGAAGAAACTATTTCTCTATAATGTATATGTTACAAATAAAGGCTATTCTATTAAATGGGAGGTGATATCCCAGGGATGGTGATAGCTCAGTGGTTAAGATGTTGGCCTCTGGACCGGAAGATCACAGGTTCAAACCCCCCCCACCACCACCACCAAGCTGCCACTAGTGGGCCCTTGAGCGAGGCCCTTAACCCTCAATTGCTCTGTATAAGTCCAGATCTGCCAAATGCCGTAAATGGTATCTTTTCTGACGCAATCCCTAGGTTTAACCCACAATGCTTTAGGCCACTTTGGTGAACAGAAAATAGTAAGGGTATTAGTGAAATTCACTTTATAGACCATTGTAGATATCGACGGTAGTTGGGACGTGGTAGGGCGGTGTTTAAAGCGTTGGGATCTGGACCAGAAGACCGAAGGTTCAAATCCCACCACCAAGCTGCCACTAGTGGTCTCTTGAGCAAGGCTTTTCTCAGTCGCTCTGGATAAGGGTGTCTGCCAAATGCCATAAATGTAAATAAGATATCTACAGGGAGGTTTTTACATGTACATTACTCATGGAAAAATTCTTTAACATATCCCAGTGACGTTAGGAATCTAGGGCCGGACTTGACACTGCGCGGTACTGCAGCAGCACAAAGAATTCAAGGGTTTAAGAGTGGCAGCTTGCCAATACTGGGGCCTGAAATCCTGACCTACCAATCATGAACCCAGAGCCTTAACCACTATCACTCTCCACTGTAATGCAACGAATGCAGAGTGTAATCATGGTGGTTTGAACATCACCCCAAGCCTCTACACCTGGTCCCCTTGAGCAAGGCCCCTAACCTAATAGCTGCCCAGATCGTTTGAGTCGAAAATGTAATTCACTCTGGTTAAGGGCGTCTGAAAAATGCCACGGATGTTGTAATGAAATGGATGCAGAGTGTAATTGTAGAGGTTTAAAGTATTGGACTTTTGATCTGAACATCACCCCAAGCGTCTACACATGGTCCCCTTGAGCAAGGCCCCCTTACCCAATAGCTGCCCAGTTGTTTGAGTTGAAAATGTAATTCATTCCGGTTAAGTGCGTCTGCCAAACGCCACGAATGTAAATGTATATGTTTCTGAAGTCTACAGAAGGTCAGGAAAGCACTGAAAAAGCAACATCTGGCCCGGCGTGATTGCACCGTATAAATGATACGTAATTGTCCAGAGTTTGACGTCGCCTCCATGATGATGAACGCACATCATGAAGTATTCTGTTTTGTATCCGAATGATGTCGTCTTTCTTTTTAACCCGCGTGACTGATTTACAGCATCAACAATTCACTGCATGTGTTTTTACAGTGTTAGTTCTTTTTCAGTGTTAGAACAGTGCAGTTTTTTTTTTCTTTTTTTTTTTTTTTTTTTACAAAAAATTAAGTGCATTATATATTTTGGTCCGAATCATGAATCATGGTCTAATCAGGCTTGCTAATGTTAAAGCAGGTTGTAAATTGTAAAATAACATCTAACCATTTTTTTTGTTGTTTGACAAGCTCAAGAATGAATCAAATTCATTAAAACAATATTCAATATAACCGTCAACATTGCTTCTGGCTTTTTAAACTATTTATTATTTTGCACATGATTGAGATCGGATCGTTTGTGTCTTTTGTGTTTTTTCTGTGTCACTCTGATCGAAACGGATCATAGTATTTATTTATTTATTTATTTACGAGATATAATTTTCAAAAAGTAAAATGGTCATATATATTATATGTATTACATATTATTGTCATATATATTGTCAAAAGTAATGGTAATATCATATAACATATACTCTAGTTGTTGTTTTTTATTAATAAGGTTAGTAATTAAACCAGTGATTACAAGTCAATATGGACAGATTTTCTAAATACAGAGTTGTAAAAAATATAAAAAATAAAAAATATGCATGGTGTTTTAATCCATTTCTGTATTCTCTCTGGAAAACAGTCTGTGATAGATTTTGCTCCTGGAGCATCCGTGGTCAGGATATAGCTGTTTTTTTTTTCTTTTCATTCTTTTTTTTGTGTGTGACTGGGCTTGTGCTCCAGGTACAGACAAAAAAAAAAAAAAAGAGCAATACAGGAATTCTCTGACTGACTTCCTGAGTCCAAATTAAACACAGCTGTTTTACATGCATTGATGTGAACCTCAGCATTCTTTCTCCCTCCTCTCTCTTACTCTACTCCCCCCCAAAATCCCTCCTTTCATTCACATACCCCTCTGAGCTTTCGAAGGCTCCAACACCTCCTCCACACAGCTCTTTCACAATGCTCACTTCTTTCATCGGCCTCCATCAACAACATAAAATGCACAATGTTTATGACTCCCATCTGCAGTCGACAGCCTTTGTTGATTCATATCTGAGCTTCGGCGCAACGATAGGAAACGGAATACTCTTGTACACGTTTCTGCGCCAGTTGTGCCATGGAGTGTGCAGATTATTTCCTTCTATACCTTAATAGACAAACAGGAAACTGTAGTTTTCATTTACTCTTTGGGAATTTCCTGACTCGTACCCTGCAGTTATGGCTGATCAACACATCTGGCTTTCTTATAGCCTTTATTTAATGAGCGTGGCAGATCACTATACGTGAACAGATCTATGTGTTCACCGTGTGTATGTATGTATATGTATATGTATAAAGATTAGAGCTGTAACATGTTATTATGGCATGAAGAACGCAGTGTGCATTACTATGTGAGAGATCTGCTCCTTCACTCTGTTTTGTGTTGGCGAATGTGGTTGGCTGCGCATTCACAACAGGTATGAGCTCCTCACTATATTCGCGTATATTACCGCATGGAACCTTACGTATAACCTAAACATATCACCAGTTTATATGGACAAACAACCGGAACAGAATTCTTAAAGGAGCCACGTCCCATATTTTACAATTAAAACCACCACTAAACAAGTAACATTGAAATTTACAAGAAATTAATATTAAAAGAATAATCTCCAGAGTAAAATAAATATGAAATAATCAATAACTTTATTAAAGGGAGATATTTTGAGAGAAATGTATATCATTATAACATTTGTTGTGCTTAGTTGGAGTATTAGAAACATGGAAAGTATTCATTTATGGTACATTGAATCGCACTGAGATTAATAATGCACGGGCTTGTGCAACCCTAATGGCTGGGGCAAGACTGCAGCTTGGCTGAGACTCGAACCTGCGACATGTCGGTCCAGAGCCCAATGGCTTAAGCACTGAGCTGCCAGCTCTCTAAGATGGTGCAAAAAAAAACCCCCACACACAAAATACAACAACATCCTGAATTCTCTTTTTCTCAATTTAACTTTATTGCCATTGTGCACAATACATGCACCACAGCCAATGAAAAGCATTTCGAAAAAGTGCATCAGTGGCCTATCAACGGATGCAGAGAGAATGGAATGGCATCTCTGGGAAAATACTTTTCATGCAATGGACCAAGCAGGGCTGTAAACACATACAGGGCTGTGTACCTTCTAGTGCAGTATTTTCCACAAAGATCCCCCCCTCTCTGTTTTTCTATCTCTGTGTAGTGGCAGCGCTTGTTTACATGCTGATGTTAAACTTGAGCTCTTAGCTGATAAGATCTTTGAGGGGAGCCTTATTTATCCCCCCACACACAGCCCCAACTTAATGTGTACAGGGCCACTGGGGGCCACAGTTCCCACATCCGGGGCCCTTTGAGGCGATGTTTACACAGATGTTTGCCTCCAAAGATGTGACCTGCCCTCTTCATCCCTTCCGTCTCCCCCCTGCGGCTCCTATTAGAGCGAAACCTAAATGCCAGGGCTGCCACTGTGACCATCTGCTGATGGAGGCTCATATTTGGATCAAATTGGGGTAGGTGGTGGTGGGGGTGGGACGTCAGGCCAGCTGTGGAATGTCTGAATGCGTTGTGGCTGTGGATGTTTATTTGCCGAAGCTTGAGCACATCAGTTTCAACCCCGCGTGACTCCTCCCTTGCCGGCTTCTGCTGACTAGGAACAATGTTTCGCTTTTGCCGGCGTATAAATATTTAAATATTCACGATTGACATAAAAAAAAAAACGTTGCGAGAGAAATATTTTCGTCTCGGAGTCTTTACTTGTTTTTGACTTGAACAACTAATGTTTACTTGTATGACTCGATTTATTACAACCACCCTGTATTCTGATTGGTCCAATTCGTGATATCCAACGTCCCTGTTATGCCACGCCCACCTGCAATAATTCACCTGCAAAATTTCACCTTCAACTTAAACGGCAAAACATGCCATTAAGGGATTTAAAAAAACAACAAACTTCCCAAGGACATGGTGAACTTTTCTGTAAAGAAATGTTTATTTAGCATTTATGGAATTTTTGTGCTTTTCCAAGACATAAAAGTCTACAGGTTGGAGCACTTTGTGGTTTAGTGGGGAACAGGACAGACTGCATTTTATTATTAGCACTGAGTGAGAGAAAAAAGACTGAATGAATGGCTGTTTTATTCCTGGTAGAACTGAGGGGAATTTTTTATTTTGTGGATGTTTTTCATTGTGAAATTTAATTTTCTAATGGATGGGATGTACAATATCACAATGTTTAATGTTGGATGTTGGTGTTTCAATATTTCAGTATCGTTCATATTTTCTCAGCAATATATATATAAATATATTGATTCATTCATTCATCATTTACCACTTTATCCGATCTTCCCTCGGGTCACGGGGACCCTGTGCCTATCTCAAGTGTCTATGGGCATTAATGCAGGATAGACCCTGGATGGAATGCCAACCCATCGCAGTACACACACACACAGACACACATTCATACACTAGGGACAATTTTCCAAGGTGCCAATCAACCTACCGTGCATGTTTTTTGGACCGGGAGGAAACCGGAGAACCCATAGAGAAAAACCCCTGAGGCACGGGGAAAACATGCAAACTCCACACACACGGCCGAAACGGGAATCGAACCCGGACCCTGGCGGTGTGAGGCGAACGTACTAACCACTAAGCCACCATGCCCCCTATATATATATATATATATATATATATATATATATATATATATATATATATATATATATATATATATATATATATATATATATATATATATATATAATATATATATATATATACACACACACACAGTGTCGGGGAGTAACTAGTTACATGTAACGCTGTTACGTAATTCATTTAATTACAAAATAAAAGTGTGTCATTAAATGGTTAGCACGTTCGCCTTCACACCTCCAGGGTTGGTGGTTCGATTCCCGCCTCCGCCATGTTACTTGCCGGTGTGTGTCATAGCGATGCCAAGATTTGATTTCTAAAACAGCATTAAATGTTTTGTTATGAAGTCTGGCTTTGTTGTGGCTGTGCTTAAAAATGAACTTCAGTAAAACAGTAAACAAGAGTTTTGAGTTACTACTGTACAGTTATAAATGCTTGGAAATTATTAAGTTGGAAATATACATTAGAAAGTAATCAAATGTAATTGGTAAATAGATGAAAGTTACACCACTTATTACCTTTATACATATAATATAAGCATATATTTCTATACTCTGCATGGATGTATAAGCAAAAATTGTATTTGCATTTGATTTGGATTCTTGTTTCAATTACAGTGGGATTTTTTTTGACACTCAAGTCTCTTTCTATTCTGTTTTGTTACAGGTATCCAGGAGGGGAATGAATGTACTAAATGTAAAAATGACTGGGCGCTAAGGGCAGCCATTGCTCTGCTGTATGTCCTGTGTGCACTGCTCACAATTGCTGTGGCCGTATTGGGATACAAAGGTATGAACTCGCATCCTTCATATCGGGGAAAAACCATATACACAAGAGTACTGGAATAAACATATATATATATATATATATATATATATATATATATATATATATATATATATATTTGTTTCTGATATACACTGAATACATTTGGTTAGAGATCAAATATGGACATTTTGTTCATTCATTTGTTGAGTTCATCCATTCATTCATTCATTCATCTTCTACCGCTATATACAATCTTCCCTCGGGTCACGGGGAGTCTGTGCCTATCTCAGGCGTCTATGGGCATTAAGGCAGGATACACTCTGGATGGAATGCCAACCCATCGCAAGGCGCACACACTCACAATTACACAAATTTTTAATACACTAGGGACAATTTTCCAAGTGCCAATCAACCTACCGTGCGTGTTTTTGGACTGGGGAGGAAACCAGAGAACCCGGAGAAAAACCGCCTGAGGCGAACGTGCAAACCACTAAAGCATTGTGCTCCCTGTTACCACAGGCGCTTATTTGCTATTTATTTTTCGTCTTCAAGCACTATTACCACATATAATAAGGAGATTTTATTGTTGTTTTTATTGATTTGCATTCTGTAAGCTACTCGCTATTATAACCTATCATCAGTGGTTTTTCTTTGCTTTAAAATGGCCTGCTTTTTCCAATAAACTGCTCTATTTTGATTTATCAAAAATCAAAAAAACAAATAGTACAACAAATAGTGCCTTCACAAGGAATAGTCAGGGCACCAACCAAGACAATCGGTGCTATTCACACGACTATTCTAACAGGAGACACCTGGGCAACAAGAAACACCTGTCTGGTAAATATTTCAGTGGTTAAAAAAATGGGCCCTTTCTAGTTATGTTCTTAGAGCACTTCCAGACAAATGTCATCTCAATCTCATCGCTTTATAGCTTTTTAGCTTCTCTTTTCCCTCATCACGAGACATCTAGTGATGATCTGCAAACGTCCCCACTTATATAGTGACGTATCACCTCTGGATCCCATTCTGTAGATTCCATATTGTCGGACTGTAACAGAACAGCAGACGGACATTATTCATAATCACACACTACACACTCTGCTATTCTCTATCACACACACACACACACACACACACACACACACACACACACACACAATCACACTCTTAATAATGCCCAGATGAGGTTGAGGTTCCTCTTTTGAGTCCGGGTTCCTCTCAAGGTTTCTTTCTCATTCCGCTAAGGGAGTTTTTCCTTGTCGCCCCAGACTCACTCATCAGGGACAAATACACATACATCATCCGTATAAATATTCAATGTTATTCGATAGGGGCACGGTGTCTTAGTGGTTAGCACGTTCGCCTCACACCTCCAGGATCGGGGTTCGATTCCCGTCTCGGCCATGTGTGTGTGGAGCTATAAAAATCAAATTTCGGATAAATTGAACATGAATGAATGTAATTATTTTCTGTAAAGCTGCTTTCTTATGTGCACATCATCCTGTTCTGCAAAAACCAAGAGAACTTTTCAGTCTCTTAGTGGCTCGTATCTCAAGAGAAGTCTCTTGGCATTGGTCAGAAGGGTAGCGCGTGCTATTGGGTTTTTTAGTAACGGGAAGCTGAACTGGATTCGGTTACGTTAACGCAATGATGTATCTCTCCGGTTGATTAACGTTCCGGCAAAACAATGACTTCTGTCCAAACACTTTGCATGTTTAGTCTACAAGCAGCTGTGAACTGTCAAAGCACGTTCACTGTTTGTCTGAGCAGTTGTATCATACCGCCAAGCTTTTCGTCCGGAGGCCATGCTGTTTCTAAGAGACGCGATGTTGCTACAAACATTAGCTTCATGATCTTCATGCTAGTGACGGTTCGCTCCGATCCACTTGAGAATCGTGTTCATATCATGTGTTTTGGTCCGGTAACCATGGCTTCGTGGCAGAAGGTTTTGCATATTGCATATTATTTTGGACGGAGGAAAAAAAAAGGATATTTTGGTTAAAACGATCTGGGCTTATGTGCTTTCTAATCTGGCTATAGAATAGCCTTTATTGGTCACATGTACATTACAGCAGAGTGAAATTCATTCTTGGCATATCCCAGCTTGTTTGGAAGCTGGGGTCAGAGCGCAGGGTCATGATATGGTGCCCCCTGGAGCACTGAGGGTTAACGGCCTTGCTCAAGGACCCAAGTCATTGTTTTCCCTGAACATTAATCACTGCAATGGGTGGCAGCTTGGTGATAGCGGGCCTCAAACCCCCGACCTTCTGATCAGTAGTCCAGTGCCTTAGACCACTGAGCTGCACCCTCCACTCCGCCTTTATCCTTTGTGGCCTTAGCAACCAGGCATCAATGTGGTTGGCTCGGTTTATTTAGCCTTCTATCACCGGTCTTAGATAACTGTTTAACACCCGTCTAATTAGTACTCATATATTTATTTACATTGAAATGTAAATAAGCCTTTTTTCTTTCTTTATTTATTTTTGTAAATCATATATGTTATTGGGATGTGGTAGTTCCGTGGTTAAGGAATTGGATAGAAACACATCTGGACAGAAAGATCGCAGGTTCATGTCCCAGCATGAACCTGTGCTCAAGTGTCCCTTGAGCAAGGCCCTTTGAATCGAATCGAAAAGATAGAGTGAATATGTGGACAATGAGAATCCAGGACATTGTTGTGTGTTTTTGCTGTTTTTGCAGCAACTCAGAAAGGGTGTGGTAGCTCGGCAGTTAAGGCCTGAAACGTCGCAGGTTCGAGTCCCAGCTTGGCTGCCACTTGAGCAAGGCTTTTAACCCCCCAGTTGGTCAGTTTTGCCCCAGCCGTTACAAGCCTAGTGCTTTCCCAAGCCATCTATAAATGAGCAGGGTTGCGTTAGGGAGGACACCTAGTGTAAAAACACACTCCAAATCTAATATGCGGATCATCCACTGGGGCGCCCCCTAATGGACGAACGGGAGAAGGCAAAAGAGAATTGTAAATCACGTGTTTTGTTTTGATAGCTTTTACAATGGTCAATAAAATCCGATGGTAGTGCATAAAGTTGCAGATTGACTACAAGGCATTTATGGCCTCCAGTCAGAACAAGAATCCGAGTAGCTTGTCATTACAGCTTGGGCCCCGTGCTCCTGAGGATGGAGGTGAGGACAGACACAGACATCTTCGGCCTCTCACTGATAGATGCCTAGTGAGAGGCGAACAAACAAAGCGTGGAGGGGGGTGAGGGGAGGGGTTCATTTGTGAAACACTGACTAACAAATCAAAAACACAAATCGCTGAGGAGTCAATAAAAGGGCAACTGACAACCTAATCTGTGTTGTCAGTGTATTGTGTATTTTTGTTTTTAAAGAGAAACAAAAATGTGTGTTTCTCTTGCATTTATCCGTTTCTGGGAGCACTTTGATACAAGTGAAGACAAAGAATATTGCCCCCTCTAGTGTTTGAAAGCTGTATGGGACCGAATCCGGACGTGAATAGGAAATAAAGAGAAAAGGAGAAAAATCTTTATTTTTGTGGATATTTGTCTATTGTGTTAATACTAATTACATACATGTGCCTACAACATGGAGCATAGTTTAAATGGGTTCATTCCAGAGTAATGTGTACATAGTCAACACACATTGTAGAACAGTATGACATGAAAGTAATGCTTTCATTTTTTTATTTGTTAAAGAATAAATAAAACGCTTCTTCGACTTTTTATTATTTCACTTAATATGTAGGTGCATAGAATGACAACCGGCCTCTGTCGCTTATGGTATAGAACAGGGGTCACCAACCTTTTTGAACCTGAGAGCTACTTCATGGATACCGAGTCATACAAAGGGCTACCAGTTTGACGCACTCTTCTGAAATAACACATTTGCCTTTAGTTATATAATATAATTAATGACACTGATGATTTCTCACAATAAGTATTGTGAGTTAACTATTGTGAGTTCACAATGAGTTAACTAACATTTTAGATGCATCTCACTGATGAGTTTTTAGAACAGGCCTAAGAGCTACTCATGTGGTCCTTGGGGGCGACCTAATGCCCGTGGGCACCACGTTGGTGACTCCTGGTATAGAAACTCTTGATCACCTCACCATTCATGAAATGATAAACCTTATTGTTAAAAAGTTTTCCTGTCGTCTGAAAAGCTTTAGTTTTGGGTTTCTGTCGTTCTGTGTGTTTTTCTCTTTATGTCTTAAGTGCTTCTGTGCCATTTCATGTAACTCTGCGCTGTCCTACATACTATTGTTTCATTTTATTGTCTACTACTTGTACTTATACCTCACAGATAGATTTTTTCGTTTCATTGAACTACATTATATGTTTGCCACCAACGTCCCTGTGAAAGAGCTGCTATTATAGAACTGATATATTGGCATACTGGAAGGATATCAACCGATATCAGATCTTCCTAATTCATAATAATGAAATATAATCATTCAAAATGAAGAGGGTTGCTTTGTGGTATTGCACTTTGGATCCAAAGGTCATATGTTCAAATCTCATTCACAATAAGGTGCCCACACCTGGGGCCCATCAGCAGGGCCCTTATCTCCATAATTGTACAGTATGTGTACGGGGTGTCTGACACGTATAGCAATGCTGATATACCTATGCAGTATAGAAATGTAAAAAATAAATAAATACATAAATAATGCTTAATTAAGCAGTTGAATAAGGTTCTTAACAGGGGAACACCAGTGCAGTTCAGGAGACACCCAGACATTGGAAACATGACCTCTTAGTGGATGCTTCACATTCCAGAGGAAATTAAATGTCATGCATTTCCTAATGTGCATGTGGTATGTATTTTCGCTGTGCATGGAGTGC
This sequence comes from Kryptopterus vitreolus, assembly GCA_030449085.1. NCBI lineage: Eukaryota > Metazoa > Chordata > Actinopteri > Siluriformes > Siluridae > Kryptopterus > Kryptopterus vitreolus. The sequence continues at coordinate 16,624,626 of JACRUU010000017.1, read as the reverse complement.
ATGTGTGTTTGACTTTGTTGTTGTTGTTGCTAACCACTGTACATTTCTACATGCTCTATGGCTCTAATTTTTTTTCATTGTCCGGATATTTCAGACTGAACTGAATGAATACGTCATTCCTCTGTCTGACAGTAGGTGGCGCAAGTTATTGAAGCTGACAATGACAGACTTTCTCAGTCAATGACTGGATTAATCCAGTTCCATAATTCATTGGTGTATTGGTTTAACTTTTCTTTTTATTATTGGTCAAAAAAAAGATGTTTTACTGTAACTACAATATATTATTTGAATAACAAATGAAGCCTCTGAATAAATATTTAATTGTTAGTTAATTATTGAATAATTTCTGTTATATGTCACATAGACATTACAGCACAGTGAGATTCTTTCTTTGCATAACCCAGTTTGTTTGGAAGCTGGGGTCAGAGTGCAGAGTATCAGCCATGATACGGAGCCCCCTAGAGGACAGAGAGTTAACGGCCTTGCTCAAGGACCCAAGTCTGGCAGCTTGGCGATACCGGACTCGAACCCCGTCCTTCCGATCACTAAGCCCAGTGCATTAAACCGCTGAGCTACACCCTCCCTGTTGTTGACAAATGTACATATCTGGATGAAAATATACTTCTTAAATACTTAAAACACACCAGAAACTGTAAACACACCTTTGTAAATCAACTGAGCATAAAGAAGACAGAGATAAAGCTCAATAGGTATTTTATTACTATTCAATATATACAAATAGTTATATTCAATACTTATTGCAGCTGACGTCTGCAGAAAATTGTAAATATTTACAGCATTTGGTCAGACACCGTTATCCAGAGCGACTTACAACTGAGCGATCGAAGGGTAAGGGCCTTGCTCAAGGGCCCCCACTAGTGGCAGCTTGGTGGTGGTGGGGTTTGAACCCGTGATCTTACGGTATAACACCTTAACCACCGGGCTACAACCATCCCATACAGGGATAGTCGGAGTTGGAAACTGACTGCTTGGTTCAGTTTCCATCATAGTGTGATTTCTGTCTCTTTGCTCATCTAAACAAACAAGAAAACACCACAGAATCTGGCCAGACTCTGGTGAATGTGTGTGTGTGTGAGCTATTCTGAACCAAAGTGGATGCACGCTGTCGCAGGGAAGATGTCCTGTTTATCTTTTCATTCATTCATCTTCTACCGCTATATACAATCTTCCCTCGGGTCACGGGAAGCCTGTGCCTATCTCAGGCGTCTATGGGCATTAAGACACCCTGGATGGAATGCCAACCCATCGCAGGGCACACACACATTCACACACACAAACACATTCATACACTAGGGACAAATTTTCCAAGGTGCAAATCAAGCTACCGTGCATATTTTTGGACCGGGGAGGAAACCGGAGAACCCGGAGAAAAAAGCCCTGAGGCACGGGGAGATCATGCAAACTCCACACACACATGGCTGAGATGGGAATCGAACCCGGACCCTGGCGGTGTGAGGCGAACATGCTAACCAAGTGCCCCCCCCGTTTATCTTATTTACCCATTTTTATTTTCTAACCCATTGCTCCACAAGAAGCAGCATGTTGTTGTTGTTGTTGTTGTTGGATTAAAATTATATTGTTTATTGTCTAATAACCTTAAAAAATGGTGCGATAATATATTTGCAGTAAAATAAATATGTTCAGTGTCTTTAGCACATGGTACCTGCAAATGCCAAATTTGGTTTGGTCTAAATCCATTTCTTGTTTTTTTTTTTTTTACCATGTTTTAGTGGTCCAGAGGATGGATTATGTGACTGAGGGGCTGGAGAACTACGAAGGCAAAATTGTTGCTGTAGAGAGCGACTTGAAAAAGCTTGGTGAGTACAATCGACTTGCCCCCGGAGGACTTTTATTGTTAATCTGGATTAACGTACGTGCAATTTAACCGACGATTGTATTTATTGGAATCCAGATGGCGAAACGGGTGAGAAGTCGGAGAACGCTACAAGTGAAATTTTATCATTCAAGGCAGAAATCCAGACGTTGCAGAACCAAATTAATGGCGTTGCCCAGAGCGCATCTAAAAACAAGGCGGCGCTGGACGAGCTACGGGTTGTAGGCGAAGACATGCAAAGTGGCCACGTGTCACTGGTAGACCTTCTCGAGAGCAATACCAACACCATCCTCACTGTCAACCGTAGCCTGACCAAATACAACAACCTGATTAATGGACTGAAGTCAGACACGGAACGGCTCCAGTCCGACCTTCAGGTACAGACAAAGAATCAGAGTCGAGCCATCCACAACCTTAACGTTCTAAACTTCACCCAGAGCCAGCAAAGGAGTCTCATAAGCACCCTCCAGAGTTCAGTCGAGGATACTAGCCAGGCAGTCCAGAAGCTAAAGAACGACTACCAGAGCCTACTACAGGTGGCCAGGCAGACCAAGGCAGATGCCGATTGGCTCAGGGAAAAAGTTCAGAACCTCCAGTTGCTCACTGCGAATAACTCAGCACTGGCCCGTTCGAACAGTGATGCACTTGAGGACATAACCTCACAGCTAAGCTCCCTGTCCGAGCAGTTTCAGAACGCTTCGGCCGTCATGGATAGTCATGACCAGAACCTTCGCGAGCTCATGGACCAGCAGCGGGACCATGATAATGCCACCACGAACAGGTTTAACGCGATGGAGGTGCGTTTGGATCGCAATGAAGAGGACACCGACCGCATCACAGGGAATGTCAGCTTTACTACACAGCTCCTTGGATCTATCAGTACCGACCTGAACGGTCTCCGCGCCTGTACCGAGACGGTGACTAGGCACTCGGAGTTGCTGCTGGCCCTCAACAGCAGCGTCGTGGAAGCCAGGGCAGATGGCAGTGAGCTCAAAAGCCAGCAAGAAGAGCTTGTTGCGAGGCTTGACAAAGAAGTGAGCAGTCTCTCCAAAGTCATGGAAGAAATGAAGCTGGTGGACAGCAAGCACTCACAACTCATAACCAACTTCACTATCCTTCAAGGTAGCCATTACTTATACTAGACCTTTAAAATACTGAGTGCCCCAAGCGATTTGAAATCAGGATCTATCATTCTATTCTGTTTCTAGGTCCTCCCGGTCCCAGAGGCTCTCGGGGTGACAGGGGGCCCCAGGGTCCTGCTGGGAAGCAAGGCGAGAAAGGTGACAGTGGAGAAAAGGGTGCTCCGGGTGTGCCAGGGCCGAAAGGAGACAAAGGGCCGCCTGGAATTCCAGGGATCCCTGGCTTCAAAGGTCCTCCTGGGTCAAGGGGAAACCCTGGGTCAAAAGGCTCCAGAGGATCAGGAGGGCGTGCTGGGCCTCCAGGGGAGAGGGGCGACCCTGGTTTACCTGGTCTTGCTGGCAGAGATGGTCAACCAGGCCCTCAAGGGCCTCAGGGACCCCCAGGGCAACAAGGGCCAGTGGGACCTGCAGGACCACAAGGACCTCCTGGTCCGGATGGGCCTATCGGTTCACAGGGACTACCTGGCCCAACCCGACCTCCTCCTCAAGCGGCCAAACCTTTGCGACCGATCGAACCCAAAGGCTCGTTTTCTCATCAAGTTCAAGAAGCTCCAGCTACCAGCACACCAGGTAAAATCTTACGGAATGTGAACTAAATGTAGGGGTACCATTTCATTTAAAGGCTCAGTTTGATTCATATGCAATAATAATAAAACCTATGGAGGTGGTAGCTCAGTGGTGAGGCCTTGGTCTCTTGAGTGGAAGAAGCTGCCACTAGTGGGCCCTTGAGCAAGGCCTTTGGCTTATCCTCGCTCTGGATAAAGGCGTCTGCCAAATAATGTAAATGCAAATCTATGTGCCTTACCTCACTACGTTGTCTGATTAAAATCTTGCTGGGGAAGCTGCACCTTCTGGTCTCCAATATGTGTATCCTCAGCAGAAAATGTTGTAGTGGCTAGGCCAGTGGTGCATCTTTTTTAGAAGTCATTTGAGAAGGCTGAGATGTAAGATCATTTTCTGCAAGCATCAGCAAATTGGAACAAAAAAAAACAATTCAACAGATTCAAACGGCATTATTTTTGCAATATTTGCCATATTTTTGTATCTCACACTCTTTATATTTGTACACAAAATAAGTAAGACTCTTTTTTTTTTTCCTCTTTAGGTTGCCCACCCCTGTGGAGGAGCTACAGAGAGAAATGCTATTACTTTTCAATTCCATCAGAGGAATTGAATTTCGAAGAAGCAAAAGAAATGTGTAAAAATAAGACTTCTACCATGCTGACCATTCATAATGAGGACGAGCAGGTATACGACAGTTAAAAATATATACTTTTTATATCTTTTATGGGCAAAATGTACTGTAAGTACACTGTGTGTTTGGTTTCAGAATTGGGTTCGGAAGCAAATTGCAGGGAAAAGCTACTTTTGGCTGGGTCTTACAGACATGGCTGAGGAAAACATCTGGAGATGGATCGATGGGACCCTCCCCTCGTTTTCGTGAGTAAATCTTATAGATCATAGCAAACAAAGGGATAATTACTGACACTTGCAAAAGCATCACTATTATAATCTCTCTCTAGCTTCGGTCAAATTTTCGGCGTGTAACTAGTCCCTGAGGTTTTGTCCGAACCTCACGAATCATACCTCATATCGTGTGGCCCGATGGTGTGAGGGGTGCTATTACTTTTATAAGGTATCACCCCATGGAATTCCGAACCCGGGGCCAAAAAGCGGCAATCGTTTTCCATAGAAAATGAATGGGGCCTCACAGCTCGGCCCGTGAGCGTCCGACATGCACATATGGCATATCCCCTCGTAGGGGATCCGGAGTGGATCGCGATCATATACCTCCCGAATCCCACACACGTTCGGAATTTTGGGAAATCTGCGACATTCCGGCCCCATAGAGAATGAATGGGGAAATTTGATGCTACCCGTGTTCGCCCAACATGCACATTTGACATATCAGCTCATGAGATGGAGTAGGTCGCGAACATATGACTGCCGCATGTGGCCGCAAATGTAAAAAATCTGCGAAACTTGAACACAGGGTCGTGTGACATGTCTAAACGCTCGGCACATCGGCGGGAGTTGGATGATAATTTGATGATGTCAAGTGCGTCACTGGCCCTGCCTCCTCCCGAAAAAATGCCCAAAACGTGCATTTTGGTGTCCAAACACTCGTCTCTACGAACAAGCTAGCATTTCGAAGTCACCGCTGACTCTAAGGGGTCGCACCCGGAGCTGCAGTTTGCATCGGCAAGCATCACTCACATTTTATTCACGAACTGTCCCATGTCTACTTTATATCTTTGTTTTTTATAATTTATATATATATATATGTATATATATATATATATATATATATATATATATATATATATATATATATATATTAAATCTATGATATTCATGTGTCCAAATAGGAATTGGAAACCTGGCCAACCCGATAACTGGAGCCATGGTCATGAAGAAGGAGAAGATTGTGCAGGACTCATTCACGAAGCCAAGTGGAATGACTTTTACTGTACAGACCGCATTGGATACATTTGTCAACGAGCAAATGAATGTAAGTATATGTTTATATTTGCAGAGACAGGTTGACTACTAGATTTTTCTTTTTTCTTTTTTTGGAAAATCTAATGTTATGGGTGTCAGCTGTACATCCCTTTTCAAGTCAGTTTTACAATATTGTTGAATGGATTTACATTTTGGCTTAAACTGGGCAAATCCAAGATGTGAATCTACATCTGAAGTCTTTCTAACCGAGGCTTGTAAAGTCAAAAAGATTGTTATTTTGTAGCTGTATTATTATATCCGGTGTTGTAATAGAAATGTAATAGATTACAGATTAGAAATGACCCTATTCTAAAAGTAAAGTAACTGATTACATTTGATTGCTTTCATTTGTCCACTAGGTGGCACTTTAAGTTAACATTCTACGTAAAAAAGTTTCAAACCCTCGGGAGAAAAACTGGATAAGGCTTGTAGTGTCTACATAATTGTTAACAGAGGTGGAAATTAACGAATTACATTTAATCGCCTTAATGTAATTGATTAGTTTTTTGTGTACTTTTACTTTTCAAAGTAGTTTTTAAAATATGTAAGTATGTTTTTTTTTTAATATTGTACTTTGCTACATTTTAAATCATATTCGTTAGTATAAATAAATAAATAAACAAATAAATAAATAAATAAAAATCACACCCCAGAAACCACCACAATGATTGATTGGGGGCGGGAGATCAAACGCGCTAAACCAGACATGGGCAAACTACAGACTGCCCCTTTATTTCAGAGCGCTGAATATCGACCACACCCGAAGCTTTTTTTTTTTTTAATGAGCTTCTTTTTACTTACATTTACATTAGCGGTATTTACCAGACGCCCTTATCCAGGGCGACGTACAAGAAGTGCTTTAGGTCTCGCTCTAAGGATAAGATTTATTCATACTTATACTTCTACATATTTATACTTCTACTTTAGTACATTTTTTGAGTGATAACTGAGAGCGCCACTGTCACCCACTGTAGCGGATGTGCAATTATACTTTATTCTAGTTCGGCAAAAAAGGCATATTCCCCGGGGTCACACGTGCCCCCCCTGCATCGCCCCGCGCCCCACTATTTGAGAACCACTGCAGTAGTCTAAAGCACTGACTTTACATGACATTGTTCAGATGTAACCCTATTTGTAACGAAGTTGAAAAAGATTTGATGTGATTTCTGTTCTGCCATTTTGATTAATCTTTCGTGTCCACACTGTGTGAAACCAGTTTCCTCTTTGTCCCCACAGTGAAAGTTCCAGTTTTATAGCATCAGTTGCTGAGAAAAAAAAAAAAGAAGAATTGACATGACAGTCATGGAGAATACTCAGGTGGTCATTGTTCCTAAGCGAGGAGCAACATGGTTTTTACCCAAAAAAAAGACATTTTAATATGATACTAGATGGACAAGAACGAAGGCAACAAACAAGAAGTCGCTTGCCATTGGCCACAAAAACCGTGTTCGACTTAAAGCTCGCCGGTCATGTTCATGTAAACGTGGAAATGCTGTAATGTATTATAAGCACACAACTGTAAATAACTTGTTATGAAATCTTTCTACTTATGTAAGAGACAAAATACATACCAGTTATCCAGTGCAATATAGCAAGCTTTATCTACTTTAATTGCAGTGAGCTCCAATCACATAATACCTTAAGCTACAAAGATTTAAAAAAGTTGTTTATTCACTTTTTGTTCACGTGAAGGCCACTAGGTTATATTTTTTATATTTGTCATTTATTTTGATTAGCAGTGGAAGGATTGTTTAATGAATGAATGAATGAATCTCACAAATGTATGCAGTAGCTAGTTATAAATACGACGATACATTTGAATTCGCAGTATACGTGTAATCATCCTAAACACTTTCTTTTTTTTCTTTTTTTTTATCTGAAATAAACCATAGTAGGTATTTTTCCCAGTAATTGTCTCATGTTAATAAATGGAACTGTTTAAACAGATTCTTTAAAGTAATGACCAAATTAACTTTACAAATTTACTATGCATAATAAAAAAATCTAGATCTACATAAGATGTGTGGGTAGAGATTTTTAAAATGACAATTGTACTCTTGCACAGCAAACTGACTTTAATTGATACGCCCCGTCTAATGATACATGAAACCCGTGTGATTAATTGCCGTTCTGTAGCGTTTTATGTGTAATGGGTGTACGTTATGATGCAACTTTCAAGCCTACTGCTCCATTTATTGTTTGCAACAAATCAAAGCTCTGAAATGTTTTACATGTGTAATGCAATAAATCAAATATACACAAACATTCTACAATACCATTTGCATTTTCATGAATGACACTTCTACCGCTTCTTCTACCGCTTACCAAATCTTTATCCGACTTCTCTCTCCTGTGCCTCTCAGGCATCTTCGGGCATTAAGGCAGGATACACCCAGTATGGAATGCCAACCTATCACAGGGCACACACACACATTCACACACTGGGGATAATTTTTCCAAGGTGCCAATCAACCTACCGTGCATGTTTTTGGACCGGGGGGGGGGGGTAAACCGGAGAACCTGGAGAAAAACCCCCTGAGGCACGGGGGGAACATGCAAACTCCACACACACATGGCGGAGGTGGGAATCAAACCCTGGAGGTGTGAGGCGAACGTGCTAAGCCACCGCGCCTCTCCGTTAAGCCACATTTCTTGTAATTTTTTTTATGTAACCATACATACAGAAATAAAAAGCCTTAAAGTCTTGAGCTGCAGAATGTTTACTGAATGTCATCCTGTTTTCATTTCTAAACATGCTGATCAACTAAATGCTTCCATAAAAAGGCCTGTGTAAACACAAGCAGGCATTCGGTATTGAGCCAAAGTTTTCCAAAGGTTATTTTTTTCTCCCTAATGCACTTGTGTTGATGTCATTGCTTAAACAGTTAATGATTTCCTACAGGCATGTTAATACCTGTAGATGTTGTTTATTGTGCTCTAGGGTTGAAAGTAATTCACAGACTTACCAATAAGCAAACATTAATGTATAGTATAGAGAGGGCAGAACAACAATTTGTTTATTGTTGAAGATATAAAAATTGATTTTTGTTAACAAAATTTCAAAAAGCATTTTTAGATATATTGCAACTGTGCAGCCCCTGATTGATTGGAAATGTGAATATTGTGAAATACATGCATTCAAACAAAAATACAAGGCTGTCTTTTCTCTGCAATCAATTGTATATTTGGGAAACTTGACTGTTTTATCAACCACCTGATATGCTTACATTCAAACACAGTGGATATAACATTAATGACTTCATTTGCTATGCATTGTTTGTTTTTTATGGGGGGAATTAAGTGTATTAATGTACGATTTGTGAAGTTTTATTTCCTAAAATAAAATCGTTCTGACGAAAGCAACACAATTTCCTCTTTAACACGATAAAATTATGACTCAAGTTTTCAGTCGTCAAATAAAATGAAAGTAAATAATTGTAGATTAAAGTAAATTCGAAGATTCGGTGCAAACCCTGAGTCGATTCACCTCACAGTCTCAAAGGAGCTCATATCTACCAGTGGAGCCCGATTTAATAAATGTTTTGACTACCATTTCAAGTATCTCCAGGGTTGATCAACCTCTTTCACTATGATTGCAGAGCAGATGAAGAACATGCAAAACATATTGTTTTCTCTGGAAACTGTTGTACCGTTACATCCCGTGTGATGATGTAAATTCGTACGTCCTGGGTTATTCTACATAGATAGTTAAACCGAATAGAAAATTACTGAGTGAGTTTTTGTGTTGTGTTCAAAAATAAATGGGAATATGTTCACCTTTCCCAGTCATTTTTCACTTCATAATATATTACAGAAATGAGATAAGATTAATAATAATATAAAACTTTGCTAATCACAAAGGATTTTTTTTCAGAGGCTGAAAATCAGATTACAAGAAAAAGAAATATAAATTAAATCTAACACGAATTACACACATCTTCTAATCGATTTAACTGTTTGACCTATTATTATTATTATTATTTATATTATTATTATTATTATTATTATTATTATTATTATTATTATTATTATTATTATTATTATTATTATTGATTATTATTATTATGAAACCAGACATACAACGATGATTTCACGCCTGAAGCACGTGGGACTGTCAGTCACGTGATTCCGTCATATGATGAGAAGGGTCTCCCCCTCCCCCTCCACCCCCCTTTTGACCTCTTTGTTTTTTTTTAGGAAACAAATAAGACATATTTTACACAAACCAATAACCTAAACCACAAACAATACAGTTATATCAAAAAATAAAATCGCACCGACACATTCAAAGTTCGGTATTTACTACGTCGAAGATCCCAAATATATACAACCCCGCCTGCTAATCGCTGATTGGCTACAATTGCGGTCTTTGTTCTTCCTGACAGCTCCTGTTTGCTCACTGGATTGGCCAATGAAGCCACAGCAGGTGGGACTTGGAAAAATCCGGATGGAAAATACGGCAGGCTTGGGGTTCTTTTTCTTTCCCATAATGCATCATCAATAGGCTGCTAAAAAGAGGAGTGACTGTTGATAACTGTTAAGCGCAGCTGTGTGGTTTTATTTTTTATTATTATGTCGGTTCATTTATTAAACAGCGAAAAGTAGTGATAAAGTGGAGAGAAGTCGAGGGGGGCCGAGTTAGACGCTTCTTGCTGTTGTTCCTGATTATTATCCCCGGCGATGCCTCTTTTCACGTCCAATCCCTTCGATCAAGATGTTGGTAAGTTAGCGACCTAGCATTCATACACACACACGTAAATAAATAAATATATATAAATATATATATATATATATATATATATATATATATATATATATATATATATATATGTTACAGTTTATATGAACGTTAAAAACTGTGACATTAGGTGAGCGTGTATTGTATCCCGGCTGTAGGCGTCGTTAAACCGGGCTGCTTAGCAATAGCTTGTTGATGCGCGGCGTTTTTCCACCGTGTTTTGAGTGCACGCGCAGTGGGTCCAAACGGGTGTACTATATACGAACCCACTTTCAGCCCGGGATGAGGCGTGGCCAGGGGCTCGGGTTCAAACTTACAGTGACACTGCAAATGCTCAGCACAGCTCTGAGAAGCTAGCGAGCGGCTAGCGAAAGGTCTCAGCCCCAGATTCGCTTCTAACTGGTTAGAGCGCCCCTGTCAGGCCAAAAAGGAGGTGCTGATGGTGCATCTGAGAAATGGAGAGAAAAGATGTGGTGTTTTATAGAGAGAGAGAGAGAGAGAGAGAGAGAGAGAGAGAGAGAGAGGGGGGGGGGGGGGGGGGTGAAGTCTTTCTACGTTTCATCTCTCTTATACCGGCCTGTCTACATACTCGATTCTGATTGGCTGGTAGGTGTGGTGTGGCAGTTCTTGCTTCTAAATGCATGGAGCAAGTGGTCGGATAAGATGTTCAACTTCTGATCGGATTGAACACCACCATAAGTGCTTAATCAAGGCTTTTAAACACTTGCATGCTCAAGTTGTGTAAATAGGATCATTATAAGGCACATTGAATGAAGGGGGTCTGAAAATGTAATGCATTATACCATTCAGTCACATAAAGAAGCATTCCACTTATGATGATGATGATGATGATGATGACGTTGTTGTTGTTGTTGTTGTATTTCTTTTTTGAATCCACTTTGAAGTTTATGCAAAGACAATTGTGTTATGGACCGTTCAGCAAGGTGTTGGGATGATGAGCACAGTAACGTGCATATTATACACACATGATTTAATTGTTAATTGTCGCATATATAATGTAATATATAACTCTCCTCAATGCAGTTTTTATTTTTTTAAACATTGCATAGCAAATGACTAAGATTGATACCAGGATGGGCAATTGGCATAGGCTGAAGTGGTGTTGTTTGATTCATTTATTTTTTTTTATATAAATATATTTGTTAGTCAAATACAGTGAAAGTCATAGTGGGGGAAAAGGAGCTGTTTTTATTCTTACTAAGGGCCCGTAGCCGGTTCATGGCCCAATTACAGAGCGGACAGCACATTTCCTAATTACTGAGCTGAATTGATTTTGGCCTGTTGTTTAATTAGATAAACTTGTCATTTGTATACTGATTTTTCATAGTATGAAGCGCAAGATGAATTGATACAGGAGAAGAGTTATAAAAGAGGGAAAAGCACAAGTAGTAAACACCAACAGGTTTATTATTAGTAGATCTGTGGCACAAACCCACATGCACATTATTTACATACACACATGGTTTCTTCATCGCTCTGTTTACAGTGCCTATAAAAAAATCATCACAGCAATAGTTATCAAACAACAGTCCTGAAAATTAGTTCATAAACGTCATCATTTCTTTAATCGTTTTGGAAATATCTATGAATATTTGCTCTTTCTTTCTTCACCTTCCAATCCTTAAGCCATTGTTTATGGCGGTTTATTTATTTAAATAATTGTCATGTTGCACTATGAAAGACCTGCCCATCATCTGTGTAGCAGAGTGATGCAGGTTGTCTTCAAGAATATGACAGCATCCATTTCTGTTCAGTCCTGACCAATTGCCCAGTCCTTCTGAAGACAACTCCCCGCAGCATAATGCTGCCACCACCATGCTTCACACTATATATGTTGTAAAAGGATTGTGAGATGCTTGTTGCATGCGGAGACTGACCAGTCTCAGCCATAAAGCCTACGGTAGTTTCTCTAATCAATGTCTTTTTGGCTCTCAGCCATACAGTTTGGACAGATGTATGGTGACATTCACTATGGCTTTTAAATACCTATTTCTTAAAATGTACTTAATAATATGATATTTTAACCGAATGGGAGTGCTAGCAAGCAAATAGGGTAAAATCAGCATGGTCTATAAATATGGTACTTAGTTAAGGAAATGGACTGTGCTGTTAATTTATTACTAACTGATGCACTGTGCTTTTCAGTTGGTTATAGTTGCATTAAATGAAGATGTCCATCTGGCATGTTATGTCATCACTAATCTTAGACCAAGTTCCATGACCAGGCTCTACAGAAGTAAATAACTCCAACTTGTTGTGTAACTGCAACACAAAGTCCTCTCGTCTGAAGACTTTACCCAAAATAAGTATGCTGCTAACTGTGGGAGAGTGTTTCTAAAGCACTTAAAAAACCCACCCTGCAAATCTATATTAAAACCGGCCCGTTAATATAAACCTTTTAGTCCGTTGTACTGGCATAGCAATAATGTTCATGAAAACAAATATACCCTTTCTGACCAGTGTCATTTGATAATTCATCCTTTCTTTCATGTAATATCCACTGATTTATTACACACAGACATGCACTGTATTAATTGAATGACTTGTAGACACCTATTAATAGATAGAATAACATAGTATGAACAAAGTGACCTACTATCTGGTTAATTATTAGAGTCAAGGTTATGACTGCTTCGTTACACCAGTCTCTCTAGATGACTACAGGGTCCTTACGTTAAACTGTGGAATTTTTTTTGCCAATCATTTCCAGGCACTACAACCTCAGACAAGTGTGATTATTTAGTTATAAGGCGACACTAACTAGTCCAAGAATCTTTCCTGATTTTCCTGCTCAGACACCTGATTAAGAAAGTTAATGTTTAGGCATCGTGGTGTGTACCGTCAGGACAATCTGTGCTTCACCCGTCATCCGGAGACATGCACAGTACTTTGTGGATTATGATTCAGAATTTTTTATTTTTTTTTCCAAACATAGCTATTTGAACACTATACTTTTGTACATAGTGCAGATTTCATTACTTTTGAGTAAAAGCACAGAGAAAATCAGGAACACATATATTAAAACATATGCTCATTTAGTCTAATGTTTAGACATTTGGACGCCCTTATTCAGAGCAATGTACAAAAAGTGCTTTGGGTCTCTGAATAAATGATCACTTGTTTTCTAGGTTACAAACAAACTATGTTGAGCCAATCTTTTTCTTTTTCGCTGAATCCAAGAGGAAGATGTGCTAGTTTCTGGTGTTTTTGGAAGGTCTCTTTAAGGTACTAATGACTCAGACATATAGGAGTTCATACATTTCACAGCCATGGTGCCACAACAGGGAAAAGCCTTGAACTAAATGTAAACGATTGGGATGGTGTACATACTTCATATCTGTATATATATTTTCACCCTTACAAAAAAATTGCACTCTTCTTGCAAAGCCACTTTCTGTATTTATTTCTTGATTTTTGGTAGTTTTACGTTAGAATCGTGGACACATTTTGTATCTGTATGCGGGCTTGCACCTGACAAAAGCTATGGGAAGCCAGTTGGAGGGAGCGCAGTAGTGGGTTGGTGTGGGAGAACTTGGGCAAGTCGTGCATCTGTGTTCTTGATCCTTGCAGAGGACGAGTAGCTTTCTGAGGTAGACCTGCCAGCAGACAAGACGAGAGCCGGTCATATCAGCAAAATGAGAAGAAAAGGACAGTTGATTGTCTATGGTTACCCCAAAGTTAGGCACAGTGATTGAAGGAGGAAAAAAAAAAGAGAGAGTTGTCAAGAATTAAATCCTGACCTGGAGATGAATCACCTGGGATCACGAGCAGTTCGGTATTCTTGGGTGTTTAGTTTCAGTTGATGCGCTCATCCACGAAGCTATGTTTGACAGGCAAGCTGAGATTCTAGCAGCACCCGTGGGAGGGAAGGAGAAGATGAGTTGAGTGTCATTAGCATAACTGCGGTAGTAAAAACCCATGTTGAGGAGATGACTTCACAGATAGAGAGTATAGAGTGAGAAGAGGACCGAGTACTAAGCCTTGTGGAACACCAGTTGCAGAGTCTGTGTGGGTTCCCCTCCTTGGTACCTGCTATGAGCGACTTTCCAAGTAGGAAGCAAACCATTTCCTTGCTTTTTCCACGGATACCAAGATACCAAGCCTTTTAAGGGGAGTCATCAGGGTCTTCATCCTGCTGAGGATGAGTAGGACAGTTTGGCTGATCCAGCAGCATGTAGTAGTACCACTTTGAAGACAGACTGCATGGAGTCTAGAAGGTTGTTCTGCGAAAAAGAAACACAGTTGGTTAAAACGGTACCTTTTAAAACTTTAGAAAGAAAGGGAAAGAAAGTGGTGCCGGTTTGTATTTGTCAATAACCGATGGGTCCAGAGAAGGTCGAAGGTGACCAGGGCCCCCATTGATGATTGTGGAGTGTTTGTGAGAGATGTCTGGAGTGTGATTCAGTATTTCTGAAAGCACACCAATAATCACAAGGCGGTTAGTCATCAAAGAGTCATTTGATTATGGCAATGTCTCTATTTTACACAGTACTAATTACGGTCAGGGGAGCAATTATGTAGCCATCATTGAGGTTCGTTCAATATTCAGACATTTGTCCCTTTTAAAACAAGCAGCCATTTTTGGCTGTATTTTTAAGTATTTGTATATAATAAGTTGGTACAAATGATTATTTCAAAGTACACACTTGAGTAACACAAACCCGTGCAAGCCGGTCACATGGTATTTTATAGATTTTGTTCTTTCTTCAGAGAAAGCAACCAGTGAGATGAACACGGCTGAGGACTGGGGCCTCATACTGGACATATGTGATAAGATAGGACAATCACGCACCGGGTGAGTCACGTCGGCCTACTGTCTAGACTGCAATTCTATTCATCTGGCTATATTTGGTATACCGATGCTAACTATTGATGGTTTGACTCTCCATGTTTTTCCACATAGACCAAAAGAATGCCTTCGTGCTATTATGAGGCGAGTCAACCACAAGGATCCCCATGTAGCCATGCAGGCTCTGACAGTACGCTTGTTCATTCTCTCGATTGTTGTGAAGTGGTTTTGTTTTCGCTGACGTCATGCAGCCTCCGACGAAAGTATCGCAACCGCACTGCTTTTCTGGTATTTTTTTGCGAAAGGCATTCGAGTTTGAGAGCAAGAAACAATGAGGCAATACGTTTATTTACGGATCTAATAGATCAAAAGAATTCTATGTGACTGGCCGAATTTTTTATTATTATTATTATTAGGGAGGTTGTGGATCAGTGGTTAAAGCATTGGCTTCTGCATTGGAAAATCTCAGGTTCAAAAGCCACCATCAAAGCTGCCACTAGTTGGCCCTTGAGCAAGGCCCTTAACCCTCAATTTCTTAGTTGTAACTCAGTCTGCTGTAAATGTAACTATATCATCATTCCCAGGTTTCTCCACAGTTTATAGCTTTAAATGTCTGAATAGCTGAAATTCCCATTAGAAATAGTGAGGGGGGGGGGGGGGGGGGGGGGTGTGGAGAACACCCAACCAACCCAATAGCCGTTCCAATACTTTTGAGAGGAGACTGCATATTTTGTTGCTCTGCCATGGAGCACATGTTTGCTTTTAACTGAATGTTTACAGTAGTATAACTGACTCTGCACTTTCCTACACAGTTATTAGGGGCTTGTGTGTCAAACTGCGGGAAAATCTTCCACTTGGAGGTGTGTTCGCGAGAGTTTGCCAGTGAAGTTAGTAACGTCTTAAACAAGGTGCGTTCACTGGTTTCTGAAAGTGCCGTCCATAAGGTTCATGCTTAGCCAGCGCAGAGACTCTGAATTGCATGTCTCTTTTTTTTTTTTTTTTTTTTTTTTTTTTTTTAAATCAGGGTCACCCAAAAGTATGTGAGAAGCTCAAGGCCTTAATGGTGGAATGGGCCGAGGACTTCCGAAACGACCCCCAGCTCAGTCTCATATCGGCTATGATCAAGAACCTGAGGGAGCAGGGTGTTACCTTCCCTGCTGTCGGATCCCAGGTTGGTACATTTAATGTTGGTTTAATTCCTGTTTCCAGTTAAACAGTGCTTTGCAGTGGTAAGCCGAGGAGAAATACAGTTTTACAAACCCCAGTGCCCCCGGCTCGAAGGTTTAGAGTAATACTGGGCTGTAATATATCCTCAAGTAATTTGTTTACACAAATGAATGGAGCAAAATCACTTTGAGAGGATCATATTTATATGGAAGCCTATTTATGACCCCCCCTCACCCCCCGCCCTAAATTCTGACATTTTTCCTGCAATTACAACTTCCGAGGATGATGGTATCAAAACTAAGCCTGTGATGCCTGGAGAGAACTCGTATATCATGTGTCAGTTGTCTCTGGGGGAGATGGAACAAGGTAGATGAGAGGAGGCCTTGTTCATAAACCAACAGCTTCAAACTTCACGTCGATATGTTGGATGCCGACAAGGAATTAATTCAAAATTATAAGAAAACATCGGCATTTCGAGGAATGCAGTTAGAATTGGACAAACTTTTTTTATTGCATGAAAGAAATGGGCTTCCTTAGGATTCCGTCTGAAACGAGACAAAGTTCATTTCAATCCAAACAGTGAAAGCAGTGATTTTTTTTTTTCTTTTTCTCTCCCCCTCTGTCCCCTGAAATGTATTTTTATGTATATAGATATACATTACTCATTCATTTTGAATCCATTGCTTTACTTTGTTTTGCAGGCAGCAGAGCAAGCTAAAGCCAGCCCAGCGTTAGTGGCCAAAGACCCAGCAACATCCTCAACCAAGAAAGAGGAGGAGGACTTGGCCAAAGGTGCACCTTTCATACAGTGCTGCAATAGTGTTCTTCACATTCTCATTATTATTATTATTCAAATGGAACAATTTTGAACTGAATGTGCATATATATATATATATATATATATATATATATATATATATATATATATATATATATATATATATATATATATATATATATATATATTACACACACAATTTTATTTTTCCCATCCATCCACTTCATCGACCAACAGAAAGCTATATATGTACTCTACTGTATTGTTCACTTGTATACAATAACTTGGAATCATCATTCAGAAATAGCAAAAAAAAACAAACAAACCAAAAAAAGTACAACGATTTCTGACTTCTATTTGACGTTTCTCCTGTGTGTGTGTGCAGCCATCGAGTTGTCTTTGAAGGAGCAGCGGCTGCAGAACCCGACGTCGTTCACTGGGCTTTACCCAAGCGCCAGCAGCCTTCTCACCTCCCACAAAGCAGAGGGAAGGAAAGTCCGGGCGATTTACGATTTTGAGGCGGCAGAGGACAACGAGCTGACCTTCAAATCTGGAGAGATCATCACCATCTTAGATGACAGGTCACTCTCTACCTTAGAACAGTGCTGGGATTGAAACATTCGGTCGAATCGTGATCTGCTGCGTAACATCAGCAGGATGTGCTTATATGGCTTGATGAAGAATAAATGATTTATTTATTACAGTGACCCTAACTGGTGGAAAGGTGAGACCTATCAGGGCGTGGGCCTTTTTCCATCCAACTTTGTCACAGCAGACTTGACAGCAGAGCCAGAGATGAGTGAGTAAAGGGATTTTTTTTTGGTCATATTTCGCCTGTTATGACTACAAATCCAGCATGTGTGTGATTTTCAATGCAGTTATTTATTCTGTACCGTCTGCTACATTCGACTACCTATTTCACATAAACAAAACACTCTGTCACTCTGTTTGCCCAGTGAAAACGGAGAAAAAGACAGTACAGTTCAGCGAGGACGTCCAGGTCGAGACCATAGAACCAGAGCCTGAGCCTGTCTACATAGACGAGGTAAGGGCTAATCCTATGACGAAAGTCTTGCGCGGCAATAAAAACGCACAGCGCTGCACAAATCAATGAGTTCTTGCTCCGATTAAGAGTTTCCAGTTCCTGTGTAGCGTGCAGCCTAAATGGATTGGGGCGTGATCAGTAGCTGTACAAAACTCAATAAAAACCACCTGCCGTCATTAATACTAGCACTAATGGACTCTTCATACGGGAGTAATTTTGCGATGCTGTAATGCGCGCAGGAGAAAATGGACCAGTTGCTCCAGATGATCCAGAGTGCAGACCCAACAGATAATGAGTCGGACGCCTGCGAGCTGCTCCAGCTAGAGGGTAGGGCCTTAATTTTTAGCTACTCATGAGACATATAGGTTCGTTGTCTTTAATATTTTATTTAGTTTTTTAGTAGTTATTTATTTTTGTTTTTGCTTTTTTTTGCTCCTCCTTTTTCTTTTTAGCTGCCTGCAACCAAATGGGTCCACTCATTGATCAGAAACTGGAAGAAATTGACCGGTACCGATAACCATTTTTACCAGACAAATGATCTGTCCCCCAAAAAAAACCCCAAAACAAATCTCTCGTTTTTCTTCTGTTCTTCGTGGTGTCTTTTAGGAAGCACTCGGAGCTTTCTGACCTCAACGTGAAGGTGATGGAGGCACTGTCGTTGTATGCCAAGCTGATGAACGAGGATCCCGTGTATGCCATGTATGCCAAACTGCAGAGCCAGCAGTACTACATGCAGCAGCAGCCCGGTGCCTCGCAGCAGGTGAGCGCCTCACTCGAATCTCCTTCGCATGTCTGTATCGGACTCAAATATGAGTTTATCTAGAACACGTGTCAAACTCAAGGCCCACGGGCCGAATGTGTGGCCTACAAGAGCTTCTAAGGTGTTTGTATAGTACTTTTAAAAATTAACATTTGTCTCAAAGACTGATAACATGGCAATAAAGAATAAATATGATATTGCTCAGGTTTGTCCTTCATAATCAAGCTGGTGGCGACTATGGCATGGAAAAAAAAACCCAATATGATTTAGTTTATTTTCTGAATATGCCTGATGGCACACGTGACAAACCGGCGAAGTGACGGCATCCCGCCTCTAGGGTGCAGTGTATCCCACATCAGCCTTAACTGAGGGTGATTTCCACCATCCCCCCTCCCCCACCCAAGAAAGAATACATGTTTGTGCTTCAAGGAGATAAACCGCTATGTCTTTTGTGTTATGATGCAGCTGTGCTCATCAAACACTATATACTGTCTTATTGTTACAACTGGAAGGGCACGGTGGCTTAGTGGTTAGCATGTTCGCCTCACACCGCCAGGGTCCGGGTTCGATTCCCGTCTCGGCCATATGTGTGTGGAGATTGCATGTTCTCCCCATGCTCAGGGGGTTTTTCTCCGGGTTTTCTGGTTTTCCCCCGGTCCAAAAACATGTACGGTAGGTTGATTGGCACCTTGGAAAATTGTCCTTAATGTATGATTGTGAGTGTGTCTGTGCCCTGTGATGGGTTGGCATTCCGTCCAGGGTGTATCCTGCCTTAATGCCAATAGACGCCTGACATAGGCACAGGCTCCCCGTGACCCGAGGGAAGATCGGATAAAGTGGTAGAAGATGAATGAATGAATTTTTACAACTGGCTGTTCAAGACCAAACTATATATCAGATGTGGCCCACGGTGACAGAGTTTGACCCCCTGATCTAGAATAAGATTTCTGTACAGTTGAAAATGCCTCTATGTTAAGTAACACTGTGTCGTATACAGGTGTACCCCGGGCAGACAGCTGCAGGACAGTATGCCGTAGCTGCTACAGGGGTTCAGGGTTACAGTGTTCCCGTGGAGCAGATTCCGGCTATGAACCAGGTGCCTGCTCCTTTACCAGGCCAGCCAGCACCCGGGTAAAGACTGCACACACTTTTTTTTTTTTTTTTTCTAAAAGAAAATTCATCAGTTATCTAAAGTCTGCTGTGAAGGCTTGAAATGAACATCCTTCCACTTCTATCCATCTTCCCTTGCCTTTCACTTCTGTGGTGCAAATATCAACAATCAGTCTGATCATATCTTGATTGTTTTCAAGCTAGATGATTGATTTTCTGTATATTTGGGGTTATTTTTGTAGGGGCCAAAAAATGTAAGTTACTTAATGTCATAACTTATTGTTGTTATATTATTGGCTTCGGTATGTTGCTGGATCGATACAGCCTCAGTGACAAATACAGTGACAATACAGTGTACAATACAGTGACAAATAACCAGCCTCAAAAGATAAATGAATTGAAAACAATATAAAAAAATTCCGAACATAGGTTACATTTTGGTTTTTCAAAGAGGAAAAAGGCAAATCAAGTAACATATTTTGAGTGTTTTTAATAGCTGTGCCGCAATTTTGAAAGCACTGACACCTAGAGGTGAATTTCGGAACAGTAGCGTATGAAGTGCTCTAAAATTATGATGTACCATTTAAAATATATGTACTTCTATTTTTGCAGTAATATGTGTGGGAATTAAACAACATAGTAGTGAATAGTAGGGTAAAATAAGAAGCAGCTTAAAGTATTTTACTGTATTCCTTAATGCAAGGTTTTGTCCCCCTTATATACCAGCAGCATGCCAGTGATTTATATATATATATATATATATATATATATATATATATATATATATATATATATATATATATATATATATATATATATATATATATGGGGGGGGGGGGGGGGGGGGGGGGGGGGGGGGGGATTTGAACCTGTGATCTTCCGGTCTCCTGAGCCCCCTCCCCCCCTTCCCTGTACTACTACTGTAACACCTTTCAACCTATGGTAGAAATGAAATTAAACTGAAGTGGAAGAAGGTTTTAAAGCTACAATGTTCATTTCAAGCCACTTGTGTTCTGTTGTTCCTCCAAAAGCATTAAACATGTGTTATCCCCCCTTTCCCCACCCCCTCCCCAGTGATGTGCACATGTACATGGGCCAGGCGCCTGTGTACAGTGCTCCTGCAGGCAGCATGGTCCCTCCTGAAGTGCAGCAGGCGTACCAGAGCACCGCCAGTGGACAGGCAGGCCTGACCCAAACGCCCAGCTACAGCTGTGCCAATCCCACAGACCCTCAACAGAACCCCTACCCGGAGAAAGCCCTCTTATAGGACCCGCGTTACCTGCCTCTCATCTCTCCTCTCCAGTACAAACGCCACCCACTTTCCTCATGAACAAAAAAAAAGGCTAACACTTAAAACATGGCTCCTGGCCACTGGAACAAGACCGATCCATGCTCCTAGTTCAGTTACTGTTTCTTATGAACGGCGCCGTTCATAGACCCTACTCTCACTCAGTAATGCCCCCAGACAGTAGAAACCCACAGACACAGGATATCGATTCACTACTGACTGAATACATTATGCAATTTGAAGAAAGGCAGACAGTCTCACTCACTCGTTCTTTCTTTCTATTCATCTCACTAGCTCTCTCTCTCTGTCTTTCTCATACACAGACACTATTTCTATGATATCTCTGAACCTCCTGCCACTGTTCTTTTTTTTCTCTTTCTTTTTTTTGTCTTTGTCTTGCTCACTAGCTCCATCTTGTGTCTGTCTTTCTCTATTTCTCTTTTTTCATATTCTATACATCTTTTTCTCACCTTTAAGTTATTTGAGTTGGTGCAGCCATAATGCCTACTAAAGACACTTGTTTTTGGGGAAACACCAAACGGAGCATGCACATCATTCCCCCCCACCTCCCTCCCTCCCTCCCTCCCTTTTCTGTTACAGAAGTCACAGGTGTTTGTTGCTGCAGGGTTTCGTAGGAGATATTTTAATTTTGTGTGTGTGTTTAGGGAGCGAGTTCAATAGGCGCGTGTACACACGAGTGTACGACCTTCATTTGCCCTTTTAGTATTGAAAGAAAGGAAGAAAAAAAACAAAGCATCGCAGCCATTCCGTTTCTCCTGCGGGACCGTGTAGCACAGCACCAGCATGGTTCCTAACAGAGAGGCGAATCCCCGCAGTTCTCACCCGGATGGCGCCGCGTACGGTCTTGAAGCATTTCTTTAACACAGTGTTAAATCTTACTTGTAGTACGTCTTTATTTATTTTGACCGTCATTTTTAAATGCACTGTACTTTGATATAAGAAAAGAAAGGACGATCTGCTTCATAATGTAGATGTGTATAATAAATATATATATATATATATATATATATATATATATATATATATATATATATATATATATATATATATATATATATATATATATATATATATATATGTATGTATGAGAAAAACCTGTGTCGCAGCAGCTGCTCCTTGTCGAAAGAGCACAGTGAAAGGCATGTAGTAATATTACTCGAGGATGTTATGCACTTTTGATTTGGACTCGCAGTCTCAAGTTGTAAATCATTTTAACCACCGAAGGACTAAAGCGGCTAACGGGAAAAAACGTTTAGGCACTGGGAATTTTCTTTGTTTTGTTTTTTTTTTTTTTGTTTCGTTTCAACACACTAGAAATGGCCTTGTATATTTTGCTAGGTCTGATATCCCCCCCCACCTCCCGCATCAAGAACCTGTTGTGTAGGATGTATGAGGGAATGAGTGTACCCTAAAGTCACTACATTTTTAATCGTCCCAGGAGTCGGTGGAGTCCGTTATGATGTGTTTTCGGGATGAGCAGTTGTGTCCTCAATTTTTTTTTTTCTGGTGTCATCTGTGTAGGTGGAATATTAATGCATTAAGAGTTTCTAACAGATCTTGACCAGGGACAATGAGCCAGTTCCACCGTGGTCTGCCGCTTTTTATACACAGCTGTGAATCCCGATCCACTTTATTCACAGGGAGAATGAGCGTTCCCATGTTTTAAAGGTTCTTGGCGTATCGGTTATGTTAAATGTATCTATTGTTTATGTACTATTTTAATCTACATCTGAATGGTTAGTATTCACAATAAAATTAGCCCAAATGTATCTTGTGGTCTGGTGTGTTTGGGGGTTCGTTATGATGCGAATTATTCATTCATTCATCCATCTTCGGCCGCTTTATCCGATCTTCCCTCGGGTCGCTGGGAGCCTGTCCCTATCTCGGGTGTCTTGGGGCATCAAGGCAGGATACACCCTGTATGGAATGCCAACCCATACAATAGGGACAGTTTTTCCAAGGTGCCAATTGTGCATGTTTTTGGACCGGGAGGAAACCAGAGAACCCTGAGGAAAAAGCCCCTTAGCCATGGAAAGAACTTGCAAACTCTACACACACATGGTAGAGGAACCCCGACCCTGGAGGTGTGAGGTGAACGTGCCAACCACTAAGCCACCGTGCCCCATGTGATGGGAATTAATAAGAATTAAAAAATAATAATAATAACGCTTGTATGTACATGCTGGTTACAGTATTTGGAAACATCTAGTATTTGGTGTTTTTCCTTTACATGCTACAAGCTATGACGACGCTTATTGATCTTGGATGTACACTTATTATCTTTTAATGGTGTAATTGGTTCCAGTTAGCTACAGTGGCATATGAAAGAGCATGGTGCTTGTCTTCTGGGGGTAGTTCAGTGGTTTGAGGCCCCTGGCTGCTGATTGGGGTTCGAGCCTCGGTATTGCCAAGCTGCCATCCTTGGGTCCTTGAGCAAGGCCCTTCACCCTCATGTCTGAGCCTGCGCGCTGACCCCGACTTCCAAACAAGCATGGGGTATGCAAAGAAAAGAATTTCCCTGACGAGATCAATAAAGTATGTAAAATAATAAATAAACAAATAAATAAGATCCCCTGTTTGCTGTGGCTTAGCGTTTAGCACATCTGCCTCACACTTCCAGGGTCGGGGGTTCGATTCCTGCCTACGCCATGTGTGTGTGTGTGTGTGTGTGGAATTTGCATGTTCTCGGCGTGTCTCTGGGTTTTCTCCGGGAGTCCCTCCCTTACTTTTACCCCATTGAAAACCAGTGAGGTGAACTAAAAAAGATTCTATAAGGAGGAATGTCTCAGATGTCATCTGTATGTGTTCAACATCATGTATATGTAGTGCAACGATACATACACACAATATAAGAAATATTAATGGGAGCAAAACAAGCTTTAAAATGGTTAACGATGGTTATAACATTATACCAGAGGGAAATCCATTTCTTTTTAAAGCATGTTATGATTCAGGCGTGAATGCGGTTCTTAAAGCGCTTCATATACACACCCACTTTCATTTTCCTTTCGCTCGTCTTTTTGTACAATATCATGTGATTCAACAGCTCACCCATATCCCATAAACATCTCTCATTCTGCTCCGCCCTTTTAAAAAAAAAATTATTAACCAGAAGCCTAGGGGTAGGGTTGGTTTAGTGGTTAGCACGTTCGCCTCACACCTCCAGGATAGGGGTTCGATTCCCGTCTCGGCCATGTGTGTGTGGAGTTTGCATGTTCTCCCTGTGCCTCAGGGGGTTTTTCTCCGGGTTCTCCGGTTTCCCCCCGGTCCAAAAACATGTATGGTAGGTTGATTGGCACCTTGGAAAAATTGTCCCTAGTGTGTGAATGTGTGTGTGTGTGAACGTCCTGCAATGGGTTGGCATTCCATCCAGGGTGTATCCTGCCTTAATGCCCATAGACTCCTGAGATAGGCACAGACTCCCCGTGACCCGAGGGAAGATCGGATATAGCAATCAACCTACCGTGCATGTTTTTGGACGGGACGGAGGGACCGGGAGGAAACCGGAGAACCCGGAGAAAAACCCCCTGAGGCACGGGGGGGGAGAACATGCAAACTCCACACACACACATGGCCGAGACGGGAATCGAACCCGGACCCTGGCGTTGTGTGAGGCGAACGTGCTAACCACTAAGCCACCGTGCCTATACA
The DNA here is from genome assembly GCA_030449085.1 of Kryptopterus vitreolus. Lineage (NCBI taxonomy): Eukaryota > Metazoa > Chordata > Actinopteri > Siluriformes > Siluridae > Kryptopterus > Kryptopterus vitreolus. The sequence continues at coordinate 16,599,762 of JACRUU010000017.1, read as the reverse complement.
TCAGTTGCCTTTGCATAATTGAATACATAAATAGTCAATTATAGTTGACTCCTTTTTATTTAAAAGAAAAAAAGGGAGAAAGAAGCATGACTGCATCATTATAACAATAAAAATGAATGGGGCTAGAAGTGCAGTGTAAGCAACAGTAGTGTCCAGAGTCCACATTCAGCAGTCACTTCACTGTGTGTGAGAAAGTGTGTATCAGTGCGGGGACGAGTGGATGCACCTGACTTGGCGCTTGACAGATTCCTTGTGGACTATTTCTACACAGACAGCAGCAAATCACCATGCCTTCTGGACGGACTGTCAAGCTCGTCCTGTACGAGGTGTTGGAGTTTGCGTGTCTGTGTGTGCCCGTGTTCGTTGTCCTGGAACGATTTGCGTCGCTTATAAGCTTCGTGGAATTCAGCAACGCGACGACTTACTGGTTGGTGGTGGCAACATCCATAGCCTACGTGACCACCGTGTCCTTGGTTGTCTGGGTGCCTCTGAAGTATTTCATCCTGAAGTCCAGGGGTTTCCTTCAAGAAGTGACTAACTGGTAAGTGTGTATTGCCTTTGTATGTAATGAGCCTTATTTTAATAATAACATAGACAGGAAGAAACCAGCCAAAAGAATCGTATGTGTGTGTGTGTGTGTGTGTGTGTGTGTGTGTCGAGGTGTGACTGCAAATAAGTGGGACAAATCATATCTTGGAAATAAAATTACTTATAAAATATCATACTGGATGGGTTACATTAGTCAACTGCAGAAAATCCATCTCTCTCTTACACACACACACACACACACACACACACACACACACACACACACACACACACACACACACACACACACACACAGGATAGCCAGTATACAGTCCATCGTACATTTTAATCCGAAACTGAACTGGTGAAATCCTAAAAGCAAAAAAAAGAGCTTTCCAAGTTTAGAATTAACATTAATATTCAAATTAAAAAGGAGATATTAATAGTCTAATGAAATCATAAGTAAATAAAAATAAATACAATTACAAATCACCCTATTCGAAATGTAAGAAGTAGTTGAACTTATTTTAGTTTAAATTTATAAAAATAAAGTAACTGATTACATTTGATGACTTTTGGATGACTTTCATTTGCCCACTAGGTGGCGCTTTAAGTTAACGTTCTACAGAAAAAAAGTTTCAAAATGCGAAATGAAACTGCAGCAGATTGTCATCATTCACATCCAAATCACGTTTCGGTCAATCATGTCGTCGTCTAAAGCACCGATTTTACGAGAAATATTTCAGATGGAACCCTATTTGTAATCTTTAACATTTTCACAAGTAATTTAGTTGCACATTTTTTCTCCGTAACTGTAACGAATTGTTACATTTATTTTGTAATTAAGTTACGTAATGCCAACTAGTTACTACCCACACACACACACACACACCCACACACACACCCACACACACACACACACATACACATATAGTATATATATATATATATATATATATATATATATATATGGGGGCACGGTGGTTTAGAGGTTAGCACTTTCGCCTCACACTGCCAGGGTCCGGGTTACGATTCCCGTCTCGGCCATGTGTGTGTGGAGTTTGCATGTTCTCCCTGTGCCTCAGGGGTTTTTTTTTTCTCCGGGTTCTCCGGTTTCCTCCCGGTCCAAAAGCATGCACGGTAGGTTGATTGGCACCTTGGAAAATTGTCCCTTATGTGTGAATGTGTGTGTGATTGTGAGTGTGTGCGCTCTGCTTGATGGGTTTGGCATTCCATTTAGGGTGTATCCTGAGGAGAAGATCGGATATAGCGGTAGAAGATGAATGAATGAATGATATATATATATATATATATATATATATATAGATATATATATATATATATATATATATATATATATATATATATATATATATATATGATGGCTCAGGACCACACGCAGCTGTGTACCAAATGCTATTAACATTAATGTAACGTGGTGCTGCTTATCCTATACTTATAACAAGAAGACAATCACTGACACTTTCACTCTCTCATTAACACACACGAGCAAGTGCTTATGGGCCCTGAAATAGCAGCATGGTGGTGCTGAGATCCGAACTAATGACCTGCCAAAGAGAAGGTCAAACGTCTGAGCTGCTGCTTCCCTTTTTATCCTGTATATCCAAAGAGCTCCATCTGTACCATGTAGATCTTTCTAGAACATGCTGATATGGAAATGTGTTATTTCGCAGGAGACCTGTCACTCTTGCCCACGCGCTCCTCTGCACTCTACCATGCTTTGCCATTGTCATTGCCGGCTCCAAGGTAATGTTCTGAACTGGTTCTACGCCCATTTACTGTCTCGTTAAACATATCATCATATGCAGATTCCGAATACACATTAGCGTTGCTGTTTTCTTATCAGGTTATAACATTTGTTTTTATGTATATTACAAGTAAGTAAGGAAAAAGAAAAACAGGTTTGGCACCACTTTTCTAGCCTAAATGAAATGTTGTAGGCCTTGGCGCGCTACATATGCCCGAGCTTGTCATTCTGCATACATTTGTATATATAGTGAACATTATAAATGGTTCACCAATCACCAATGAGAGGCAAACGTGTCATGAGGTGAATGGTGTTGCGTGTGCTACTCCGCAAGTCACACTCAAAACAATGGGTTTATCATTAACTCGAGTCGTACCCGTGGAATGTCAGCGGTTCTTCTATTACATCTCACAGAAAGCTATGATTAGGAGATTTCATATATATATATATATATATATATATATATATATATATATATATATATATATATATATATAGAACTTCCTTGATAAAATTGTTCCTTCAGTGTTTCTCAAACCCTTTTCAGACCATTTTCAGTCTTTTTGTGTGTGATGAGTCCTTTTAACGACCACTAAAAGAAAACTCATGACCATCAACCTTAAATGTGTACTTAAAACCTTTAGATTGTATTTTTTTCCCCCCACAAGCATCTTCTGTATTTACCTTCTCAGTGGAGCCAACTGCATTCTGACTCTAAAAAAAGGAAAGAACTCAAATCAAATCTTTTAATATTACTATTTTTAAATACACCATCGTTTACATAAGCTGATAATCCTGATAATACAGGTCAAATGGATATATTTTTCAAATCATTTCCTAAGATAAATTCTTGAACTTCACTGCCGCCTCCCTAGCGTCATCTGGTGGCCACACGTTTCAGAACCATTGCCTTAAATACTGCTGCGCAAAATATTTATTTACTCAACTAAGCCTAATAATCTTTAATGCTACGTTTTATTTCATTTTTTTAATCAGTAAAATACATTTGTACATCTCGGCAGGTTCAGTTGGATGCCGGAATTGATCACGACCACTTTTGTGAGCTTCCTGTCTCTTTGGTGCTCTTTGCCCTTATCTGTGTGGACATTGTTGAGAGAATTCGTCCGTATCGCCTACGAGGACAAGGTATACATTTCTGACACAAAAAAAACCCCAAACAAACAAAAAAGCATAATTTTATTTATATCAGAAACTAGATTCCAAAGATTCAGAAACACATGTATTAACCAATGAATTTAATTGGACACTATGTCCCATTTAATAGGAATCCCTGTACAACTTATTCATGCAGCCAATCAGGAGTTAAAACACATTAAAATCTATGCAGATCCAGCTGTTCAGGGGGGGGAGGGGGGATTCTGACCAGATGTGCTTCCATGTGATCAAGGATTTTCCAAAATTATCCAAGGTGCCAATCAACCTACAGTACGAAATGCAGTGAAATGATTTTTAACGACCGTCCAGCATGTAGCCGAAAGGGAAAGAGAAGAAGGAATATAGTGCATGGCATTAGAAATAAATATAAATAAAAAGAAGATAGAATTAAGTAGAGTAGAATTAAAAAAAGAAAAAAGAGTAAAAAAAAAGACATCTTCATAGAAAATATAAAAAATAGTGTGTAAAGTGACCAGTGTATAGTGTCTGTTTTGTCGGGGCAGGAATTCAAACCCCCCGACCCTTGGAGTTGTGATGCGAACATGCTAACCTCTAAGCCACTGTACCCACTCTACTAGAAACATGAAAAGTATTCATTTATTATTCATCTATATTTTCATCTATTGACAGCCCCAGTATAAACATTAGCTGGGTCAGGTGACCTGTATCTGCATAGAGCCGCTGTTACATGACTGACCGATCGGTTCGTTGCATGAATGAACATGGAGTATTCCTATTAAAAAGGCCAATGAGTGTTTTTGCGATTCTTTTTCAAAACAGAAAGGCTAGACTTTGAGGTTCCCGGACCTGTTCTGACTCACCTGGAGCACGTGTCCACTGTGTCATCGCACCTGCATTCTCCTAGACCCGCAAACGGCTTGTCAGAAGCCATGAGCACGTCGCCGTCGGGACTGTGGGCGGAAAAGGACGGCATCTCGCGTACCTCCAGTACGGCCTACCTGTACTCCCACTCTGACTCGGGGTGTCTTCGCTTCCTAGAGGCTCCAGATCCTCGCCATGAGCTCCTAGTGGAGACGTTTGTATTCTGGTTGGATGCAGTGGAGATGATCCGAGTAGGTGGGCTTCAGGAGATTTACTTCTCAAACTGGGTCTTTCCAATCTACATTCTAAGCTTTGTCGCCGTTTTGCATGTGGTTTTAACTCCTCACAATCCATTGCTGGCTACTTTAAGAGTCGGAACCCAGGACCTGCCTTTCCTCGTTCTAAGGGTGTGCCTTGTCATCAGCTATGGTCATGTGACTCCAATACTGTACATCATGAAGAATCTGCTCTCGTGTCTGACTTTTGTTTACTTTCATTTCTTGTCGAGGCTGAAGGTGTTTAACACAGGAAGCATGTTCTGATACCACAGAGGATAGTGTGAGTGTGAGTGTGTGTGTGTGTGTGTGTGTGTGTTGGGGTAGATTACTGCTTCTGGTAAAAAAAAAATCATGACACAGTTTTTCATACCCACTAAAAGAAAAAGGGTTTTTTGTTTTGTTTGTTTTTAATAATTCAAGTGTGCATGTTTCTGTCATTACTCATCTAAAATCCAGTGTATCGATTATTTGCTATTAATCGTATTGACCACTGCAGTATATGTAATTTGTGTACAGGGTGTATATGCAATACCTGTGTAAGTAAAAACAGCAACATGTCATCTTTTGAAATCATTTTTAGTCAATAAATATTTGCACCACTGATGCTCCGAATCAAGCGGCAAACTATGCCATGATGCAGAAAAAATATAAATATATGCAAGTTAATCACAAGGTAATTCATAACAGTTATGATATATGATATACATATATATAAGCGAACCTTGATCCTGGAGGTGTTAGGCGAACGTGCCATCCACTAAACCACCCCTATATATATATATGATACATAATAATAAAAACATTACGTGCATTGAGTGCATTTTTTTAATAATAAAATAATAAAAATATATAATATATATATATATTATATATATATATATATATATATATATAATATTCATTTATTCATCTTCTACCGCTTTATCCGATCTTCCCTCGGGTCACGGGGAGTCCTGTGCCTATCTCAGGCATCTATGGGCATTAAGGCAGGATACACCCTGGATAGAATGCCAACCCATCGCAGGGCACACACACACATACACACATTCACACACATTCATACACTAGGGACAATTTTCCAAGGTGTCAATCAACCTACCTGTGCATGTTTTTGGACCGGGGGGAAACCGGAGAACCCGGAGAGAAAAACCCCCTGAGGCACGGGGAGAACATGCAAACTCCACACACAAATGGCCGAGACGGGAATCGAACCCGGATCTTGGCGGTTGTGAGGCGAAACGTGCTAACCACTACGGCCACCGTGACCCCTCTTCTCTCTCGCTCTCTCTCTCTCTCTCGCTCTGCTCTCTCGCTCTCGCTCTCTCTATATAGTAGATATCTCTATCTATATATATATATATATATATATAGATATCTAGATATATATATATATATATATATAGATATATATATATATATAATATTAATAAATACAATATAATAATAAAAATAACAAAAACCTTAAGTGCATTGTATTTACCTGAATTATCTTTATCAATCCAGATGATTTTTTGTTGTTGTTGTTGTTGTTGAAGTTTCTTTGGTTTACAGCTGTATTGCATATTATGTTCATATTTATCTTTTTATTTTTCTGTTCTCTCAAAAGACTTTAGCTTTTATTTGGTTATATATGTTTTCTTTTTTTTTCCAGCATAACTAATGCCATGGCTTTATATAGTAATATTTAGTGGTGTGTTTCTTAGCATACACATCATACAGTGTACATATTTAATAAATGTTGTTTATCAAGTCTCCATTTTTCCTTTGGTTCTCAGCAGGTTTTTTGATGCCAGTCATAGAAATTAAATGGAAATGTTTGTAATAGAAAATACTAAATGGAGTTAAGGGCCTTGCCCACGGGCCCACTAGTGGAAGCTTAGTGGGGATGGGATTTGAACCTTAGAACATTCGGTTCTGAGACCAACACCTTAAGCACTGAGCTACCACCTCCATATCAGCTCTAATCTAGGGAGGGGGTGTAGATCAGTGGTTTAAGGTGCTGGGTTACTGATCGCATGGTTGGGGGTTCGAGCTGCAATATCGCCAATCTGCACCCTTTGGGTCCTTGAGCAAGGCCCCTAACCCTGCTTCTAAACTCCAGGATATCTGTGCTCTGACTCCAGCTTCTAAACAATCCAGAATATGTGCAGAAAAAATTTTACTGTATAAGTGACAAATAGGGGGCGGATATAGCGGTAGAAGACTAGAATGAATGAATGGAATACTACAATATGGAAACACTTCCACTTTATGTTAGGCCGGAGTGGTCTCACATTAGCAATATTTGGATATTTGGATGGTGTGACATTATATTCATAATGGAGCCTCATTGTCATGCCAAAAAAGGAGAAGCAGGGAACAAAGGTAGAGTATTTTTTAAAAGATAATGCTTTCTTCTGATCTGAAACAGCTTACACTGATTCTAGACAGAATGAAAAGATTGTTCTCGAAGGGAAGGGAAAAATAAGGGAGAAACTGTGAGAGGAAGGAGAGGGAACCCATCCACCTGAATGTCCATTTTTTATAGCTAAACGATATGGAGTGGAGTGTGGTGATCAACGCAAACTGTAGCCTTGGTTCAGTGGAGCAGAATGAGTGCCAATCCATCCTCCAAGCTCCTGTGTGTCTCCAGAATGTCATGGATCCCGAGGCGCTGGATTGGAACATCCAGAGAGAGTGGCTAAAATAATAGTGAATAGAATTTTTAAAAACCAACAATAAAATGAGCACACACTGGAATTCGTAATAACCTAATAAACCCTGGTGCTCACTCTCACTTCAACAGTCAGGAGCACACCAAACTAAATGTCTGAGGTTTAATACAATAGGGCAAGCCTCATTCAACATGCAGAGTAACGATCTACTAATTATGTGTACCTGGTGTGATATACCTGTGTGAGATCTGAGCCAATTTAAGAGGGAATACATGTGAGGGTGTCCTATATATATATATTATATATCTTTTTCTTTGAAAGCTCAGTTAGAATAGGCTGAAGAAAATTTTTGTAGAATGACATAACTGAGGAAAAAGATGACACCCTCACAGTATTCCCTCTTAAAAGATCTTGAAAAGACTTTTCTTCAGTTTTCATTGTTTAGTTTGATTATTTTAATCTCTCTGTATTGTCCGGAAGATAGTCTACAAGTGGAGGGCTTTCAAAACAACTGCCAACATGCCCAGGACTGGTCGCCCCAGCAAGTTCACCCCAAGAGCAGACCGCAAGATGCTAAAAGAGGTCTCCAAAAACCCTAAAGTGTCATCTCGAGAACTACAGCAGGCTCTGGCTACCTGTTGATGTAGAAGTACATGCCTCTACAATCAGAAAGAGACTGTACAACTTTAACTTGCATGGGAGGTGTGCAAGGAGGAAACCTTTGCTTTCCAAAGAGAAACATCAAGGCCAGACTGACATTTGCCAGAGATAAAGTTGACAAAGACCAGGACTTCTGGAATAATGTTCTTTGGACAGATGAGTCCAAAATTGAATTATTTGGACACAACAGCAGAGGACATGTTTGGCGTAAACCAAACACAGCATTCCAAGAAAAGAACCTCATACCAACTGTGAAGCATGGAGGTGGAAGTGTCATGGTTTGGGGCTGCTTTGCTGCAGCAGGACCTGGTCAGCTCACCATCATAGAATCCACCATGAATTCTACTGTGTATCAGAAGGTGCTTGAAGAACATGTGAGACCATCAGTTAGAAAATTAAAGCTGAAGCGGAACTGGACCATGCAACATGACAATGACCCAAAACATACTAGTAAATCAACCAAAGATTGGCTGAAAAAGAAGAAATGGAGAGTCCTGGAATGGCCAAGTCAAAGTCCAGAATTGAATCCCATTGAGATGCTGTGGGGTGACTTGAAAAGGGCTGTACGTGCAAGAAACCCCTCAAACATCTCACAGCTGAAAAAGTTCTGCATTGAGGAGTGGGGTAAAATTTCCTCAGACCGATGTCGGAGACTGGTAGATGGCTACAAGAACCGTCTCACTGCAGTTATTTCAGCCAAAGGAGGTAACACTCGCTATTAGGGGCAAGGGTGTCCTATCTTTTTCCTCAGTTAGAATAGGCATTTTTGTAAGAATGACATTTACAGAAGATCTTGAAAAGACTTTTCTTCAGTTTTCATTGTTTAGTTGGATTATTTTAATCTCTCTGTATTGTTGAAACGGAGATTAAATAACCATTTATTAAAAATGTTACAAAAAAACCACATGCTTTCAAAGGGTGTCCTAATTTTTTCACATGACTGTATATATATATATATATATATATATATATATATATATATATATATATATATATATATATATATTACAGTACCTTAGCTGTAAGGTGTCGAAAAGCCTAGCGTCAACCCCTGCAGGTGGGAACGTTCAGTGACGTGACTAGGTCATGTGACATGGAGGGGTCTAATGGGAGATCCATTGGATCTTAACACTAAACATCTTAAAGCCAGTATTTATTTTTTTAATAGAATAAATGTTATAATAATATAAAAATATGGCGATTATAAAAAATACAAAACAATTACAAAGAGATTAAATGACACATCATGTTGTTAACTTGTAGGGAAGATTAATACTGAATACTGATCATTTATGCCGCAAGTTTTCCGAGTGCTATATAATCTCTTCCTAAGAACACAGAAAAGGATGATGAGGATATACGGATGTCGATACACAGATAACAGAATTGGATAAGGAGGGAATGACGAGGGGAGCGCGTGTGTGTTCTGATTGGCTAACGGGAGAGGAGGGGAGCACTGAAGACCACTGAGCCCCATTTGAATTCAGGCAGTGTGTTTCCTGCGCTACATACTCGGGCATGTTGTTTAGCAACATGGACACACACACACACACACACACACACACACACACACAAAAGAACTGAAAAGTCACAATATAGGCTGCTGCTGGGGGGATAGGAGAGAATAAAGAGGCAAGTCGAAGAGGACGTGAATAAGGGGAGACGGTATGAGGATTGATGTAAGGAATAAATGAATAAATAAATGCATATATAAAATAAACAGGAAAGAAAATCAAAGAGAAAGGGGGGGAGTGTTTGCTCACGTCTCTGCCTAAATGGACTGGAGACAGAGATGCTCACAGAGACGCGGCACTACCCTGCGCTCTCATTGGCTGGAGTGGGAGAGGCAGAGACTGACGCAGGGAAAGTCAGATGGGAAAATGACATTTACGTTGCCGTGAATCAATCCTGAAACTCTGGGCTTGTGTGGTGTGTGTGTGTGTGTGTGTGTGTGTGTGTGTGTGTGTGTGTGTGAGTGTGTGTGTGTTATAATGTGTGAGTGTGTGTGTGTGTGTGTGTGTGTGTGTGTGTGTGTGTGTGTGAGTGTATAAATAAATAAAGCAGGTTCACAACAGAGGGATGCCTAGAAGGGTGAGCCACACACACCTGAAGACAGTTTAGTGTGGAATCCAGCGAAGATTCGAGGCATTTCCCCCCCCTAATGTTGGTTCAACTCATGCGCAAGAGGTAGGCTGGAGATATGAGTGGAGTCTATATGGACGGCATTGATTTTAAACAAATATAAAGGACCTCTTCTGTTTTGGGGGAAATGATTTGCTCTATGGGAGGCGTGAAGTGACTGTGCCTGGCTTTTTCTTTTTTTTTTTGGATGTCGCTTCATCTTGACCTCTGGATGTGCTCTTGATGCTTTGCTGTGGTCTGGGACACCGGCGGCAAGTACAGTCCACCTATGTAAGTGAAAAAGTGCTCGATTTCATGTCAAAACACGGGGGGGTGGTGGTGGTGTGGGGGTGGTGGTTTCGAAAGGCAGAATGATTTATCATATTATTGATTATTCGTTTGGAAAGTCCAAAATGTATTCGTGCATTGTTTGTGTGGCTAAAACAGGTTCATGGGAATGGAAAAATACCAACCTGTTCCAACATGGACAGATGTTCAGGGTGGCTCCTCTCTGCAGGACTTTTTTAGCCACCGCAACCTTGGCATCGGTCTCTCTCTCGCTCTCTCTCTCTCTCTCTCTCTCTCTCTCTATATATATATATATATATATATATAGCAGAAGTGCTACAAATGTATATATTCACATCTTTTGGTTGGTTTCAAGAACTACTTCTGTAAACTGTAGTATAAATCATTATATTAAACTGAAAACAGATTGTGTTTTGTGTTTAGGTAAATAAATTCTCTAAGGTGTATTCTACTCTTCAGTTTCGTTTGATTTCCAGGCTACAACTCTTTAAAAAAGAAATGGAGAGTCACTATTCTTTTTTAAATTCCTCCATTGTTTACTCGAAAATGAAAAGCTTAGCAACAAGTTGTTTCTGAAAACCTTCAGATGTTTGCACCACAGTACATCAACCTCATTAGCACTGCAGAAGAACTGAACATTACGGGGGGAACGTTTGGACCCCTATAAGTGCATCGGGGTGTCTGCAAAACGGCAAGCCAAATGTCCTGTTGTTACGTCCCCCGGGACCACACCCCCATGAAAAGGAGGTTTTAAAGGGCCTCACATTTTGGCCGATTCCCCTGACGACACTCCAGGTTCCCCATGCCTGATCTATGAGATCCTACTGTGCTTTATAAAATATTATTGGACTTTTTTCTCCTCCACCGGATCTACTCAAAGATATCCTCTCCTCAAGCCCTCGGAGCCTCCTCCAGTGTGAGTCTTTCTCTGCGTTGGATCCCTCATCCCGTCCCGCACCCGTAAATTCCTTTAATGTGATGAAAATGGAAAGTTTTTCCAAGTTGCTTTGTATGATTATTTGTTCTTTCTCTACATTCTCGTGGCTTGTCTCAAATTGCGAATGCTTTTGTGCATTCATCAAATTCATTCATTCATTCATTCATTCATCTTCATCTTCTACTGCTTTATCCGATCTTCCCTTGGGTCACGGGGAGCCTGTGCCTATCTCAGGCGTCTATTAAGGCAGGATACACCCTGGATGGAATGACAATCCATCGCAGGACACACACACATACACACACACACACACACACATTCATACACTAGGGACAATTTTCCAAGGTGCCAATCAACCTACCTTGCATGTTTTTGGACCGGGGAGGAAACCGGAGAACCAGGAGAAAAACACCCTGAGGCACGGGGAGAACATGCATACTCTACACACACATGGCGGAGATGGGAATCGAACCCGGACCCTGGAGGTGTGGCCACTAAGTCACCATGCCACCATGAGTTTTTATTATTATTATTATTATTATTATTATTATTATTATTATTAGTGTATTAGCATTAGTATTTAAATATTAGAGGCGATGACTTATGATGCTGATGTCATTTCCGGTGCGAGATGGGAGAAACCTGTTTTCTTTTTATTCACTAATTATGCACGCTCGCTTTTGTCTTGCTTTTGAATAGTCTTTTAAACTATGGAAATGATTGTTTAGCAAATAATATGGCACATTGTACAGTGTGTATATACTTCAAAGGTCCGTGTATTGGCCCTCACACAATTTCCCAGCATCGGCCTTCTGTTGGCACTGAGAGACTGAATTATATTAAGTGAAAGTCTGGCTGTCTAGCAGTTGGTATACAGCAGGACGGCTTTCTCTGTTGTGATGTGTCTCCTCTGTGGCCAGGCCACGCAGAGCACCAGTTGAAGGGCACGCAAACATTACGAAGTGTTTTTGGCACCCCGATATGGCATATAATATAAATGAAAAAGCTCTATATGGTTCATTTTTTTTCTCTGCATAGCGCCGTACACACTGTTAATCCCCTTTGTTCACCTTCTTATTTGATGTCAACTTGTGCTAGTGAAACTGATGCACTACCCAGAAGTCGAGCGCCTCATTGAGGGTAGAATTTGATTAAAATTAAGCCACACGTATACAAGGTTCTGACCATGATTTTGGCTCAAGAACAATATAATGTCCGGTGCCACTATCTGAGAGATTGACCGTGAGCACAATGTGTTATGATGAAATGTATAAGCTGAAAAGGTTTTGGATGTTAAAACACCAAAGTGAAGGGCACGGTGGCTTAGTGGTTAGCACGTTCGCCTCATACCATCAGGGTCCGGGTTCGATTCCAGTCTGGGCCATGTGTGTGTGTGAAGTTTGCATGTTCTCCTCATGCCTCAGGGGGTTTTTCTCCGGGTTTTCTCCGGTTTTTCTCCGGGTTCTCCGGTTTTCTCCCCGGTCCAAAAACATGCACGGTAGGTTGATTGGCACCTTGGAAAATAGTCCCTAGTGTATGAATGTGTGTGTGATATAGTGAGTGTGTGTGTCCTGCGATGAGTTGGCATTCCATCCAGGGTGTGTCCTGCCTTAATGCCCATAGACGCCTGAGATAGGCACAGACTCCCCGTGACCCGAGGGAAGATCGGATAAAGCGGTAGAAGATGAATGAATGAACACAAAAGTGTATTTTTTTCCGACACAAAGGAATATCGGAGGCGCCGCGATTTATATCTCAGACCTTATATACAGAATGGCTTTATTTTAGGATAGTTTACATATCCTAAATATATATCCTATATAGATATATCCATGGAGATAAATGGCTCCATTGAATGTGATTGGATGAGATATAAACATATACCATTGTATATATATATATATATATATATATATATATATATATATATATGCATGGCTTTATGTCTCTTTAGATAATGTTTGACAACAAATATCGAAAGATGATGCATCTTAAAGCTACAATCCTTTAGTATTAATCTGAGATGAATGATTTATGTATGGCACGTCTGTGGTACCAAAACTCAAAGTTAAGGCTTCATCTTAAACAGACCAGTTTGGACCAGTTAGAGAGGATTATACAGAGCGATTATACAGAGTCACGGACTGATGCTTGATATGTCTGAAGCCGGTGCTCCTCTCTTATCTCTCTGCATGTCTCTCTTAAATCTCTTCTCTTCTCCCATCTGTTTGATGGACTTAGATTGGCTATTTCCTGTTGTTAGCGGTTCGGGCTCATGTGGTGTTGTCATGTATTTGGTTTTCAGAGAAACTTCAGAAGGACCATGTGAATCTCGGTTAATAAGGAATTCCATGCTGTTCGGTGGCCCTGATTTGACACTGATTTGGAAGAGTATTTTTTAATCGTAATTTTATCATGTTGACGTTGGTGATTTTGGCAGGAAGGCAGGATGAAATTTATTATTATTATTATTATTATTATTATTATTATTATTATTATTATTATTATTAATAATAATAATAATAATAATAATAATAATAATCATTCATTACATTTATATAGCGCATTCCTGGACACTCAAAGCACTTTACATTATGAAAAGGGAACTTCTCCTCATCCACCACCGGTGTGAAGCATCCACCTGGCAGCCATAGTGCGCCCAGAACGCCCACTACACACAAGCTTACTGGTGGAGAGGAAACAGAATGATGAAGCCGCCAATCAGTAGATATGGATTGGATGGTTAGAATGGCCAGCCAGCGAATTTGGCCGGGATGCCGAGGACACGCCTCTAATCCTTTTCGAAAGACGTCCTGGGATTTTTTAACGACCACAGAGAGCCTCGGTTTAATGTCTCATCTGAAAGACGTTACCTTTTTTTTTACAGTATAGTGTCCTTGTTACTATACTGGGGTTCTAAGACCCACACAGACCACAGGGTAAGCGCCCCCTACTGGCCGCACTAAAACCTCTTCCAGTAGCAACCTTGTTTTCCCATCCAGGTATGAACTAGGGCTCAACCTTTCATAGCTTCAGGGGGGGAATCAGTGTTGGGCTAATATATATATATATATATATATATATATATATATATATATATATATATATATATATATATATATATATACACTGTAAGACATATGCCTTATGCCATATTAGTAAGATCAGGTACTGAGGTAAGGTGGTGTGGGGTGGCAGTCAGCCATCACATTTATCACGTTCAATGCTCATGTTGAGGTCAAACCTCTGTAGCAGGCCACACCAGATCTTCCACTCCAACCCGTGTGTGCGATATCTTCATAATGGTCGTTTAGGTAACGAGGTGCACTCACATTTCTGTATACAGCCATTATCCATCCCATATTTGCACTTCCCTGGCAACCTCTTGTTGCTACTTTCTACAACAGATCTTCTGTCTTTTTTGCTAAAAAATTATGCGTTCTCTCAATTTATCAAGCAAAGATATAATTAAATTATAAAGAATATAATTATAATTAGTAATTAAATTGTTTTTTTAAATAGTTTTACAGTTAAAAAAACAACAACTGAATATTGTCCATTGTATGCTGTTTAATACGCATACCGTACTGAGCATTATTTATTTTTTTTCTGTTTATAAAACTAGACACTGTGACATAATCCAAAACCACTATACTTTCAAAATGCTCTCATTTACACTTGTGCATTGTTTATATGTTTTTTTATTATTATTATTATTATTTTTGTTATTTTTTTTTTTTATTTACAAGTTTGATTTCTGAACATCATAAGAAAAGTGAACATTTTTGTACCTTGCTTTTGGTGAATCCGGAGTTGATTGCCGGAGTTTAGATTAGATGCAGAGAGAACGCAACGGATGCCATGCTCGGGGAAATAAGCCCTCAAAGCTGTCCCCACCCGCCAAACCCACACACACACACACACACACACACACACACACACACACATATGCTGAGAGTATGAGATGCACTCAAGCTTTTGGTGTTGCCAGACAAGCTCCAATAGTTGGCATTTTTGATAAAGCAGGAGGAAGCAATGAGCACCAAAAACAGGAAGCCAGTCCTACCCTAGCATGCACATAAAAAAAATTGGCCATATGTTCTAGAAAGGGATGGATTAAAGTAAATCTCATGCACTTTCCTGGGAAGGTTGCAAACAGCTCAGTTGTACAGTAGTCGTACACGGGACAGGCAACATACAACTGTCGCTATGCCACCTAAGAAAAAGGTAAGCTGCATCCCTTTTGTAAATATGGGTGATGGGTGATGAGGTAGGCTATATTTGACAGTGCCATGTGAGGAAGGTGCCATCTGCTGTATTCAGCCATAATCCATGTGAGTCCTAATGTGTGCGCTTTGGATTCTTTACAAAAACATGTTTTGTTTTTGTTTTTTTCCCTTTATTATTAAGTATATCTCTGGAAATCTTTACAGCTCTAATAATAAGATGCATTACAAAAGCAGGGCGTTCTGGTTGGCCAGGTGGACGTCATAAAGTCTTATTTCTGCGAAAATTCTTTTTCCAGTTGCATATATAAAGAAATCGAATACGACTTTAATTTGTCGTGTACATACATACTACGGCACGCTTTTTACAACCGTCCAGGCATGTAAACATAGAGAGAAAAAAAAGAAATAGTGCAGCATTTATGGAAATAATGGAAAGAAAATAAATATAAATAGTGTATCGAGTGTATAATGCATGCACAATCGGTTTATTCATACTTGAGTGGAAAGAAATTACTTCGCACATTTAATTCGGCTTTTTTCGCTCTGAAAATGCCTCTACTTATAGCCTTGTAAGGCTGTCTGACCGAGAGGATTTAGCATTTGTCGCTCCCTCTGTCTCTCTAAATCCTGGACTGACCTATGCGATCATAATCTCCTTACAGAGGAGCACTTGTGACTGACAGCAGGACGGCAGAGATGGAGGTCCTACGTGGGGCGAGCGCTGTCGCTCGGTCTGGTTCGTGTCGTCCCGCTCACTTGCACGTTATTTAAAGTTCATTCATAACTTCATACATTCAGTTATTTATTCATTCGTTTCTGCGTAGTAGTTCTACTACTTGGCCCCGGTCAGGGCTATACTTGGAAATCTTGCATGAGGAAATAATAGACATAGTTTACTCGTTCTACTGTTGGACATCCTGGCTGATATTCTGGTGTATACAGACAGTGTTACATTTACATTTACAGCATTTGGCAGACACCCTTTTCCAGAGCGACTTGAGCAAATGAGGGTTAAGGGCCTTGCTCAAGGGCCCACTAGTGGCAGCTTGGCGGTGGTGGGGTTTGAACCCGTGATCTTCCGCTCCAGAGTTGGCGCCCCATTGCGCTCCAGTGGGGTTTGAACCCGTGATCTTCCGCTCCAGAGTCCAACACCTTAACCACTGTTGTTACTGTTCACATGCTCCTTTTGCACATCACTGTCACTACTGTTTACACTTTATTATTTGTAAAATTGTTTCCCACTTGCACATTGCACTGTGTAAATAAATATACGCTAGGTTACAGGTTGCTGTTATTTTGTGTTTGTGTATTTGTGTCTCGTGTTGTCTGTTTTGTTTTGCGGCGTTTGCGCCACCAACTTAGTCCAGTCCTCAGCTCTGTGTTGTGTAGCTTGATGTGTATATGTTGTTTCATGCAGCACCAAGGTTCTGGAGAAATGTCATCTCATTTCAGCTTGTACCGTGTCAGCTATATATATATATATATATATATATATATATATATATATATATATATATATATATAATATATATATATATATATATATAGCTGAAATGACAATAAAAACCTCTTGACTTGACTTGACTTGAGTTACTATTATCGGCAGCAGTGAGACGGTAAGAAAGTGAGAAAGTAAGGCATACGAATGGCCAGGCAGCTCCACCAGACATACAGTATGTTGTGCTGTAGTTTCAGAGGGGAAAGGAAATATGTACGCTGATTAGACTGTATAAAATAAGTGGGAAAAATACAAAAATAAACACAACCATGAAGATACCCTGGGACAAAAAGTGGCTAGCACCATCACTAAATACAAGACAAAATACTTGCCTTAACAAATAGGGTTTAGACAGGAGGTGTTTCTGCCATTTGCTATAGTCCTTATTGTACAACTATTTAATAACAATAATAATAATAATAAAAATGACTTATTAATTAAAAAGCGTTTAATTTGTCCAGGTTTTATAAGTTGGGGAGGTGCTTCAAGGTCAGGGTCCAATCCCTGGTATCACCAAGGTGTCTCCCATGGGTCCTTGAGCAAGGCCCTTAACCCTCTGTGCTCCGCGGGTCGCCGTATCATGGCTGATACCCTGCGTTCTGACCCCAGCTACCAAACAAAAAAAGAAATCATTTCACTGTTCTCCCCGTGCCTAAGGGGTTTTTTCTTCGGGTTCTTCGGTTTACTCCCGGTCCAAAAACATGCACGGTAGGTTGATTGGCACCTTGGAAAATTGTCCCTAGTGTATGATTGTGTGTGTGATTGTGAGTGTGTGTGTGTCCTGCGATGGGTTGGCATTCCATCTAGGGTGTATCCTGCCTTGATGCCCATAGACACCTGAGATAGGCACAGGCTCCCCATGACCCGAGGGAAGAACGGATATGGGGTAGAAGATGAATGAATGAATATATCATTTTCCTGGACGATGGTCCTGTAGGTAGGAGGAATATGATACAAGCTACTAGCTTTATCAGGCTTCTACTATTCCCCATGACGTAAAATATGTAAATAAGACAACAAAGTAATGATGATGCAATATGTTTATGACTGAATGGCAGGTGTAATTCGACCCTGGCGCCATCGGAATATGTAGGCAAACTGCCAGTTGTTCACAGGCAGGAAATTAGCCTATATTAGTTTGCCCAGGTGTTTAACATCAGGACGTATAGAGCCCCTGGAGACGATCAACATTATTCACGCGTGATGTTTAAGGTCATGCATGCGGTATAAAGAACGTCCCATTATAGTAAATCTATCCCTCCGCACACAAACGCTGTATGCTTTTCAATGGCTTTGATAATTCATCTGACTATTTAATGATCAAGATTTTCTGACTGGTCCGTAAATGAAGCCAAACTATCAAATAAAACCTGGGCCTCATTATGTAAATCGCTCTCCGCATTAAATAATCCTTTTATAATCTATGTGATCTACTGCGTTTAAATACATTGATGATTATTAAAAAGAATCTATACGTGAATTCTAAACCATATTAATGCAGTTACAAAACAAATGATAGGAAGCTATATATTTAGCATTACATTACATTAAGCAGGGAGTGGGTATAGTTCATTGCTTTAAGGCGCTATTCTTCTGATCGGAAGGTCAGGGGATTCGAGCCCCGGGAATCTCCAAGCTGCCACTCATGGGTCCTTGAGCAAGACGCTTAACCTTGTACTCCAGAGGGCGCTGTATCATGGCTGCGCTCAGACCCCAATGTCCAAACAAGCTGCAAAGAAAGAATTTCTCGGTGATATAATGTATATTTGACAACTTAACGCTATTCTATTACTTCAATCCCCCAGCAAGCATTCTCCAGTTGGTCAACATTTGATGTAAATTTAAATGTTGTGAATGGGCTTTGGGTAATTTATGGGTGGAATCAATATGCATATACGCCAAAACAAACCTGATATTATGGCCAACGAACACGTATAACATTATGACATTATGACCATGTGACTAATATTGTGTCCTTTAGCTGATCCGTCGAGCATTACAGCATTCAGCTAATTTGAAATACAGTGAATGTTGGATCGGACCACCAAGTGTATCCATTTAATTGTGAAAAGAATAGATGTATGTGTGTGTGTGTGTGTGTGTATGTGTGTGATGAGGTAAAAAAAAAGAACCAACTTTGAAGGACAACATATTCACAAATCCCACTCACTAACAGGTACCACGATGAAGAGATAATCCGTGCTATTCATTCACTGCACACGTAACGGTAGAGTTTCAAAATATTATACCCGATCAGCAGTGTTGAGAAGGTTACTTCGGAAATGTGATAGATAACAGATTATAAATGTAATCCAAACATAATAAGTAGTGTAACTTTTCAATTCTTTTATAAAAGTAAAGCAACTTTGTGATTACTTTCGTTTGGCCACTAGGTGGCGCTTTAATTTAACGTTCTAAGAAAAAAGTTTCAAAGACCCGGGAAAAAAAATAGGCTTTATTTTTTGCAAATGAAACTGCAGCTTTTGCATGAAATTGTTCAGATGGAACCCTGTTTGTAATCTGTAACATTTTCATAAGTGCTTGATGTAAAGAACATCCCGATTTAAAAAAAAAAATATCGGGGTGAGTGGGTGGTGTTGTCTTTCTAACATTTTCAAAAGTAACTGTAATTTAATTACACATTTTTTTTCATCAGTAACTGTAACAAATTACTTTTATTTTGTAATTAAATTACGTAACGCCGGTACATGTCACTAGTTACTTCCCAACACTGCTTATAATTGGATATATACATATGTATAATATGTATAGGAGGAATGAATCTAAGCTGGTCAGACTTTTTTTGGTTTGTCTTTACTTTACCAGTAACATAAAAATCTTTATGGTTTTATTCCTTAACATTAATTTTCATTTGAAATGAATATCAATGAAACTTTAATCTAATGCTTAAACTGAATTTAAATAAAATCATTATGTCCCATTAGTAAAAATGTTGAATCTCCATGTGTTTATTTAGTCGATGTATTATAATTAACCTCGGGTTTTATTACGTGGAAACAAACGCTTTTTTTGAACGCATTCCTGTTGCCCATTTGTTCCATTGTTTACTGGCTGAAAGAGAATAAGTAGCATAGACTTGGCTGAGGAGCTTATAGTAGTGGTTTATAATTGTGCACTGTTTTGTTCTGGGCTTGGCATGACACTGAGTAGCAGGAGGTGTGATGCTGGGCAAACAGATGCCTATGGAAAATAAGGGTAAACAAAAACAAAGCTTGTCTTCTTTATCGAGATCATAGGCAATAGCATTTCTTTCCGAGTTTATTGACCACTAGGATATATATATATATATATATATATATATATATATATATATATATATCTATATATATATATATATATATATATATATATATATATCATTCATTCATTCATTCATTCATCTTCTTATACTTCTACCGCTTATTTATCCGATCTTCCCTCGGGTCACGGGGAGTCTGTGCCTATCTCAGGCGTCTATGGGGCATTAAGGCAGGATACACCCTGGATGGAATGCCAACCCATCGCAGGGTACACACATTCACACACACACACATTCACACATTCACACACTAGGGACAATTTTTTTTTTTTTCCAATGTGCCAATCAACCTACCGTGCATGTTTTTGGACCGGGGGGAAACCGGAGAAAAACCCCCTGAGGCACGGGGAGAACATGCAAACTCCACACACACACATGGCCGAGACGGGAATCGAACCCGGATCCTGGAGGTGTGAGGCGAACATGCTAACCAATAATATTATATATATATATATATATATATATATATATATATATATATATATATATATGTCGCTTTTTGAACTCCACGTTCCACATTTTGTCCTCATTTTCTGTTATAATCCCATGCTTTTTTTTTTCCCTTCCTGTCAGGGTTTGGTGGACCGCCAGGACTCAGGGACCACTGAGGAGAAGGAGAAGAATGCTCAGGTCCAGCTGGAGAAGGCCAAGGTACAATAGGTTCTTATAGTCTTCACTACGCTTCTGTTTGACCCCCAGAAACTTTTTACGCACAGTCAGAAATCTGTAATAATCAATAAACTGCAGTAATTTATAATGGAAGTCCATAGCGTTGGTGAAAATGAGGAAATCATTTAATCATTAAAGTCTCATTTAAGACAAATCCATGAATGAGGAACAAAAGTGAAAGGGGCAATTTAAAAAAGCACAGTGGTAGGAAATGAGAATGTAAAATAAGCCAACAAAAGAGATCAAGAAATTGAGTCCAGTAGCAATAAAGCTAATAAAGGGCAATAAAGTGAAAACGCATAAAAGGAAATGCCAATGATGGAAAGGGGATGAACGCATGAAACAAAAGAAACAGAACATTTAAAGCATGTAAATAAAGCAACGGCATGCTAGAAAACATGTGCCACAATTGGTGAGAGGTTGGAATCATAATTTTTTCTAGTGTGAGGAGTGAAAAATATATATATATATGTAAATATACTGTACTGTACTATTAATTATATATATATATATATATATATATATATATATATATATATATATATATATATATATATATAATGAAGAGTGCATTTTTATTTGAATCATCTTCATATCCAGCTTCTGAATAGTCTAATATTAATGTTGATATGTAATAATTATACCATTGTTAATCTTGTTGTTAATATGGCCACATTATTTATATTGAATTTAAACAATGAATCGTAAGTATCTCTTGACTAAGGACAAGGTCCTGTAATATCTTTTATACTCAAAACAACAGGTTCTAACTGACTGACCCAGTTCCCGAGCTTCCTTGTGAAATGAAATGATATTTTTGAGGGACTAATTAAATGATCCAGTCTATACTTCTGGGGATTGCTAAACGCTGATGCAAACTGCCCACTAATTAGAGCATAGTCTGCATAGTGTGTATGACAATGCCTGAAAGTTGTGTATCGATCTGCCCAAATCTCTTTTGGGATTACAACACTGTAGATTATTAAGGAAAGTGTATAAGCACTGCCAGAACTAGTACTAACCACTTGAGACTTTCACCTTCGGTCTATTACATTTACATTTACGGTCTATTATTCTGATAATGGGGAAAATCGTATGGTATATTATTATTATATGGCTATTTTTGCTTATTTGTTTACTGGAAAATTCAGTACAAATGACATTTTAGTTGACATTGTTGCTTTTTGCAGTAGATTAATTAATTAATTAATTCATTCATTCATTCATCTTCTACCGCTTTATCCGATCTTCCCTCGGGTCACGGGGAGTCTGTGCCTATCTCAGGCGTCTATGGGCATTAAGGCAGGATACACCCTGGATGGAATGCCAACCCATCGCAGGACACACACACACACTCACACTCACACACACATTCATACACTAGTGACAATTCTCCAAGGTGCCAATCAATACCGTGCATGTTTTTGGACCGGGAGGAAACCAGAGAACCCGGAGAAAAACCCCCTGAGGCACGGGGAGAACTCCACACACACATGGCCGAGACGGGAATCGCACCCGGACCCTGGAGGTGTGAGGCGAACTAATAAGCCACCATGCCCCTGCAGTAGATTCATAACTGTTTATTAGTTGTTATTAGTATATATATATATATATATATATATATATATATATATATATATATATATATATATATATATATATATATATTATTATTAGTTGTTATATATATATATATATATATATATACTAACAACTAATAAACAGTTATGAATCTACTGAATCTATATATACAGTGGTACCTCTGTGTATGTCGCCTTCAGCTAACGTCAGATGTTTTGTCTTGAATTTGACATCAGTTAACGTCGCTTCCTTCAATTTCCATCATGTTTGCCTGGAGCGCCATCTAGAGGAATGCGTTCCCCAATCATGCCCAGAGACAAACGGGATAATTCAGTTCGGTTAACGTCGGATTACGTCAAAGTTGCTTTCTCAGGAACTAATTAACGACGTACACCGAGGTACCACTGTATATACATATAATAAAGTCCCGCGAATGATTGTATTCAGCCGCAACCCGCACAGACATTAGTATTATTATTCCCGAATATTCCCGCCCGCACCCGCGGTCACCATTCGAATCTTGTCCAGCGCCGCAAGAGTGCAGGTTTCTACTTCGATGTTCCGCGTCCCACTCTGTCACCCTACAGAGCATACAGGACATGCTTATTCTCCATTGTAATGTCTACACTTCTATAACAGGTCACTAAATCCAGAACTAACGTCCTGCAGCAGCGTTACATCTACAGTGCTCAAGGGCATTTTTACACTTTGTTTGGAGAGACAGAGAGGGAGAGAGAGAGGGAGAGAGAGAGTCAGAGGGGGGAGGAAAAGAGTAGGAGGCACAAAAGTTAGTAGTTGAGGAGCAGGAGTAGAGGATCGACGAGTGAACAGATAAGAGAAATGTGTTACGTTTTGCCAGATGTTATATCATTTGACCGGAGGAAGATTTGACCTCTGAAGCACTCTCGACACTAACCGGGTCCAATAGGCCGAAAAGTAAGATACAATAATATACTTCAAAATAAATATACAAGAATTAGGCGCAGGGGCACGGTGGTTAATGTTTAGCACATTTGCCTTACACCGCCAGGGTCGATTCTCGTCTCGGCCATGTGTGTGTTCTCCCCGTATCTCATGGGTTTTCCCGGTCCAAAAACATGCACGGTAGGTTGATTGGCACCTTGGAAAATTGTCCCAAGAGTATGAATGTGTGTGTGTGTGTCCTGAGATGTGTTGGCATTCCATCCAGGATGTATCCTGCCTTAATGCCCATAGGCACCTGAGATAAGATGAATAAATGAATGAATGAATTAGGCGGTAAATGGAAGGTTAGGTATAGGACATAGATTTTTGTCCAGATTTTATACCGGTGTGATTGTCGCTAAAATGTTTCCATGTGGATGATATTAAAGTGACACTGTGCTGTGCCAAGTACGGGTTTAAAGTCTCAGTTCTCGAAAGTGCAAAAAAAAACAAAGAAGTGGAGTTGAGAAAACCCAGGTACAATAAATAACCTGCAGGAAGAAGCTCCTCCTCATTTCCTCTAAGGATGAGAAGCGCTTCCTTGAATGCAGCAGAGAAAAGAGTCTATTGGTGAGTCAGCTGACGTTGTTCACCTTCCTAGGGGGCATTATACAATACTGTCAAAAAGCACCGTCTTTCAGATGAGGTTCCTCACTCTCTGGGGATATTACAAATCCCAGGATGTCTTTCGAAATAGACTGGGAGGCGTGTCCTCGGCATCCCGGCCAAATTCGTCTCCTCTCCACCAGTAAGCTGGTGTGTGTTGAGAGTTCTGGTGCACTATGGCTTCCATGGCATCATCCAGGTAGTTCTGCACACCGTTGGGGAACGAGGAGATCCCCCGCTCATAATGTAAAGCGCTTTGAGTGTCTAGAAATGCGATATATATAAATGTATTGAATTATCAGTCACATGTTCAGAGAGCTGGGTGTGGATGGTGTTTCCATGCTCTACCCGATGGACGCATGGTGCTGTTCCCAAACCTATTAAGCGATGCTACCCATCAGGACGCCCATCAGTCCAGCATGTAGACTTCCTGTAGCGTCTCCGATGCTACAAGTGAGACCGGGAATTCTTGCCCCAGGCTGTTGACGTGACAGGACGGAGACTGTGTGATGTGAACACCTATTGTAATTGTAATTGTATTGGTTCTTCTTTGGCAGACTAAACCTGTGGCGTTTGCTATACGCACAAACTACACCTACACCCCTGCTGATGATGACAACGTTCCTATCCCAGGGCATGGAGTTGCCTTTGAGGCTAAAGACTTCCTGCATGTCAAAGAGGTACTATAAAGCAGTGGTCATACATAACGTACATTTTTTTTCCCGATGTTTTATTTTATTATTATATATCTATGACTCACTCTTGCCTCAATCACATGTTTTACCTCCATCCGATACCGTAACGCACAGTGTTGGGGAGTAACTAGTTACATGTAATGGTGTTACGTTATTTAATTACAAAATAAATATAACAGTAATTCGTTACAGTTACTAAGGGAAAAAACGTGTAATGAAATGACACTGACAAATAGGGTTCCGTCAATTTCATGTAAAATTGGTCCTTTAGGCGACGGCATGATTTTTAACCCGAAGCGAGATTTGAATGATGAAACGTTTTTCTTATGATGTTAACTTAAAGCGCCACCTAGTGGACAAAAGAAAAGTAATCAAAAAGTCATCAGTTACTTTACATTTTTTATGTCATTGAAAAGTTTTGAAGCTATTACATTTCCAAAGAAACATATAATAAATTACTGCTAAATTGAACCCCCCCCCCATCTAGCAACATGAACAAATAAAAAACAAACGTCTTTGGAAAGTTTCTCCACGCAGGGCAAAAGAGCCAATGAGGAGATGGAAAAAGATCTTAACAACTCCAGAGAAAAAGAAAGCTGCATTTAACGGACAATACCAGGAGTCCCTACTTGAAATCTGGATTTATTGCGACAGGTTGTTTCCGTGCACCAAACCCCCGCTCTGTATAATATGCAATGACGTGCATAGAATATGCACTTAGAATATGCACTATAAGATGGAATGAATATGCAAAACCGCTTTACCACCAAACATTTCACATTAAAATATCAGTGTGCTGGGCTGTGAAAGTATTGTCTGACATTAAACCGCTCTGTGGCACTAGAGGATCACTAGACACTGACATTAAACATATATATACTAATATATATATATATATATATATATATATATATATATATATATATATATATATATATATATATATATATATATGCGTTTACACTGAATGTCCATCTCACTGCTTGACAGAAATTCAATAACGACTGGTGGATTGGGCGGCTGGTGAAAGAAGGTGGGGAAGTGGGTTTCATCCCCAGCCCAGTCAACCTGGAGACTATTCTCATCCGGAGGGAGGTGCAAGCCAGGAAGGCTGCCAAAGCTCTAGCCAAGTATATCATTCATTTCATACAAAGCATCCTATTCACATAGGTCAAGCTCTTTTTCTAATCTAAAAAACAAAAAAAAGAACGTTGACATTCCAAAGATATCTACATTTGATCATATGTACACCTTTCCACTGCAGCAAAGCGGCAAGCACTGCCAAAGATGATTTGAACGCCAAGAAAGCCACTCCTCCTCCAACAGGTGAGCGCGGAGAAATAAATGCCTGCCGTGTTTTAGTCCTTTCTAAGCATGACAATTAGGTTAGAGCAGGGGTCGCCAACCTTTTTAGAACCTGAGAGCTTCTTCATGGGTACCGAGTCATACAAAGGGCTGACACACTCGTCTAAAATAACACATTTGCCTTTAGTTATATATTATTATTAATGATTAATGATACTGGGGCACGGTGGCTTAGTGGTTAGCACGGTGGTCATAGCACGTCCGTCGATTCCCGTCAGGTGAGTGGATTGTAAAAATGGTCATCGGAATGCCTCACATTGATTGCCAGGGTCCGTTTTCATTCCCGTCTCAGTGATGTGTAGAGTTCGTATCTTCTCACCGTGCCTCAGGGGGTTTTTATCGGCACCCGGTCAAACAACATCACCTGAAAATTGTCCCTTGGAAAATGTCCCAGTGTGAATGTGATGTGTGTGTGTGATTGGATTGGAATTCCATCCAGGGTGTATGCCCATAGACGCCTTAGACACATGCCCAGCCTTAATAAGCGGTAGGAGATGAATGAATGAATGAATTAATTATACTCATTTATCTCTGTGAAGACACTGATGATTTCTCACAATGATTATTATCAATGAGTTATTAAATTTTAGATGCATCTCACTGATGAGTTGTGCAATTGTACAAACCGGATTCCAAAAAAGTTGGGACACTATACAAATCGTGAATAAAAACTGAATGCAAATGTGTAGGTGCCAACTTCTAATATTTTATTCAGAATAGAACATAACACACCAAACAAAAGTGTGTAAACTGAGAAAATGTGCCAACTTCTAAGGGAAAAAATATGTTGATTCAGAATTTCATGGAACATTTTAACACACCGAAACTGTGTGGCATCTCCCCTTCTTTTTACTGAGAACACTGTACCATTTTAAGGAGAAAAATATGTTGATTCAGAATTTGGGGACAGAGGAGACATTTTCACCAGATGGCATTTTCTCCAGTTCCAGTTTAGAAATAGGAATGCTCTCCCATTCTTGTCTAATACAGGCCTAGGTCTAACTGTTCAATCGTCTTGGGCCTTCTTTGTCGCACCTTCCTCTTTATGATGCGCCAAATGTTCTCTATAGGTGAAAGATCTGGACTGCAGACTGGCCATTTCTAAGATCTGGACTGCAGACTGGCCATTTCAGTACTCGGATCCTTCTCCTACGCAGAGCCATGATGCTGTGATTGATGCAGAATGTGGTCTGGCATTATCTTGTTGGAAAATGCAGGGTCTTCCCTGAAAAAGATGACGTCTGGATGGGAGCATATGTTGTTCTAGAACCTGAATATATTTTTCTGCATTGATGGTGCCTTTCCAGACATGCAAGCTGCCCATGCCACACGCACTCATGCAACCCCATACCATCAGAGATGCAGGCTTCTGAACCGAGCGTTGATAACAACTTGGGTTGTCCTTGTCCTCTTTGGTCCGGATGACATGGCGTCCCAGATTTCCAAAAAGAACTTCGAATCGTGACTCGTCTGACCACAGAACAGTCTTCCATTTCGCCACACTCCATTTTAAATGATCCCTGGCCCAGTGTAAACGCCTGAGCTTGTGGATCTTGCTTAGAAATGGCTTCTTCTTTGCACTGTAGAGTTTCAGCTGGCAACGGCGGATGGCATGGTACGGTGGATGGTTCACGGTGGATTGTGTTCATTGTGACAATGTTTCTGTATGGTTTCTGGAAGTATTCCTGAGCCCATTCTGTGATTTCCTTTACAGTAGCATTCCTGTTTGTGGTGCAGTGTCGTTTAAGGGCCCGGAGATCACGGGCATCCAGTATGGTTTTACGGCCTTGACCCTTTCTCACAGAGATTGTTCCAGATTCTCTGAATCTTTGGATGATGTTATGCACATTTGAGTATGATGTTGATGATAGATGCATGCAAAGTCTTTGCAATTTTTCGCTGGGTAACACCTTTCTGATATTGCTCACTACTTTCTGCGCAACATTGTGGCGCAACATTGGAATTGATGATCCTCTACCCATCTTGGCTTCTGAGAGACACTGCCACTCTGAGAAGCTCCTGATTTATACCCAATCATGTTGCCAATTGACCAATTGACCTAATTTGTGTTAATTGGTCTTCCAGCTCCTCGTTATGCTTAAATTTACTTTTTCCAGCCTCTTACTGCTACTTGTCCCAACTTTTTTGGGATTTGTTGACACCATGAAATTCTGAATCAACATATTTTTCCCTTAAAATGGTACATTTTCTCAGTTTAAACTTTTGTTTCGTGTGTTATGTTCTATTCTGAATAAAATATTAGAAGTTGGCACCTACACATCATTGCATTCAGTTTTTATTCACGATTTGTATAGTGTCCCAACTTTTTTGGAATCCGGTTTGTAAGAACGTGCCTGAGAGCCACCCATGTGGTCCACGTGGGGGCGACCTAGTGCACACGGGCAGTGTGTTGGTGACCCCTGGTATAGCTGATTTTGCCAGAATCTGTCCGGAGAAAACCTAACAAGAACAAATTGTTCACATTTTTATTTTTTATGAGGTTGCACTAGTTTTCTTTCAATATTCAATAAACTTAATCAGTGTTCTCTAAATCTTACCCTACAGTTCAGCAAGTGAAGAAGAAATCAGTAAGTATGCGACTCCTCTAACTATTTAGCCTCCTTGGTATCAATCATTGGCTTCACTCTGTCTATCAATCAATCAATCAATCAATCATCCTATCAAGCTTCAATTTGAATAACTAAAACATACATTTGAATGACTTTGGTAGGGAGAACAACTGACAGCATATGATGTTGTGCCTTCCATGCGACCTGTCGTGCTGATGGGGCCTTCACTCAAGGGTTATGAGGTAACTAAATGTCTGCTAATGTCAGATTTAGACCAATCCAATTTATAGCACTCATAATACTTCTTCGCAAAGATTTTTTCAATACCTGGTTCATTCCTTGAAAATGAATGAGCTACATATATATATATAAGATAATATATATATATATATATATATATCTATATATATATATATATATATATATATATATATATATATATATATATATATAGGTATTATTGCACCCCCTGCTGTACAATCTGAAATTGTGTATGTGATTATTATGTTGTGATTAATATATGATATTCATCACTCTCTTGTGTGTGTACTGCAGGTTACAGACATGATGCAGAAAGCGCTCTTTGATTTTTTAAAACGCAGATTTGAAGGCAGGTGTGTAGTTAGTTCATATTAATAGAATTTCTATCATCTTGTCATTTGTTTGTGTTTTAATTATTCCATTGTTATCTTTCTATTAATGCATCTATTAAACCCAAAATAATGTTTGTTTCTTGCTTTAATAGAATAACCATAACTCGAGTGACAGCAGACATCGCTCTCGCTAAGCGGTCAATCTTAAACAACCCCAGCAAGCATGCTATAATGGATCGCTCCAACACACGTTCTAGCCTCGGTAAGCCATCAGTACTATTTCAGCAGTACTGCCTGAACCAGTTCTTAGTGTAGGTCGCCACTGGGCCCTTTGTCCCCTATGCCCTAGTCCCCGTCCCCTTATTATAAGTCCCCCCCCCCTCCTTTCCTTTCTCATTTGTTGGTCCATTGCAGTTTTTTGCTGTGTTGATGTGCTGCTTGTTTTGATATTACTTTGAGCTTTGCTTGTTCTTCTGTTCATTTTGCATTTATTAGCTTTACCTGTGTTTTGCTGTGTCCTCCCTGATTTTTTCCTCCTTTTCTTGTTAGACTTGTCTCATAGATAAGAGTTTCGAGCTTAGTGTAATGTTTGTTTCTTGCCTTCATTTACTTTTACCTGTTGTTCCCTGTTATCCGGTCTGTTCCTGTTCTCGAACCCAGTCTTTAACGCTCTCGAGCCCTGACCCTAACTTTCTAGTTTTTCTCTAGTGTTCCCCCTTTCTTGTGTTCTCTAGTGTTTCCCTAGTATGCCCTCTTTCTAGTGTCTCTATTGTCTAGTGTCTAAATTGCTTTGACTTGACTCTAGCTCTCTAGTGTGTTCCCTAGTTCTATTTAGAACCCCATATAGGTGTTGTTCATTTTTTATTATTATTATTATTATTATTATTGTTTTGCC
Source organism: Kryptopterus vitreolus (assembly GCA_030449085.1). Taxonomy (NCBI): domain Eukaryota; kingdom Metazoa; phylum Chordata; class Actinopteri; order Siluriformes; family Siluridae; genus Kryptopterus; species Kryptopterus vitreolus. Next base: position 16,569,526 of record JACRUU010000017.1, on the reverse strand, counting down.
TTGTTTTTGTTTTTGTTTATTTGTATTCCCGAGGCCTCGGAAGAACCGTTGTTGTTAAAGTCCTTGTTCTTTTGTTTCTTCATTGTTCGTGTTTTTTTTGGGGTTCCTGTGTTTTTGTTTATTAAAGACTACATGTACGTGCCGGATGTGTCTCTGCATCTTGGGTTCACCACTTCCCTGTGGAAGACTGCTAGGGTGTCTGCTAAGCGCCGTACAACCCTGGGTTCGAGCCCTGCTCTCGGACCTAAAAATTTAATTCAGTCTTTTTTTGGTTGTTATACTCTTTTTGTTTTTTTAAATGTGCTTAAAATAGAATACCATGTTTTACTCGATGATAGAGTAATAGCACATATGTGAGATGTAGAGTATTATTATTAAGAGAATCTAAATCAGTTCTCTTCACTTTTTCACATATTGCCCCAGATGCTGCTGGTAAGTATTGCTCCTCTACATTTTACTGTTATGGCATGATATATAAAAGTGATAAAGAAAAAAATCCTGGAATTGCATTATACATGTAGGTTGTTGAATAAGGTGCTATCAACAATTCTGTGTTTTTCATTTTCTTGCATTCCGTAGAGAAAAAAAAAAACGAGTTTTAATATGGCGTGAATAAAAACGGCAGTACAATTGTATCATGTATTAGGTTTTACAAGCATCGTATCGATTGTGTTTCAAGAGCTCATTCACAAAAGACTTGTTTAAAGTAAAACACCTCCGTGTGTGTCCGTAGCTCAGATCCAAGGGGAGATCGAGAGGATCTTTGAGCTTGCGCGCAGCCTGCAGCTGGTGATTCTGGACGCGGACACCATAAACCATCCATTCCAACTCAGCAAGACCTCGCTGGCCCCAATTCTTGTCTATGTCAAGATCTCGTCTCCTAAGGTTTAAGTTCACAGTAAATCTAGTTAGTTTGTATTGGATTGTATTCTGTGCTACTGAAAAATCTAGATGACTGCCAATGAAACGCCTGGATACCAAGACCAGGAATGAGTCGCTCTGGATAAATAGGTCTGACAAGAATGCCACAAATGTAAATGTAATACCGTTAATAATACCGATAATAATACCGATAATAATGCTTTGTTGCACTCCCCCAAGGGCACGGTTGCTTAGTGGTTAACACGTTCGCTTCACACTTGCAGGGTTTGGGGTTTCAATTCATTCCCGGGGGGTCATTCATTCATTCATTCATTCATCTTCTACCACTATATCCGATCTTCCCTCGGGTCACAGGGAACCTCCTGCCTATCACAGGCGTCTATGGGCATTAAGGCAGGATACACTCTGGATGGAATGCCAGGACACACACACTCACACTTACATTCACACACATTCATACACTAGGGACAATTTTCCAAGGTGCCAATCAACCTACCGTGCATGTTTTTGGACCAGGAGGAAACCGGAGAACCCGGAGAAAAACCCCCTGAGACACGGGGAGAACATGCAAACTCCACACACACATGGCTGAGACGAGAATCGGACCCGGACCCTGGTAGTGTGAGGCGAATGTGCTAACCACTAAACCACCGCGTCCCTGTACGGTTATAAATGTTTGTAAATGATTTATTTGGAAATGTACATTAGAAACTTTAAAGTAATCAAAAAGTAATCAAATGTAATCCGTTACTTGACTTTTTTATAAAGTAACTGTAAAGTTACACCACTTTTTTTTTTTTTTTTTTACACATTTTTAATCTGTAATTTCCCAACCCAACACAGTATATATATATATATATATATATATATATATATATATATATATATATATATATATATATAATATATATATATATATATATATATATACCCAAAACAAAGCATATCATGCTATACTTGTAACAGTAATATTGGTGTTTGCTTTAGATCACAACATTTATCCAGGGCTTATAAACCCACTGCATTATATTTCTCTCTCCATGTAACCTCCAGGCACAGTGAGAATTGTCTGGAATTGTTTTGCAGAACCTGAACCGTGAATGGTGATACCCAAGTAGAGTGACATTTACATTTGTAGCATTTGTAGGGCAGACGCCCTTATCCAGAGCGACTTACAACTGAGCAATTGAGGGTTAAGGCCTTGCTCAAGGGCCCACGAGGGGCAGCAAGTTGGTGGTGGGATTTGAACCTGCGATTTTCTGGCCTTTATCACTGAGATACCACCTCCCATTTCATAGGAGCTTATCCAACCCAAGCATTGAGGATAAATTCCACATTTTTGCATGTTTGTTTAAAAAAAAACACATCTTAGGATAATTGTATTCAATATTAAAAGCAGGCCTGTAGATCGATTGAAATATTTCACGTCGATTAATTGCACGATTACTTCACTTATAACTTTAATACAAATGGAAACATGCGCTGTATTAATTAGTTAGATTCATTTAAGTTATTATGTTATTAGCATATTTAAAATCAGCCATATTTCAAACATATGGTGACATGACCCTTGTGCAAAAAAATGCTGATTTGAAATACAAGGTCACCCCACAGTCTGGCTAAACAATGCATGCAAGGGGAGCTGTCAAGGGGGGATGCCATAGAACCAGTAGCAAATTATTTGCCTATTATGTTGTCCTCATCTCGACATATAGTTGTGTTAGTATGACACACAGGAAGACCTCACAGGAAGACAAAAGGCTAAACAGGACATCCATTCTGTGTCTCCTCCATCTGCACTAACACTAGCATTTTAATAGTGATAGTGAGGGAGATTGTAGCTTAGTGGTTAAGGCATGGTGAAGGTCACAAGTTAAAATCCCACACCCAACAAGCTGCCAGTAGTGGGCCCTTAAGCAAGGCCCTTAACCTTTAATTGCTCAGTTGAAAGTCACTCTGGATAAGGGCGTCTGCCAAATGCCGTAAAATGCTACTGTATGAAAGGAATCCCCTCTATTAATCAGTGTTGAATAGTAACTAGTTAGATGTAACGGCTTTAGGTAATTTAATTACCAAATATATGTAACAGTAATTCGTTTTAATAAAAGATGAAAAATAGGGTTCCATCTGATTTGCTGCAGTTTCATTTCGAAAAAAAAAAAATTGGTTATATTTATCGAAATTGCAGCAAATCAGTCTAAAGCACTGATTTTACATGAAATTGTTCAGATGGTCATGTGTGTGTGGAGTTTGCATGTTCTCCCCGTGCCTCAGGGGGTTTTTCTCCAGGTTTTCCGGTTTCCCCCCCCCGGTCCAAAAACATGCAAGGTAGGTTGATTGGCACCTTGGAAAATTGTCCCTAGTGTATGAATGTGTGTGTGTGTGTGTGTGTGTGTGTGTGTGTCCTGCGATGTGTTGGCATTCCATCCAGGGTGTATCCTGCCTTAATGCCCATAGATGACTGAGATAGGCACAGGCTCCCCGTGACCCGAGGGAAGATCGGATAAAGAGATAGAAGATGAATGAATGAAAGTATATATAAGGTTTCTATAAGCATATATAAGCTTATGAGTATTTAGTGTTTTGCAAAGTTATTCGAATTCACTGTTGAGTTTGAGGTAGCACAAGTTGGAAATAGCATATTATGTATAAAAAAAATACAATCATCAGGGCAGAATAGATAAGAGGAAACAGCTTCGGCAGACAAATTGTTGCATTAGAGGTGGTTAAGAATATAGATCTATTTACAGTACAACACATCGTCTGATGAGTATTTTACAACATTTTTTAATATAAATAAAGTCACTGCCTGCTACAGATTATTGTGTTTCGGGTATTCTCACTGGCTCTGCTAGTTTTATAGGATGAAATAGAGTTACTATTTAACTGAGACAATATGAGGTACAATAGCTCTATTTTCTCCCACCCATTTGTTCTTTACTGTGCTTCTGTTATCTGCTAATTCAGGTTCTCACTAGGTTGATAAAGACCAGAGGAAAGTCCCAGACCAAACACCTTAATGTTCAGATGGTGGCTGCTGATAAACTTGCCCAGTGTCCCAATGTAAGTTCACCTTCAAGCTCATTATATTACAAGTTTTTTTTATGACTTTTTTCACAAAAAAGATCCCGAATCTTGCTCTACCTCGTTCTTCGGGATGTTCCCAAGGTGCTCTTGCTCGTCCCATGACCTGTCGTACTCCACGGATTCCACTAGAGCTGGGCGATGTGTCATATAAATTGAATCGCCGATTTTTTTTTTTAGACAAAGTTTGATTTTCTAATTTTGGATATAGTGGGAAAACTATGTTTACATGTTTTTAGCCGGTGTTTTGAGGCTGTCACATTTATTCCACAGTGCCACACACACACCTCCCTATTTGTTTGAATAAATTAGCCGTGTTGCTACTTTAGTCGCCACGAGCTTTAGACAAATTTAACAGCGGGGTTTTGGCTTGTTGAATTTCTGAAGTTGCAAAACCCAAACCATTTCTAAAACAACTGATGAGCACGTAGTCATGTTGTATTTGGTATTTCGCAAGTACGAGGCAGGAGGCAGAGAACTACGGAAGCTTGCTGTGCCAAACCAAGGTGCAATTTGCAAAATCCATTTTCGTATTTTCAACATAAACGATAAACTTAAATTATTCGATAATGACAATTAATCTCCCAGCTCTACATTCCACGCTCCTTTGTTTCGTGCCCCCGGAACAGGAAAAGCTTAATCGTCCGCAGGAGAGAACTGGTGAAAAAAGTGGAGCAGCTACTGCCCACTCAGATCGCTTCTATTGAGTCAGTTAGAAATAACAAATAAAATAACCTTTAGCTTTTCCCGCGGTTGGAATCGGCTTCCAGAATTTAAATCCAGACTCAAAGGTCATCTGTTCAGTTGTGCATTTACTGAATGAGTGCTGCGCTACATCCAATCTGATTGCACTGCATTTTATGCATAATCAATCTTTTATTCCTGTTTTACTTCATTTTACATCAACTTTTAAATCATGTAAAAAATTTTTACCTTTGATTATTACTTTTTATGTAATTATTTTGACTAGTCCTTGTATGTAAGGCACTTTGAATTACCATTGTGTATGAAATGTGTTATAGAAATAGAAAGGCCCCCATAGAAAGGGTGCAAACAAGCAGACGCCATACAAGTCCTCTGTGAGTCCTCTGGTCTCACTGTACCTTTACTCTATTTAAAGTGTGGCGGCCGCTAAGGCCCTGACCTCTGAAGTCTCTCTACATGACACTGCTGGCTTGTCCACCCCACTGGCCTTTGTCTAATGTTCTACAAACTTGACCTTAGTCCCTCTCCTTGGTCCTTCAACCTTACTGTAGCTGTGCACCTTCACACGGTCAGTCAGTCGCTATTTCACTGACACTGTTTCACTGTTGTCTCACATTGACATTTATGCAGCTGATTAAGGTTAAGGGCCTTGCTCAAGGGCCCTATTGTGCCAGCTTGGTGGTGGTGGGGTTTGAACCCATGATCTTCCGGCAACACCTTAACCACTGGGCTACCACCTCCCACTGTTTCACTGTTGTCTCACATTGACAAGTCGATCCAGATCGACTTGAGCAGCTGAGGGTTAACGGCCTTGCTCAAGGGCCCAATAGTGCCAGCTTGGTGGGATTTGTACCTGCGATCTTCCAGTCCAGAGTCCAATGCCTTAACCACTAAGCTACAAATGTACTTATTGTCCGGGTGTAATTTTCCATCGTTAACTATAACTAACATTAAAGAACTCTTTGCCGTGTCTGACGAAAAACTTTGAGAAATTTTCCATGTTGTTTACGTCATTTCATTTGAGTTTTGATTGACGGTTGTATTAGAAACTTTTTTTGAGCAATTATTGTATTTTAAATAGCCACAAATGTCTTTTTTTTTTCTTAAGCAAAACCAACAAATAAAGAAAAAAAGAAACCAAAATGTTTTTTTTAATGCCTTTCCTTTAACTTTGCATTCTATCCTGTGTATCATGAATGTCTGCTAGTTCATTTGTGCCTTTAGGGTTCAATAATAAATATAAATGGCCATTTCCACAAGTTTCATTCTCGTCCTTACATTTCTCTTCGCTTCTTAGGAGATCTTTGACGTCATCTTAGACGAGAACCAACTCTCGGATGCCTGTGAGCATATAGCTGAGTACCTTGAGTCTTACTGGAAAGCTACTCACCCACCAGAGATGGAGACAACCAAACCTGCAGTAGAGCCCACAGAGAGCACAATCCCCAACAGCCCTACACCTGCCAAGGTAAACCTGCATGCAAAGTACCAGTAAGACAACGAATGTCTATTTAATGATCAGTGCTATGTCTTTCGTAAACTGCCGTAGCTAAGAACACGTTCTCTGTGCTTTGTGATTTATAATCCTTTTCTTCCAATAAATGAAAACTATTTAAAGAAGACAGATTTGAGGTAGAAGAAACCACGGTGAGTGATATGACATATACTGTATTGAAATAGATTATAAAAAGATAGTATAAAAGTCAGTATCTTAGTGTAAAGATTATAAGTAGTAATAGCTTTTAGTTACTATGTTCAAATAGCGAATAGAAGCTTGTACAGATTCCTTGATCTTAATACTAAAGACAATATTGAATTTTAAATCATTCTACATTTTAACCTGATAATATAAGTAAAAGTTAATGGATGAATGAATTGAACACACGAATGTCAGCTTTACAAACTTTCTTTAAAAGTAGGCATCTTAAAGCTTCTTTATATATATATATATATATATATATATATATATATATATATATATATATATATATATATATATATATATATATATATATATACTTTTAGCAATCAATAAAATTACACATTCATTCATCATGTGGCATGTCTCCGCCTTCTAAATGGATGCTCGGTGTAGACTTTAAAAAAGGGCTGCAACAACAAATCAATAAAAAAATTGATAATGTCATTCATTCATTCATTCATCTTCTACCGCTTTATCTGATCTTCGGTCGGGTCACGGGGAAGCCTGTGCCTGTCTCAGGCATCTATGGGTATTAAGGCAGGATACACCCTGGATGGAATGCCAACCCATCACAGGACACACACACATTCATACACTAGGGCCAATCAACCTACCGTGCATGTTTTTGGACCGGGGGAGGAAACCGGAGAACCCGGAGAAAAAACCCCTGAGGCACGGGGAGAACATGCAAAACTCCACACACACATGGCCCCCACCGAGACTGGAATACACTGTCCCTAGTATATGAATATGTGTGTGATTGTGAGTGAGTGTGTGTCCTGCGATGGTTTGGCATTCCATACCAGGGTGTATCCTGCCTTAATGCCCATAGATGCCTGAGATAGGCACAGACTCCCCGTGACGCGAGGGAAGATCGGATATAGCGGTAGAATGATGAATGAATGAGTGAATGAATGAAAGAAAGCTTAGAGTGAGCTTACATGCAATGACGCTCTGGTTTTTGGTTTGGAAATGCTGCATGTTTATTTCCCAAGCTGATATTCAAAAGGCAATTGTTAGGCGAGAACTAAATGAACGATTTTTCGCTGCAACAATGGAGAATTCCTTTCCCTTCATTAATATATTCTCTGGCGTTAGGATGAATCGAAAAGCAAGAGGACCGTAGCCACTAAGAGGAAGGGGTCTCTGGACAAGTATCACCAAAACGAGGAGCCCAAAGAGGAGGAAAAAGAAGAAGCAAGGCAGGAAGAAGCAGCTGAGGAGGAGCGTCTCCTGAAGCTTGAGCCCAAGAGGACCCACCACCACCACCACCATCACCATCACCACCACCGTCACCATCACCACCCCACCGGCATGGACCCCAACGAACAGCACAACTACCACCCTGCCCACTTACAAAACACAGACGATGATAATATTACCAGTAAGAACTCAAAGTCTCAGAGCCATCATGTGCTGCAGGAGAAAGGAGTGGACCAAACGGAGACACGCGAGGCCCAGATTACAATCCATAAGGACCAAAACCACCATCACCACCACCACCATCACCATCGCAAGACAACCGACATTCCCAATAAACATGGACAGGACTATAAGCTGAAGCACAATCAGTGCAACAGGCAGCAGAGACAGCCACGCTCCTGTAATGAACAGGCACTGCCTTTACGCCACTATGAATCGCCTGAACACGAACAGAACTACAGACTTGAACATCAGTACCACTACCGGGGCCGAGAAAGAGCCAGGAACAAGGAGAAGAACAACGATGCTGGAAACTGGAGCAGAGACACGCGTGTTCATCACTGACTGCTGTGGACCTGCAGTGAAACCCTACGTGTAATGCCACTACTTGTACTGTTCAATCATCGCACAATGCACAGATGTTTTATTTGCTTAGAAAGTAGCTACAAATGCAGGTTCTCCGGGTGGAACGTTTTTAAACCAGCTTTAATGTTCAATAATTACTTGGGACAAATTTTCCTTTCTTTGTGTTTGGCATTTCTCTTTTACGTTTCACCCGTGTGCTTATTCCCATGTCTAATAAGCAGCGTTGGGATGTAACTAGTTGCGTGTTACGTAACTTAATTGCAAATCAAATGGAGCTGGAATCCGTTACAGTTACTGAGGGAAGGAATGTGTAATTAAATTACAGTTACTTATGAAAATGGTAAAGGTTACATCTGGACAATTTAATGTAAAATCAGTGCTTTAGACCAGTAACCGACCCCCGGGGCCGCGGACTGGTACGGATCAACTGGTACGCACAAGATTATTTTGTTTATTATCGGTCTGAACAATTATTATTTTGAAAAATCTTGTATTTTGAAAAAATTCACTCGGTTACATCTGTTGCATATGGAATCACGTTTGTTATTATATTTACAATATATTAATACACCACCGGACCCTTAGGCCGCGGTAAAAACATTGAGAGGCCACTGCTTTGCACTACTGCAGTGGTTCTCAAATAGTGTTAGATTATAGACCCCTGGGGAATCTACTTTTTTTGCCATACTAGGATTAAGTGTAATTACACATCCACTACAGTGGGTGGCAGTGGCGCTCTCAGTCTTGGAGTGTGCGCAGGGAGTAACGTGACGAAAAAATGGCGTAATAAGCACGCACCACAATGGGGATATTCATAGGGTCGTTCATAATCTGTAATCTATTACATTTCCAAAGTAACCTTCCCAACACTGCGAATAAGGATTGTTACCATCGCAAAACACAATTGAAATAACCAAATTAGCCTTCTCCGTCTGCCTTAAGAAACCTTTTATTTTCCCTCAAAGCACCGTCTTCTCATATATTTGTACTATGAAAACCCCATTTCTCACAAAAGTGAATGTTTCGCAACCTTTTTTCCATTTCCAGCATTGCAAGGTAAATCTACATATCCATTACATATTAACATATCATTTCCATTTACTTATTAACTAAATGCCTAAAGGGCACGTCTACCCTATATATGCACTGAATCATATTTGATAATTAAAAAAATTATGGAAAATGCACACATAATACTCAGAGGTCAATGATGGATCTTTTGGCACAATACAAGTAATGGCATTAAAATATGCACTTTCTTTATTTCTCCCTCCACTTCTCACTTCTTTCACTATCAGTCTCTCATTCGTAGGCCCTCATACGTTTGGAGGTTGAGCATATGCAGTAACAAGACTGATGTTCTGATCATTTCGTATGAGTTAATATGGTGTACATGCATACTTCTCAAGTTCTGTATGCACGCATCATACGTACTTTCCATTTTCCATTTCCGTTGGGTTTATTCCTGTGTTTTTCCTGAATATTTATTTTAATGTATTAGAAAGAATCAAAAAGGGGAACCGATGATTTATTTTTTCCTGGTCTTTTGTGAATAGTAGCTCTTGCACTAATATTGGTTTCTGATAAGGTTTGACGTATTTGCACACATTGTCAAAGGGCATAAAGTATTAATCTCCTGATAGAGATGACAGAAGTTTATTTATTTATTTTTTAATATGTTATCAATTTCTATAGTTTACAAAGTGTATCCATGCATTCTGATTGTAACACGAAGTTAGCAAGTGATCATTAACGTTATATATATATATATATATATATATATATATATATATATATATATATATATATATATATATATATATATATATATATATATATATGTGTGTGTGTCTATATTGTCTGTACATTTTTATTTGTACAGTATGTGGCATGTACAGTACTTGACCTAATTCGCACACATAATCAACAAGTAAAATACATTTAAAGAACATAAATAATGTTTAATAACAGTATATTTAAAACAGTCAAGTGATAAACAGTGACAACGCGTAAATGCTTTCACTACGAATCAGCGACGCAGACTGACTGTATTTTCTATCGAGCGACAACTTGCTGTGCTCCTATTGGCTAAGTAAAGAACTGTCGATTGCTGATTGGCTGAGATTATTTCCGAGAAATCTTGTTTTGTTTTTCAGGGTTTCAGGGTTGCGATATCCCGGGGAACTACTGTATACCTCATACGTGTCTTGATAGGTCTGGAAAGAGATTTCAGTTGTGGTGTTATATCAATTTATCATATTAAACTTGCTATAATGGGTTGATTATTTATTTATTTATTTGTTTGTTTGTTTTTTACATTCTTCATTTCATTGCCATGCTTTATTTATGCGTGTATGTATTTTGTTTCTTTCCCAAGATTGTGTTCCCATTAACAACGAGTTAATATTGGATACACTGCATATTGCTTGAAGGGAATCCCAGCAATGTAAAATGCATTTTTTTAATCAAATTGTTGAAATTGGATAACCCACTGTCTAACAAACATATTGATGGAAAAAAATAGCAGCACTAGTTCAGAAATAGATGTCATATGTCCATGTAGGACAAATGAAAAGAGCACTGTCCAAAAAAAAATAAAATGCAATATATGTTTTTCTATGCAAAACCAACACACACTTTCTTTTAATGACTTGTAATGAATCTGTGTCTGTTTAGTGAAAGATAAAATGATTTTTTTAAAGCTTTTTGCTGTATGATTGTTAATCTTTGCCCATATTACAGTAATTCCAAATGAATATTAAATACACATGAATGTCACACGTATGGAATGTTAAGATATTTGATCGTAAGGATTTGTTAGAATAGTGAAATTCTTCAAGAGTTAATAATGATAGAGGCAAATTTATATATATATATATATATATATATATATATATATATATATATATATATATAGATATATATATATAATCACAAACTATATTACCTTTTATTGCATGTAAACAGGTGCAAATGTCTCATTGATGAAATGACTTTCTCATTACGCTCTAAATACAGAAATTACTTTACAAACAGAATCACAAAACAAAATTCCCTTCCGGATTGGTAGAGGCCTGGTTTAACAATGACTGTCACAAGGTATCATTAGGACACGGGGAGGAAATTGAGCTACTGTTGGCCAAAAGAGTAGAAAGAGAGGGAGAAGACGTCTACAAAGACGTCAGGGAAAAGAGAAGTGTAAGAAAGTGGAGGTTCTGGTGGGAACTTTAAATGATGATATTGTTGAGTGTTAAGGAGACCAAGTTGGATATTGAGTTGAGTAATGCCAGGAACATTGGATGAGGGTTTAAACTGTTCTATCAGGGTCTGTGTAAAAAAAGAAACGGGGTAGGGGGTAATTCTGAAGCAAGAGTGTAGTAAGAGTGCAGTGGAGGTGAAGATAGTTTCTGGATACGGTGAGGAATGTCATCAGTATGTCATTAGTACCTATGTTACCTAAATATCATCAGTACCTTTGTTACCTAAATATCATCAGTACCTATGTTACCTAAATATCATCAGTACCTTTGTTACCTAAATATCATCAGTACCTATGTTACCTAAATATCATCAGTACCTATGTTACCTAAATATCATCAGTACCTTTGTTACCTAAATATCATCAGTACCTATGTTACCTAAATATCATCAGTACCTTTGTTACCTAAATATCATCAGTACCTATGTTACCTAAATATCATCAGTACCTTTGTTACCTAAATATCATCAGTACCTTATGTTACCTAAATATCATCAGTACCTATGTTACCTAAATATCATCAGTACCTATGTTACCTAAATATCATCAGTACCTTTGTTACCTAAATATCATCAGTACCTATGTTACCTAAATATCATCAGTACCTATGTTACCTAAATATCATCAATACATATTACCTAAATATCATCAGTACCTTTGTTACCTAAATATCATCAGTACCTATGTTACCTAAATATCATCAGTACCTTTGTTACCTAAATATCATCAGTACCTATGTTACCTAAATATCATCAGTACCTTTGTTACCTAAATATCATCAGTACCTATGTTACCTAAATATCATCAGTACCTATGTTACCTAAATATCATCAGTACCTATGTTACCTAAATATCATCAGTACCTTTGTTACCTAAATATCATCAGTACCTATGTTACCTAAATATCATCAGTACCTATGTTACCTAAATATCATCAATACATATTACCTAAATATCATCAGTACCTTTGTTACCTAAATATCATCAGTACCTATGTTACCTAAATATCATCAATACCTATATTACCTAAATATCATCAGTACCTATGTTACCTAAATATCATCAGTACCTTTGTTACCTAAATATCATCAGTACCTATGTTACCTAAATATCATCAATACCTATATTACCTAAATATCATCAGTACCTATGTTACCTAAATATCATCAATACATATTACCTAAATATCATCAGTACCTTTGTTACCTAAATATCATCAGTACCTTTGTTACCTAAATATCATCAGTACCCATGTTACCTAAATATCATCAGTACCTGTGTTCCACAAGTAGGTTGTGAGACGGAGGAGAAGGAAAGATTCACGAGTGAGATAGATGGAGTGGTGGAGATTGCACCTATGCAAGTATGGAAAAGAGCAGTGAGTAGTATTAGGAATGGAGCACTACGGATGGATCGGCTCTGAGCCCTTTCCTCTTTGCTGTGGTGATGGACAGATTGGCAGATGAGGCCAGACAGGAGTCCCGATGGACTGGGATGTTTTTGTATGATGTTGTGTTTTGTGGTGAGCAGACAGATTTGAGAGCAGATAGAGAAGAGTATGGAGAGGAGGTGTGTGAATGAGAGGGAAGGCAATGGAGTGGTGAAGGTTGCGAGGAGAAGTGATGGTGGATGAGTACCCGGGTCAACAGTGCAGTGTAATGGAAAGTGTGTTAGGGAAGTGAAGAAAAGGGTGAGGGGGGGTGGTGTGGGTGGAGAAGAGTAGCAGGAGTGGTTTGTGATAGAAGGGTATCTGTAAGAGTAAAAGGGAACGTTTATATTGTTGTATGGTTTAGAGACAGTGGGCGTTGTCTAAAAGACAAGAGGCGGAGACGAGTTGAGATTTTCATTGGGAGTGACGAGGAGGGAATAGGTGAAATATTGAGACGGTTTTAGCAGAGAGGATCATGGGTTACATCGGGAGAACAATGGTGAGAATGGAGGTGCCATGCAGGGGGAAAGGACAATGTGATTTATGGATGTGGTGAAGAAAGACATGTATGACCAAGGACGATCCTCTGTGGCGACCACCAATGCGAGGAGCCGGAAGAGGGGAAAAAGAAGATTTTATATATTTATTCTATATTTTAATTAATAAGCAGCATTTGTATTTTTATTTCCTCTGTAAATACTCTATTACGCTGCATTCATTACAGATAAACTTTAAGGCTATTGACTGGTTTTACACTATATATATATATATATATATATATATATATATATATATATATATGCTTTAAATAATGAAATAATTAATAATAATAATAATAACAACAACAAGAATAATAATGATAATAATAATAATACAAATAAAAAAATATTTTATTTAACTTAAGGCAAACAAGTATTTCAGCATCCAAATAACTCCAGTTAGTCATAACAAAGGCCAGTCTTGTTTATGTCTTTTGACATTTATGACCCAAAGCACTGGTATAATTCAAACCCGCTTCCTTAACAAACGGCTAAGCATTTAGTCAACATTCAAAGTAGTTTACATGTTTAATGGAGATAATAACATGATAAACATAAACACACAAACAAACAAACAAAAAAGTACACTCATGGAACTTATTCGTTATTTTCCATGTTATCGACTAATGCTTTGCTATCATTCAGTGGGGCTCCCGTGTTGTAATACATTGGGTTCTCGTACGCAGGTACAGCAAGCCGAATGCTGGATCTTCTGTGATAAACATAAGCCAGTCCAGCCAGTATGAACAACACTGCAATCACCACAGCCACTACCACACCAGCAACGTTCTTATGTGCTGCAGGCTTATCTATAGGAAAATAAAGAATAAAATGCAACATTAAAGATGCAATATGAAGCATTAAATATGGAGCAATTGACAGAATAAAAACAGGAACGAATGAAAACATAAAACAAAACATTATTCATAGCTTTTAAACCAAGAAATCAATGTGAAGTATTTGTTTGTTGTACCTGTTGGGTGAATCTCTAAAGGCACGGTTGGCTTTGCCACTGCAAGAAAGAGAAAAGAAAAAGAAAAACATGAAGTAAAATACATTTTCAGTACCATGGAAATCGTCTGTATAACAGAAGCAGTTATGAATGGCGGTCCAATATTACTGAACAACGGCGTCGTAACTAGTATTACTAACAAACTTCGCCTCAATGTGTTTCTAATTGGCTATTTTACTTTTTTTGTTTTCCAGAAATTGGGATAAGGGGGGCACGGTGCCTTAGTGGTTAGCACGTTCGCCTCACACCGCCAGGGTCCGGGTTCAATTCCCGTCTCGGCCATGTGTGTGTGGAGTTCGCATGTTCTCCCCGTGCCTCAGGAGGTTTTTCTCCTGGATCTCCGGTTTCCCCCCAGTCCAAAAACATGCACGGTAGGTTGATTGGCACCTTGGAAAATTGTCCCTAGTGTGTGAATGTGTGTGTGTGATTGTGTGTGTGCCCTGCGATGGGTTGGCATTCCATCCAGGGTGTTTCCTGCCTTAATGCTCATAGACGCCTGAGATAGGCACAGGCTCCCCGTGACCCGATCGGATATAGGGGTAGAAGATGAATGAATGAATGAATGAATGAAATTGGGATGATTACTTTTCTTGGTTGTACTACATGAGGTTTGCTTTTCAAAATCACCATAAAGATCCCTGCTATATTCTATTATCTATACATGTGAATATTTATATATGTATATATATATATATACACACACACAGTCTCATATTTCATGGTGATTATATTATTGCTCCTTGGTTTATTGCTGTAATAATTTGTGGAGGTTCATGACCATAACATGTAACATTGCTATGTGTAGCAAAATGAGCAAAAAATAATAAGTCTACATGTTCAACTTAAAGATCACTATAAAGTCACTATAATTAATGTGCCCTGCCCTTTTATCACAACTATGTTGAAGCATATTTTGCTGAACAAAATGAGGAATGAA
>JACRUU010000017.1:16439189-16549189 GCA_030449085.1 Kryptopterus vitreolus | reverse complement strand
ATTCCTTTTGCCGTAGCATGCTCACAAACCTTCACAAAGTGTATCTTTTCTCCAACTCCAAGACATTCATATTCCCATTTCCATTGACCATTGCTTGGTGTTAGCTTTATTGGAGTTAGTTCAGCTCAAGTTCCTGAAAGGGAACGTCTCTAGGTTAGGTATGTAACGCTGGATCCCTGAGGGAACAAGCTGTGCGGCAACGCCACACCACCATAGACATCTCTGTGGCATGCACTTCCACTTTCAGAAGCTGATGAAAGTGCTTTTATGCTTCTGGGTTGTGACATCAGCATAGAGCCACAAAATATAGAGCTGAGGATTAGACTAAGTTGTCGTAGCCACATAAAGTGCATCGTGTGAAATCTGGTGCAAACAATGCAAAACAAAACAGGGGTGAATAGACAACACGTGACAGGTACACAAACACAAAATAACAACGAACCATAACTATAGGTAGTGCAATATTTGCATTATAAATCAGTCCCATTAATTGATTTAAATGGATCAAAAATCAATCCCATCCATTCAGGGGCGTTTCCATACCGTTACTGATGCAGTGTCTCATTCCTTCAGGGAACCAGGGTTAGGTTACATACCAGGGTTAGCTTACTTACAGAACCTAAAGACGTTATTCAGCCGTGAGCGTGTTTGTGATGTTGCTGTACTGTGTGTGGGTCCTCCATATAACATAAAGGAGAATTCTTAATGCGATAGTATGTGGTGTTAGACACCCACACAAACGATTATCTTTCATTTGAAACATTAACTGACCTTGAGAACTAGTTGTCTGTACACAGCGCTCCTCATTGTTCAAAAGAGCAGGCTGGTTTTGTTGCCATGCCTCGTATACAACTGGAGACCCATCCATCCACCTTGTAGTGCATCGCATTGTTAATTGTTAATTTTTAGTCTTGGCTATATGATGTCAGAAGATATTCAACTTACGTGAACGACTTATCCAGATCCACTATCAAACCAATATAAAAATGGTTATATGATTCCTGAAATTAATAAATAATGCATAATTTAATAAGGAAGATAAAAAAAAAAAACAATGCAAAAGTGAATTTGCACAACAGTTGACAGAGACGTACAGTGTAGGACCATAACATCCTTCAGCAAAATTACCTGATGCCAGAGAAATATTCTTTCTTCCTCATTACTGATGGAAACAAGATCTCCATGTCTTTGCTGACAGAACCAGCGTGCTTCTTTCATACTGATGTACATGTATTCACTAATATAATACTGATTACCATTGAATATTATCCACCCATCATCAGTTTTATTACTGGCTATAAACATAGGGAGAAAAAGAAGGGTAAACCTCAGGACTAATAGTGCAAACATTGTTTACCTATGTTTTTTCGAAAAAAAAAAAAAGATTTCTGTAGATTTACTTTTAGTTGTAATTTCCACTTCGTGCGGTGTTACTCCTATAAAATGAAACAAAGACAAAACAGAGCATATATTTCTCTATTGAATTTGCAATCGTATTTTATTACGGTTAACACAAACTAAAACATGACCATGACAAACAATGATTGCAATGAAATACTTTTCATCTATTGTGCAGCCTGCCATTAAGCAAGTTATAATGATTAATAGCTATCATTCATTATTAACGCTGCCTTATAATCAAGAAAAGTTCAAAACACACCATAGTTTGTAGGTTATGCTAACTAGCTACGTAGCTTAGCTAGTAGCTTAGCTGCTTTTTTTGCACCTAGTAAATGTTGCTTCTACTTGTAACTAGAGGCAAGAACAAAACTTCTCTTTGTATCTTATCATTAATTAAGCATATGTAGCATATTTAGAGCCACTCTCTTAGCTGAAGACATAAAGTGTATTCCAATATATAGTAGGTGGATTAAATAAACCAAGCTAAACTAATATATCTTCCCTCTGTTCTCCGGCTTTTGGAATGAATTCTAAGTGATGTACTAATTAATGAATTATTTTAGACCTATTTTAAAATAAATGAACACAATCGTTTGGCACATTTGACAATAAATATTGTCCAAGATCAACTTGGATCAACTTGGAAAAATGTATCATATTACAAAATGTACATATTTTAACGCTATCATTTTATTCCCAATGAGTAATCGAGAGATTACAGAGGGAAAGCAATACAAATAAATCCAACTACATTTTTATTTAGTTTGATTATTGTGCATATAATTGTAGTGTCCTATGCTGTCAAAATCTCTATTACAAATAGACAGGTAGACAGGTAGACAGACAGATAGATAGATAGATAGATAGATAGATAGATAGATAGATAGATAGATAGATAGATAGATAGCGTGTCTATGGTGATGATGATAGAGAATAGGAGAATGTACATCTTCCAGCAGTATCAACAAACACATGCAATAAATAGTAAAAAGTAGTAAATAGTAAAACCTGAAAACTAAAAAGTAAGGTAATGAAGGTAAGAAAGTTAAAAATATAATAGCAAAAAAAGCTGCAGAAACTGAGTGCACTATCACGTATGCATTTTGAATTCACACTAAAATTTCTCAATATAGCACTCTTTTATTAAGCGCATTTTTGCACCCCGAGCAGAATCCTACAAGTAACAGCACTGGCAAGTTCCTGAGCATCCGGAGAAGTCTGTGCTCATGAACTCATTGATTATAAATAGATAAAACACATTTGAAAAGACTTTGTTACCTCTTTGAATCTGACAAAGCCAATCTTTTCTGTCTTCACAATACATGTCGTTCCATCCCGATCTTTTTGCCCACCACCAAAAAGTAATCTCAGCGCAGTTTTCCATATTGTTGTAATTGTTCGGTTCCTCATCTTGCCAATTCTCAAATGATGTCTGTAAAAAAAAAAAAAAGACAAAATCGGAGCTAAATTTTACACTATTTACTATTCAGTTGCAGATTCCAAAACAAACAATACGTACAGGGGATCCGTCGCTCCATACATAGCCGACAGAAGGATCCTGAATGCTGTATCCGATCCATGCTCCACGGGTACTGAAGATATAAAAATGTACTTAATACTTGCGTCTTGTTAATGCTGCATACTATACAGGGTTATCAAATTTAAAAATTAATGACTTTGTTTTGACATTTTGGCTTGTATTTTGTTTTCATTTCAGATTTAACAAGTTTAGAGGTCATTTTTAGTTTTCCAAAAAAGAATACACACACATACACACACACATACTGTACCCACACATAGACATACTGTTCAACAAAGTGTAAAGGAATATATTTGATAAATCTATTTATGCTACATCTGAGTCATTATTAGCAAAGGCTTTCCCCACCAGGATGCTACTTATATTACAATACTTATATTTGTCAAGATTGGTGTATAATGTGGGCCGATAATTCCTTTAAAACAAACCAAAAAAAAGTTTCAGCACTTTTTCATAAATTTCCTTTGTGATTAATAGAGTCATCGTATTTAACGAAAGGTAAATATTGCAAATCCATTAAAGAAAACAAAACCACCATAAGATTTCCAACATTTCCTCTCTATTGTGTAAACCATAATAAAATGAGTGTAACCGCATGTAATTTAGGAAATAAGTAAGAAAGAAAAAAATTAATCTTACTAGGTATTTTCAAGGTTGTTCAAATCATAGTCGCTGTGGATACTCAGCAGATCACCTCCAAGTTCCCGGCAGAAGCTGAGGGCTTCAGACCAGGTCTTTTTTTGGTTCTGTTCCACTTTAAATATCTTTAAGCAAAGAAATGGAACTGGTTACATCTATATATGATTTATTTCTTTTCTGATTAACAACTGTCAAACATCTGCCACATGGACTAATGCTCAACCCCCAAATACCTTTATACAGATGTCTCTGTCCTTAACTGAAACCCATTCGTCGCTGCAGTTAGGAGGAGGGACAGTTGTGGGTGCCAAGGTAGTGACATAATCCTCAGCCATCCGTTTACAGATATATTTTTCTTTATCAGCACAACTCAGCACATCCCATAATCCAGCAAACATTCCTGTGCTAAAGCCGACGCAGCCTTGTTTCCGCCCTAGAGTTTGAAGCAATGGCATGCACGATGAGTACCGGTAATATCGCAAAGAATCCAGTGCATCCTGGAGAAATGTATGGACTGTATCTTCAACTGCATTTCATATTTTTTGCCGTTACCTGGCATTCCAGCGTTGAAGTGCGTGTATGAGACCTTCTGGTTGTTAGTCCACACAAAAGTGTGCTTGTTCTTGACGTTCGAGAGCCCTGTCCAGAAGTGCTTCTCTGGTTGCATCCCTACCAAGCTTACCAGGAAAGCATTTTCAATTCTGGAAAAAATGTCAATGAAGTCAATGAAGAAGTCAATGTTTAAGAGTAGTTTCATTCAACCGTCTGACATCTTGTCTAACGCCAGCAATGGTGCGAATAACCGGCTTTTGTTGGTCTCCACAATGTGTCCGTTCAGGATCATCTCATCCAGAATAATGTGTACTTTGTTAATTAAACATAATTTAATATATAAATTATATATATATAAAACTCACCTGTTTCCTATGTCAACCAAATACGAATCAGTGTTTTCACACATCTGTTTAGCCTCCTCAAAGGTTTTTGTCTCGGTTCCTACGAAGTAGCAGTAGTACCCATACCTGGTCCAACCCTTAAATTAAATTGGATTATTACCATAAACAGACATTTAAGACAACTTAATTTATAATATAATAGTAAGAGCATTAATTAAAAGAATGTGACAGTTTATTAATCGGCAAAAAAAAGAAAAATGCCAGCTCAAAAAGCAAGCGAACCACTTACAGGCTTGCAGCCAGGACTTGTGACAACTGTGTCATTCGCAGATGGGCTTGAATTTGCATCTTTCTTACAGATGAATCCATGCTTGTTCTGACAGATTTCATCAGCCCACTTGCCCTCCTAGAAAATATATCCATTTGCATGAGCCGCTATATATATCAAGCTAACT
The DNA here is from genome assembly GCA_030449085.1 of Kryptopterus vitreolus. Taxonomy (NCBI): domain Eukaryota; kingdom Metazoa; phylum Chordata; class Actinopteri; order Siluriformes; family Siluridae; genus Kryptopterus; species Kryptopterus vitreolus. The sequence goes on along the minus strand of JACRUU010000017.1, from coordinate 16,544,258 downwards.
TGTGGTTTACATTAAACAATAAATGTATGTTATTAGTATGTTGTAAATAATATTTGTGACTGTACCTCTCCTCTAATTAAAACGCAGTCATGTTTGTTGTCAGCGTTGTTGCTTGGTTCATTTTTCTCCCAGGAGACAAATTGGACATTGGAGTGATCGCTCCACTCAAAGAACCTCTGAGTTTTTATGTCGTTTAAGCCAATCCACAGCACATCCGTCTTTACTGTTTTATTTATTGAAATGAAATATTTGAGTGAGTCACATGACCATAATGACCATATATATTATAATATATATATATATATATATATATATATATATATATATATATATATTTTTTTTTTTTTTTTTTTACTACAAATACGTAAAAGTATAAAAGTAAAGTAACTGATTACATTTGATTACATTCGTCCACTAGGTGGCACTTCATGCAAATAACATCCTGAGTCACCCAAAAATTTGTACATATCAGATGTACAAACTAGTGTTGGGTGGGGGGGGCAGGGGGGTATGGCTGGGGGGGTGGCTGGTGTTGGACAGGGTACTTTGGGATTTGTAATCTTTAACATTGTTGAAAAGTAACTGTAATTTAATTACATATTTTTTCTCACTAACTGTATACTTTTTATTTTATAAAGAATACTTTTTATTTTATAATTAAAATTACATAACACAGTTACATGTAACTAGTTACTCCCCAACACTGTGTGTGGTGTGTGTGTGTGTGTGTGTGTGTGGGTGTGTGTGTGTGTGTGTGTGTGTGTGTATATATATATATATATATATATATATATATTATATATATATATATATATATAATATAATTCACAAGAAATATGGGAAAAAAAAAAATTCACATGGTTACTATGTCGAATATAGTAATAATATAATAATCGAAATTTCACATACTCAAAATCTCTCCCTTTAATAAAATGATTGATTATTTTATACTTATTCCATTCTGGAAGGATTTTATTTTAATGTTAATTTCTTGTTAATTAATTTCATATTAATTTCGCAGTAATTTAAATGTGCTAATATTGCATAAGAACTTACAGTATCCAAGTTGTGAGATGGCAAAGCTTTGTTCCTCTACATTGAGAATGCTCAGAAGATCTCCGCCATCACGCCGACAGGCATCTCTTGCCTCCGACCATGTATTTTTGCCGCGGTTAAGATAGTAGCAGTGACCAGAGTAAGGGATCCATGGTCTAGGGCAAGATCCTGTGTGCACCACTGGACAAGTAGTAACACAAAAACAATGTAAAACAGCAGGTAAAGTGACCAAACTATGTTTTGGAAAACAGATACATTTATATTAGAGCTGCAGATTACCTGGTGGAATAGTCGGAGCCGAGGGGACTTTCTCGCAAATATACCCGTGTTTCGCCGAACAAACATCAGTGGACCATTTGGAATCATATTGCTGATTTATCGCCCCACAGTGATTAATAAATCGTGGTTGACCTTTTTCAAAGCAACAAAGAAGAAATGGATGAATACATAAACAGATTCATCTTCTTCCGCTTTATCCAAATCTTCTTTATCTCAGGCGTCTTCGGGCATCAATTCAGGACACACCCTGCATGGAATGCCAACCCATCGCAGGGAGCACACACACACTCACACACACATTAGGGACAATTGTCCAAGGTGCCAATCAACCCACCATGTCTTTTGACCCACAGCAAACACCCTGAAGGAGAACATGCAAACAACACACACACACACACACACACACACACACACACACACACACACACACACACACACACATGGCAGAGGCGGGAAATCAAACCCATGCGAACCTGGAGTTGTGAGGCGAACATGCTAACCAATGTGCATATTACATTCACAGATAAAATATGATATATATTTTATATCAAACATGACACTCATGCATTGGTTTTATTTTGCCAATAAATACTCCAAATACTTACCAAGGAGCCAGTTCAAATAACGTAAAGGTTTCCCGTTGATCCAGTGCCATCCGCTTGAGGTGTCTAAATTGTTTAAACCTGTCCACAATGCTGGTCCATTCCCCTGAATCAAACCTATTTTTTGAATGAAACCAGTATATATATCATCATTGTTGTAAATATGTTAGCTTTTCTTTTCCATTATTTCAGTGTGTGTATTACTGTATTGGAAACAGCAGGTCTAAAGTGAATTTGATTGGTCAGATGTGTGTGATTTTGGACTCTAAACAGAAGAACTTCTGAGAGGAGAGATGTCCCCAGACTGCATTACACCCACAAATGTGGCATTATTTACAGAGCAAACATTCAGCTGGGGTGTTATCAATGATGGGATGGCCTGCCCAGTCACCATCCCTAAATCCTATTGAGCTGAGTGCAAGGAAGAAAGAACTATTCCAACTTTGCCAAGATTCACAAGAAGCATAGAAAAGTATTTCAGCTGAATGTACTCCAAAAGACGAGGTGCTTCCATATGTTTCAAATCTGATTACAGAAAACACCACTGTATGGACAGAGGCAGTACCTGAAATGAGGGCTTGCTCGTGGACCTCAGTGATGCTGCAAAGGTCTCCTCCTTGCTGCTGACAGCTTTGCCTGGCCTGATACCAGGTAAGTGCAGACTGTTTGTTTATCTGGTAATAGCTGCCTGTGAGAGTGTTCTTGGTCCACAAATCGTCTGTAAACAAATGCACTTTTAAACCTATATTATATTATTATATTATATAGTATACTATATATATATCATATATATATACTATATATATATATATATATATATATATATATATATATATATATATATCAGATATATATATATATATATATATATATATATATATATATATATTATATATATAATATATAATTGTATGATGTAATATAACTGTACCTGTTTGACGTGAAGGGCAATAACCCCAGAGATTATTATTTTCATATATATTTTCAATTGCACACCACGGCCTGGTGCGGTGTGAGGATTCTTCTGTCACGCACTCTGAATACCATTTGTTTTTGAACCTGAATGGAAAAAAAAAATGCACGGACGACCAAAAACCGTTTCCCCTGAGTGTATATAATTCTGTGGACGCACACAAAAGAGTAGCTGTAACTCAATATCTCTCAACGGTACTTTTCAATTATGCAATGTGAAAAACGTAACAGTTTAATAGGTATACAGGGTCTACGGATGTATAGCGTAATAGACGAACGCAGCACATTTTCATCGCCTGAAATATATTCGTTACATGACGAGTTCGTTTCTCCACAAAAGATCCTATATATATATATATATATATATATATATATATTTTTTTTTTTTTTTTACATGAAAGCATTAGAAACGGTCTACATTTGATTGAAACTTTAGTTGAAAATTGCTGCAAAACAAACAAACAAAAAAAATAAAACGACAGTATAGAAATCAGTTATTCTTAATAATAATGACTGATGCTTAATGCATTAATAGTGTACTTTCTACCTGCATTCAAATAAACAAAGCACAGACTAAACGCACCATGGTTAATGAAATATGTTATGTGTGCAGGACTCATTAACACATTATTAAATCTAATAAAGCTTTCATTCTGAGACAAAACAAGAAATTTAGTGAAGAAAGCAAAGCATATTTATCGAACCACTGAAGTATTTGTATTACAATACCTTGATATGGCTGAGAGCAAATGTCGCCAGTTGTTCCATGTATTGTCCACTGGATCTTGTCATCCTGCTTTGTGGACAGTGTTAGAGTATTGGTTTCTCCCACAAGGGACAAGTACAGCGACTCGTTCCTAACGCTGAACTGAGAATTGTTCCTGCATTGCCATTTTTGGAGGTCACTTTTAGCATTACAGATGTACCACTGCAGTTTATTTCCCTCCGTCCTGGTGCCAATGCCAAGGCATTTCTTCTGGGCAATGTTAAAGATTCGGTCCTCGGACGTCCAGCGAAACTGCTGCTTTGTGTTGAAGGGGTTACACTCGTCTAACCATTGCAGGTTGTCTGTCAGGCATTTATTCTTATGCGTATTGTAGATCAAAAAATTGTCGCCTGCGAAATAATATAGGATGTGCAACATTAAATAAAGGTACTATAATATACAATTCCTTTTTTTTTGTTTCCTCTGTTTAATAAAAGATATGTGCATTCAGGATTTTAGGGAGAAAAAAAAAACACTTTAATCGAATTAACATTGTGATTCTAATTTCAAGAAGTTACCTGTGTGAGCAAAACAGTGGAACATCTGAAGCAGGAGCACAATAGCAGCAGCTATTTTCATCCTCTTGCCTTTCGTCATCTTTTTCAAACAAACAGACAGAGTTAATTCCTCTGTCAAACCTGCCTTTGTCCGAGTCGCACAATGTCACTTTGGCACCGGCGTCTGTTTTTTTCTAACGGAGCACACACATCTTATGACACGTATTTCTCGTGACTGATTTCATCATAAAACGTTTAGGCTTCAGGGAAGATGACAAACCACAACAGTGAATTCTTGCTTATTGAACAATTAGTGGTTTTAATCGTAAATAACACCTTATTTGCAGATACGAGACAATTCATGACTTTCAGTAAATAGAATGAGTATAAACAAATATAAAAAAAAAACTGTGTAATGTCAGGTCAGAATGTGAGTTTACATGTGTGTGTGTGTGTGTGTGTGTGTGTGTGTAATAAGTAGTGTAACTTTTCAATTACTTTTTAAATGTAAAGTAACTGATTAAATTTGATTACTTTAAAGCTTCTAATGGATATTTCCAACTAAATAATTTCCAGGTATTTATAACTTTACAATTAAACCCTACAGAAGTAACTCAACTCATGTTTACTGTTAGAATTTCAAAATCTTTCTTAACTTGAATTACATTTAATTTAATTTTTAAGCACATCCACAACAAAGTCAGACTATATATATATATATAGATATATATATATATATAATATATATATATATATATATATATATATATATATACAAACACCACACACACACACACACAGATAGATAGATAGATAAATAGATAGATAGATAGATAGATAGATAGATAGATAGATAGATAGATAGATAGATAGATAGATAGATAGATAGATAGATAGATAGATAGAAATAAATGAAGAGAACTGAAGAGAAATCCAAATCAATCAACTTTACCATGCCTTACCTTGGAACATAAAACTTACCTTTCCATGCCTTACCTTGGGCATAATTTTGCCAGTGCAGAAAGTGTGCAAGTGTAAAAATTGAAAGCCAAAGGGTGATTGCATTAATGCATTTCGGCGATTCATTGGTTTCTTAATCTTTCAATTAGCTGACATCCTTAATTTATGGATATTTTTAATTTAATTGGTCAAACATAATTGAGCACTGCATTAATTGCACATAGTGATGTTAAAATGTATTTGTGCCGACACATTTTTATTATTATTTGGTGAATTATTAACGTATTAGCAATGCATTATTTAAGGAGAATGAATTCATATGATATTCATATATATATATATATATATATATATATATAAAAAAAATTAATAAAAAAATAATAACCACCTAAAATCAGTAATGTTTAATCAGCAACACTGTCTCATCAGTACATCTTCACATGATATTGCCTCATTAACCGTCTGTGTGGAAACATTGCCAAGGTTCGCTTTGGTGTCCTGATGACTTACTTCAATGAGGTTTATTTAAAGACATTAACGAGAATATTTGCAAGAATGTACATGTATAAGCACAATCAGCAATGTAAACCAAAGTTCGTTCACAGGAAACTGTGATAAAATGTGTCAAAAGTTCTTTCCTAGGAAATGTAAAAAAAAGACATGTGCCTGTACTTCCTCTTTTCCAAGACTTGCAAAATGTAGAAAGTGCTGAATTCGCAGAAAGACACAAAAATCAACAAAATTTAAAGGAGGGATCATTGGCACATTTTTAATCCCAATATTACAGTGAATTTCAGTTAGAGATTGATTGTTACTTTAATGAAAACAAATAGAAACATTATATATGCATATATATTCATTCATCTTCTACCGCTTTATCCGATCTTCCCTTGGGTCACGGGGAGTCTGGGCCTATCTCAGGTGTCGATGGGCATTAAGGTAGGATACACCCTGGATGGAATGCCAACACATTGCAGGACACACACACATTCACACACTAGGGACACTTGTCCAAGGTGCCAATCAACCTACCGTGCATGTTTTTGGACCGGGAGGAAACCGGAGAATCCGGAGAAAAAACCCCTGAGGCACGGGGAGAACATGCAAACTCCACCCACGCATGGCTGACCCGGACCCTGGAGGTGTGAGGCGAACGTGCTAACCACTAAGCCACCGTCCCCCCTGTTAAGAATTTAAGACAATAACAAGAGTTGATTATAACATTTTACATCGTATTTGTGAGTAAACATTTTTTTAAATAGTGTGTACTTAAATAAAAATGTTTTTCATTGAGCTCATCTCTGTTAATCATTAGTAGAGCCACCATCAACAAACCAGACTAAAAGCCATGTGCTAGGAGACTCTACGTAACCAGGAAGCGTACTTTAGATACATGTTGTCCTAGAAAAAGTACTTAACAGAAGTCAACAAGCATCCGTTGTCTAATATTGCAATATTATGCTGATGACATATTTCTAATAATATATCCCTGTATTACAATGCCATTTGGTTTGTAAACCTATTTATGTTTACAGAGAACAGAAAAAAGCACACTATGTTTTAGGATCTTCATATATTAGACTGTCATCTGTAAAAAGAATGTATTGCGCTCAATTTTGCATCTACAAAAGAAAGGGAAACTATATCTCACTAAAATAATGCAGATTACAGGTCAAGTCATGATTCATTTATTCGGAGAAACCGTAGTGTTACGGAAAGACTTGATGTTTTTTTGCGTAATGAAATAAAGCAAATGATTTTGAAAGATGGTTTTCGAAACGCCGTCAGTTTTTGGTTCCACATTTGAAAAAAAAAATCACAAAAAGATAATAATAATAATATTTTTTTTATGCATGCCTGATTTAATGTTTGCTAAAGGATCCAAACTGCACTTTGAAATCCATACTTTTCCCACTTATAATGCCTGCAGGAAATAGTTTATTTAGTATTTTCAAACCTCGTTATGTCGTTATGCAAATCAATATCCATATCTCTGTTTATATGTGATTTGATATATGTGAATAGAGCCTATTCTGAATGTGCATAAAATATATGTATATAAACAAAGTTATATAATAAATATATAATATATATATATATATATATATATATATATATATATATATCCTTATCTTATGTTTTAGTTGATCATATCACTTCATCCTGGTCAAACATAAATTCAGTACAATATCTATCAAGAATGCACAATTTTTATTTCTATTTATCATTTTTATTTGTATTTCTTTTTATTTATATTTTCTGCCTTTTTGTTTAAGATTATACTCATTTCACATATAATGTATATGCATAATGTATAATGTTTACTTTTTAAAAGTATACTTTTTAACCATTTCTTAAAACTTTTTCTTTAATTATTATTATTTCTAGTATGTTGTTTTTTTGTTGCTCCCGAATACTGTGCAAATAAATCATGCCGGCTGTCCATGTGGACATAGTTTTGCAATCTTGCAACGCAGAAGGTCTTTTTTTTTATTTCCTTCCTGTACAACTACCAGCACTCTCTCTCCACCTGACCTTTTTTTTAAAGGTTTTAAGTTCAAAGGTAGCAAGGCAACAGCATGTTGTACAAACCATAAAGTATTCTCGCAGACTTAACATTGCTAACATATCTGTTCAATCACAAAAACACACAGTGAAATACACAGTAAAAGATAGTTAAAGAAGTTATCTGGATTTGCATTATTGCAGTAAATATACAAGCTGCAACAACACGAAGATGCTAAGATTAACTAACAACTGCTAAGATTAATGTCTTAGAGCAAATCCATACCTATAATAAGAATATTCATTATTTAAATGCATTTAAATATTGTATTATATAGGATAATACTAATAATGCACTTCTGCTCCATCTACAATCAAGTAAAGAAAAGGTACATTATTGAATAGTCCCACATGCATTATTTTTTCTAAATATTTCCCTATTTTTTTTATTTTTTTATTTATTTTTTGTGGAAACGAAACATTGGTGGTTTGTTGAGAGGGTGGATAGGCATTTGCAATATGAATTTTCACAACTAACAAATTATGAGAAGTGCCTTTCTTTCAACCTGATCATCTTTCTCAACAGCCTGTTAGGACCCAGTACTACACTTAGGCAAGTTTGGGGTAAGGCGAGTCGAAGCCTGTATTCCCTTTTCTGTTTTGCATTTCTAGCCGAATATATATATATATATATATATATATATATATATATATATATATATATATATATATATATATATTAACAAAATGATTATTAATTTTACCGGGTTTAACCATTCGCAACAAATCATTCGTTATGTGCTTATTTGCACCTACTGTATGTACAAGTTCATTTATTCTTTAAAAAAATTAATTAATTAATTAATTAATTAATTAATAGGAACAAATTCACAAGCTTGTTCTTTCATGATGTAAATTCAATTGAATAGAAGGTATTATTGGGCCTAAATGTGTGTATAATAGTCTAAAAAAAAAACAAATCGGTAAGTGCAAACGTTCAAAACACTCTGTGCGTGTCTATGTGCTAGCGCCTTAACCCAAATCGGAAAGATATAAAGTAATCTCTGTGCCATGTGCACAAAACGCCAAAATTGATGGAAAAAAAATGCAAAAAAATAAGGATATCTGTAGCACTGGAGAGAATAATGGAATTTGCAAAGTCATTTCCCACAGCCAAACTTTCCCTTCCTTCATTTAGTGTGAGAGCAAACAGCTTGCCTAGTGCCAGCACCTTTTGTTTATTTTATTCTTTATGTGAGGGGAAATGATGGTGATGATAATCCCGTTTGTAACGCTTGTGTAATCATGTACTACAGAACAAAGTTGAATGAATATGTTACGCTCATCTGTGTGTGTGTGAGTGAGTGCACGCTCGTGTGTGTGCGTACGTGTGTGTTTACAGCTACAAAGGCAAGCACAGCAATATGTCAAGTGAATGTGTGTACAGTGGACTCTTGCAACAAAGCATTATTAAGATTAGAGATTGTACAGATTAAGACACGTTTACTTCTGCCCCGGTGTCCCTATCACTACTCTATGTTCGCAATGCTCGCCTTGTTCTTCCCACTGCTTGGTAAGGAAAAATGATTTTGTGTATATGTATACATATAGATGTATAGGAGTTTACATACTGGAGCAGGATGAGACATGTGTAAGGATTCTTAGCCGAAAGTCACATTGCTTAGAATGAAATATAGAATAAAACATGCTTTTCATTGTTATGTAGAATTTTTATTTTGTATATATTGCTTGTGTGGTCTAGGGTCATAGAGTTGAGTTACGCTATGGAGATTTATATACACGACATAAAAAATTCATGCATTTTACAAAACAGCAAAAACATATTAATTCATAATGATTTTGTAATGATTAAAATTACTTATTTCAGAAATACTTTAATCCCTGCTACATAATCCCGGTCAGGACTATCATGCTCAATGTTGTATACTATACATCAAGTGAACATGTGTTATTAATATTTACATATATTTGAACAGAACTGGGGGGGCACGGTGGCGTAGTGGTTAGCACATTCGCCTCACACCACCAGGATCCGGGTTCGATTCCCGTCTCGGTCATGTGTGTGTGGAGTTTGCATGTTCTCCCCGTGCCTCAGGGGTTTTTTCTCCGGGTTCTCCGGTTTCCTCCCGGTCCAAAAACATGCACGGTAGGTTGATTGGCACCTTGGAAAATTGTCCCTAGTGTGTGAATGTGATGTGTGTGTGTGAATGTGTGATGTGAATGTGAGTGTGTGTGTCCTGCGATGGGTTGGCATTCCATCCAGGGTGTATCCTGCCTTAATGCCCATAGACACCTGAGATAGGCACAGGCTCCCCGTGACCCGAGGGAAGATCGGATAAAGCGGTAGAAAATGAATGAATGAATGAACAGAACTGGACAGAACTTATGCCGCACTGGCCTTGATTTGATCCCCCTCGTTAAAAAATAGCCAAGTAGTTTGATTGGTTATGCGAAATGGCAACTAGGTGTGCTTTTTTTTTTTGGTATCAAGGTATACGGGATTCAAAAAGATTTGTTGTTGTACGAATGCGAAAAATGAACAGAATTGTGATTTTTTAAAACCTAATGAGCAGAAAGCAAAGCAAAGCAAAGCAAAAAAAAAAGACTTTTTTTTTTTAAGATCAGCTTAACCGTTAAACTGTGGGCCCATAGTATGTACGCAAGAGTACAAAAATATATATATATTGAAATGAATTAAATCTCCGGTCCCTAAGCGTCAAAAAACATGCCGTTGGGTTGATTTGCACTTTGGAAAATTGTCCTTATTGTATGTGTGTGTGTGAATGAAAGTGTGTGTGGCCTTCGATGGGTCGGCACCACATACAGGGTGTATCCTGAGATAGCCACAGGCTCCCTGCAACCCGAGGGAAGAACAGATAAAGCGGTAGGTAGAAATATAGATTGTTGTTATGTAGAAGATGAATGAATGAATGAATGAACAACACAACTGTGTAAAAGAACAGGATGTGTGGCTCTACATACTATTTCATAACTTATAAATGAATCAGGGCACAAGGATCGATGTTCAATTTACGCTACATTCAAACGTGGCCTAAACTTAAGACCAAAACTGTGGGAGCTTGATGGTGTTGGGATTCGAACCTGTAACCTTCTAGTCACGTGCCCAGTGCCTTAACCCTGGAGCTACTACCTAATGTGAAGTTAGCTGAAATATTAAGTGTGCTTCATTATATAAATGTATCTTTTCCATGTTGAAGCTCTAGCGCTCTTCTCTGCTGGACAATCCCAGGCTGTATTGCAGAACCACAAGTCTTATCAAAATGTGAACGATTTCACTGCCGACTTTCCCGGTGGCTCAGACCAAGAGCTTTATGGTATTCCTTTCTATATACCTCTATTACCATTTCTTATCCAAACGAATCATATTCTTCATATTTTGCATTTATTCCTTGTAAAAATAATGCTGAAATATATTGCATTAATAAAACATGCAGCGTGTCCCATTGTATCTCCAGGTTCTTGTGATTTTGAGACAGATGCCTGTGGATGGAAAGATGTCAGTAAAGACCATATTCAATGGAGGCTTGAAAAGGCAAACGTCAGCAGCGTCCCGGGTGTGGACCATACAACTGGAACACCATGGGGTACTTAATAACCTGGATAAGTTATTGATGGACTATTACTTCATGCTTTCATTCAAACTAAATGGTACTTAGAATACATTGATAGCGAATGTGAAGTGCATATGTGGCTTTTATAGGTCAGGTCATGCATGTAGCCGGTGAGAACAGTGGCATTTTCTCAGAGGCACTTTTGGAGTTTTCCTTCCCTCTGCACACTGCACTTGGGTGCCAGATAAGGTAAATAAGAGTAATAAGGTAAATAATATATACCCCGTATTACAACCATGTATTGTCTGTATTAAATAATATAGTATTTATGATCCAAATCAGAATCTGGTTTATTGGCCAAGTGTGTTTACACACACACACAAGGAATTTGATTTCAGCTGTTGGTGACTCTCAAAAAAGTATAGAAAAGTATTACACTATGCATTTATCTTACAGACAGGACTGTACTGTACAACACAATACAGACTATACAAGATAACACACTGTACAAGACAATACAGACTACATAAAACAACATGGCAACACGGATTTACACCCGACAAAATATAAACTGTATTCTGCTGGCATATTCTATACATTTTCAACTTGAGATGTTTCTTATGTTGTAGCTTTTGGTATCATCTTCATGATCCGGCTGGTATATCCTCACATTTTCAACTAAGACTGGACACTAATGGAGCTTCTTTGGTTTTGTGGGAGATTAAGCAGGGGCAGACTGATGGTTGGGTGAACGCGACTGTAAGAGTCGGAGACCGTCCTAAAGGATCCAAGGTTCGATGTATTTATTGTATAGTATACATAGTATTAATATTTGATCTATTTTATTCATCCAGAAGAATTACATGCATCTGGATGCATCATGTGCATCATCTTTTGTCCAGATTGTCCAGATTTTGTCCAGGTGTTTTCTGTCGATCCAACTTTTATTGGGAAGCAAGATATAATGATTGATGACGTTACATTGAACGCCTGTGCAGAAGGGGATGTTCCCGCAGACTCCGATCAACTCAACTGTGATTTTGAGAGAAACACGTGCGGTTGGTACATAGACCAGTCGGCCAATCTCACCTGGAAGCGGACCAAGGGTCAAAATCCATCATATGACAACCAGGGACCAGGACATGACCAAACAACTGGTTCTGGTAAAAAAATTTAAATAAATAAAATGATACCAAGCATTTTTCATATCCAATTCATATTTTTAGGTGTTTTTATGCACAGGTCTTAAAATACTTCTTCTTTTCTTGTAGGTTATTATCTTTTTGTCGCAACAAAAACTGGCTCGAACCCATCCCAAACATCAAGACTTTTCAGTTTTCCCCAGCGAGCCAAATGTGTCAGCTTTTGGTACCATATTTATGGTCCCAGCATTGGTGAATAATGATTATTTGACCTGAGCGATGAATAAGAGACGGGTTATGTATGCTAACAGTGCTTTTTACAATGCTAACGAGAATGATAAAATTACCTTTTAACATATATAATCTATTCAAAGTTTACTTATACTTCACTAACATACAGCCATGATCTTGCCAGTATTTTAAATGGTCTTTGGGGAGTCACTTCCCTGTAATTAAATTAATTGCACTATTAATTGATTACTACGATGTGTTGTTGGCTCTATGTTGTGTACGTTAAGACACACAAATACATGGTAAACTGGTAAATTCATGTGGTTTTTAGGCCTTGGTCTTCAATAGATGATTGTTTCATTGTACCAATTGTACATGGTTCAAATTCCCATAAAAGCCAGAGGAGCAGAGATTAAAAGGTGTCCTCTGTCACAGGGTCACTCAGATTTATTTCAAAGAACGCTAACGGGACAGAGACTGTCATGTGGACGAGGACTGGTACACAGGGTAACAAGTGGCGCTTTGCTGACCTTAGCTTTGCTGCCAATCACAGTCCAGTACAGGTATAGTATTTGAGATATATATATATATATATATATATATATATATATATATATATATACCTATATATATATATATATATATATATACCGTAAATTCTGGACTATAAGCCGCTACTTTTTTCATAGGTTTTGAACCATGCGGCTCATACAAAGGTGTGGCTATTCTGCAGATTTTTTTCCACCGCTAGGAATTCTCTAACCGGAATTATAATATACAGAGACAAATAGAGACAAAATAGACAAAATAAATGCAAAGAAGAATACGCTAGTTCAAGAAGAATACGCTAGTTCAAGAAGAATACGCTATCAAGAAGAATACGCTACGATGGAGACAGATGTGACGAAGCGCTGCTGAGTTTGTTCAACTCCGACACTGAAGAAGACAACTTTGTGGGTTTCAGCGAAGATGGTAAAGGTGACGTGATTTCACACACAGGAGAAATGAAGATAAATACTGTAAATACCGGTTATTTTCTCTTGGTTCTGTCCCGTTTTAATAAGTTGCTGCCTTGTTAAAATACAGGTTAGGAAAGGATCTATTTAGGTACATACATGTACATTTACAATTCAAAATCGTTCTGTAGTAAATATCTAATCTAAAAACATACATATCTGTGGCTTGCAAAACTTTTTTAAAAAGAGCGGTTGCGGTTTGTATGCAGGTGCGGCTTGTTTAATTTTTTTTTTTTTAATAGAGCGGATGCGGTTTATGTGCAGGCGCGCTTTATAGTCCAGAATTTACGGTATATATTATATCTATATATATATATAGATATATATATATATATATATATATATATATATATATATATATATATATGATCACAGTTTGAATATACAATTGTAGTTTGACATTTTGTGTGCGTGTAGTTCATCTTTGAGGCTGTATTGGGTGGCAGTGATGGTAGTATTGCTTTGGATGAAGTGCAAGTCTCGAGCAGCGTAAATGGAACATGTCCGCCCGAAAGAGAGTGTACGTTCCAGAGCTCTCTTTGCGGTTTAAAACCCGACTCGGCAGCTGACTACCCCTGGGTCAGAATGACAGGAATGCAGGCTGCTGGTTCTGCAAGTCCAAGCAAGGACCACACTCTTGGCACTGACCAAGGTGAGGAAAAATTCAGCTCAATCCATATGTGAATAGCAAGAACGTTGCTTTGACTTGCCCAGGTTGTGACAGGCAGCTGTAATCAATAGACCAAGGGAATATGAATACACAAAATAGATGACATCATCAAATTTGAATAGAAGAGTATCTCGAAAAGTGGAAGGGAATGTTTATATGACTGTCACTGTCATGACCTTCTACAGTATGTCGTGTGGTTTAAAGGCAGTGGCACAGGAATTGGAGTTGGCGGTTTTCTTTGCGAGTGATGAGGAATGAACAGGATTAGAAAGGAGTTTATTCGAGGGGCTGCACAGCTGGAGACAAGGTGATAGTAGTGTTATTGAGATGGTATGAGGTATGATGGTATGATGTACAATACACTATATTGATAGAAGGATGCTGATGATAGAGGAAACGAAGAAGGCCAAAGAAGGGTTTACTGATATGACAGGAGAGACCTACAGTAGAGGACAAGGTGGTATGGAGGTGGATGATTCGCTGTGGCGAAAGAAGGAGAAGAGTGCGAATATTATATAATGAAATACACATAAAGAATGAGAAAAAATACATGACCAGAAATTAAATTTAAATCTCCCGTTTAATGGCATAGTGTCTAGACAACTATACATTCTGACAATACAAGCCATTGTTGTTTCACTGTAGTAGCAATTGTGACATTACAGCAGCAGATATCCTCTCATATGGCTTTATCAGGAAATGAATAATGCTATGTTTAATAGTTTGACAGTACGGCATTTTAATCTAGTATCCCTTTTAATATGCATTATACAGACTAATTTTCCCTGAACATTTTTTATTTACGTTTCACACTTGAAATGAAGTATTATTATGGAAACGTGCATAGCACAGCCACCATTTTTAATTGTAAAGCGAGCAAAGACAGACGTGTACATTTCGTTTAATAAGGCATGTTAGCATATTAGCATAGACATATAAGCCATAATAATTGTTATTGGTGTAAGGAGGTCTGGGAGCTTTTGTGGTATATCGGTGAATTACCATAGGAAAACCATGTCTTTATGGAGCTTGCTTTATGCACAAGGGCATTGTTATGCTGCATTGTTATTTGGCCAGTTAGTTGCACTAAAAGGAAAACGTATCACTTGGGGGGTTTCTAACTTTATCCTGAATGTAACTTCTATAAAGTGTTTAATTCATATCTCATGCATTTAATTGAGGTACCAAGTTATTATGTTCCTACGTTTTTGGATTTTTTTGTTTTTGAAAGAAACCTACATTATTAAATCCAGAATGGTTCTTGTTTATAATCAAGGTTATTACCTGAGCGCACAGCTGTGGGATCAGCGACGTGGCCGTCGAAGTCGCATGGTGACACAATATTACGATCCAAGTCTTGAGAGTGAGGAATGCTGGACGTTCTGGTATTATATGAGTGGGAGAGATGTGGGCATGCTAAATGTGTACCTGCATGAGTCCCAGCACTCCCAAGTCACTCTTTGGAGCCGCAGTGGAGATCAGGGAGAAAAGTGGAGACCTGGACGAGCCACTGTAATCAGTCCTCTTAGCCCTTACCAGGTACCTGTACACATGATATTGTTTGGCTAAACATTCATTTTTTTTGTTTTCATTATGATTACATCATCACACCATCAATAACCGAGTGCAGGACCTGGTGTTGGTGTGGAGTTTCAATCAACTCAATGAACTTGACTTGGTAATCAGTATTTACTGATAAGGACCAGCTGGCTGTAATATAATTTCATGGTCAGTCATAAAGATTGATCTGGCTTTTCCGGAGAATGTTTATAATACAACCTACTTATCAGTTTCTTGTTTGTTCTTAGTAGCATCAGCTAACAATATGAAAAACGTAACTGTTAATCGAACACATAGGTGAAAATGAACTTCTATAATAGATTAAACATTAGTTCAAGGGATGCATTAAGGTCAAAAGGAAGGTATATGAAAAGTAACATGAGGAAAGCTATCTAGAAATGTGATTCGAATAACAAGCATATTTCGTTTTTATCAGATCGTATTTGAAGCCGTGGCTGGGGAAGGTCAGGTTATGGACATTGCCATTGATGATCTGAGTGTATTGAATGGGCCCTGTTCACCTCATGGTAGGAACTGTAAAAAAATAAAAATACAACCACCACTTTATTTTTCATAATAGTATAATAAACAATTTTTAATAATGATCATCTTATGTCTTTGTGTTGTTCCTCAGGACTGTGCGATTTCGAGATGGACACGTGTTACTGGGAAAATAGTGCTTTAAGCAGCGACACTGTAGACTGGATCTGGACATCTGGAGTCAGTGCCTCTATGTTCGCACCGAAAGTGGACCACACCACTAACTCAAATCTGGGTAAAAGCCTCGGAATAGTTCCTTTACAACCAGCAGCTATATCCAAGCCCTATACCAGGGATAATGTTTTAATGGTTTATGGCCAGCACATGCAGTGTTATCAGTCTCTCTCTAACAAAACCGGATATCTGACCCTTTATCTGTTTTTGTCAGGACATTACATGGCCTTTGATACGAATCCGAACAGCAATGAGCAAGTATCTTATCTTCAGAGTGAGCTGATGCAGCCCGTGGAGCATGCGTGCCTAGAGGTCTGGTACTGGATGGATATGTGGCATTTTAGTAAGCTTTGTGCATATTTAAAAAAAAAAAACGGTGTTGTTTGGGTATTGGGAGAGTATAGTTTTTAACACGGATGTTAACCGATGGTGCATCAAACTGATGCATGTTTAAAGAATGTTTATAAACTACTGCTGTCAAAGCTAACGCTTTATTAATGCGTTAATGCTAATTCACTTTAACGCATCACTAATACTATTAACACATGATTAACGCAACATGCATTACTCGCCAATGTCATGTTGGCGAATGAACGGATCCCAACCAACTAAGAAAAAAAAGAACAAATTCATGTAGAAACTTACAGCGCATTCACAACAGGTATGAGCTCCTCACTATATAAGCGTATATTACCTTATGGAACCTTACGGAAGTCCATCGCATTCCCAAATCCGTATTATGGAAGCGCGTTTTTCTTTTGTGAACGCTCTCCGTATAATCTAAACGTATCACCAGTTTACATGTAAAGCAACTGGAACAGAATTCCATGTCCCATATTTTACAAATAAAACAACCACTAAAAAAGTAACATTGGAATTAAAAAGAAATTACTTAATTAACAAATAAATGAATATTAAAAGTATAATTTCCAGACGAAAATACATTTTAAATAATCAATCGTTTTGTTAAAGGGAGAGATACTGAGAGAAATGTATATAATTATAACATCTGTTAGTTAGTTAGTTAGTTAGTTAGTTAGTTAGTTAGAGTATTAGAAACATTTGTTAGAGTGTTAGTTTTAAATGTACCATAAATAAAAATATTAATTTGTGGTACATTAAAAACATGCGATTAATGTGCGATTAATCACGAGTTAACTCGTGGTTATCGTGCGATAATAGATTTGAATCGATTGACAGCCCTAGTTAAAACCTAATTTGAATGTTAAGTGAATCCTCAATTATCCTTGTTGTAGCATGAATAGTAGTCCAAAAGATTCCATGATGTTTGGTAGCTATAATGTGACTAGTTACTGATGGTTAAATTCCGATTAAAAATGATCTTAACAACACTTTCAATTAAAGAACCATATCAGACAGCGAGACATGTTTCATACTACTGTAGAGGAGAAAAACATCCAATGTTCTAATTGTTATAATGATTCAAATACTTTGGTCACATGAGACCAAATAATCTATGGTTACATGAGATCTCCTGACTAACCCCCGGATGGTAATCCTACACAGATACTACTTTTATGCAGTAGTTCTATAGTATATCATTAAAATCTGTCAAGCAACAACCAAAACCATAACCATTAAAACCATTTTTTTACAGAAAAACTCACATTAACCGTATATGTGAACGAGTCCGGCGTTTTACACTTCCTGTGGAATCAGACCGGCAGTCAAAGCAACATGTGGTACATGCTCACGCTGGATTATGGGGCAACGGAACAATACCAGGTTCGAGAAAGTTAGCCTCTAACAATTTCCCTGAGAGAGATGGCATGTCATATCTACTTATCATCATATGTTTTGTTTTGTTTTTTCCTAATTGTCCACAGCTTGTGTTTGAAGCCCGGCAGCCACCAAACCATCAAGGGGTTATTGCCCTGGACGATATCCACATCAGAGAGAGCGGGAGCTGTGCAGACATGAGCACCACAACGTTAGCCCCGACGACTTATCCCACAACACCTCCTGCGTCCTCTATGGACTGCAACTTTGAGGAGGGTGAGGAATAAAACGTGTACTTGTAGCTAATAATAAGCCCAATATTTGAACACATGTAAAGCCAGGATTAAAAAAAGGCTGCTAGATAGAGAAAGGAAGCAGCGATGGCGATGGAGAATGGAGGGCAATGTACCTAAGGAATGTTGAGGTAGAACAATGATCTCGACAGATCAGGGGGAGGAGCAGGGTGTGGCAAATTTCTTTAGCCGGCAAGGAAGTGATCCGAAAGACGCCAGCAGGGAAGTAAGAATTCCCAAATAATCTATGTAGCACAAATCGATGTAGCCATTAGCTCAGATGACTAGCCTGCAATCATCACAAAAAGAGAACAGGATATCACTGATGCCATCTTATTTTTATGACGTAAAGAGGTCCATCAAACATGCCTCGTTTATTGTCTAAACAAATTAATTCGACATATTATGTGTTTGCCTTTGTATTGGTCAGAACCATTCTCACAATTTGCCATTTATAGTACAAGTTTCATATCAGAATGATAAATCATATACTGAATTATATACATTAGGAAGTTTTATGCTAGCAGTGATGTTGCCTGGGTTACTGATTGGAAGGTCGGGGGTTTGACCGGTATCGGCAAGCTGCCCCCCTTGGGTCCTCTGTGTCATGGCTGACCCTGCGTTTTGACCCCAGCTTCCAAACAATATGCATAGAAACAATTTCACTCTTCTGTAATGCCTATTTGAGAAATAAAGGATATTCTGTTCTTTAGGCTTATGCAACTGGGTTCAGGAAAGCGAGGATGGATTTGACTGGACTAGACACCGGGGTCTGCAAATAGGTGCCAGCGACATAGGACTCCTTTATGACCACACCATTGGAAATATGCACGGTAAACTGGACCCATATGTGATCCATCTTTTGCACCAAAGTTATGTCGTTTTAAAAAAGAAGCTATTACTGATACGTGTGCCACTTTTAGGTGTTTATTTGGCTCTTAATATGTCCGGAGGCAAAGATGGTGAGACAGCAGTACTTTCGGCCCCTATAAATATCCAATCCCCATCTATGTGTGTTGGATTCTGGTATTTCATGCTGGGAACATCAGTGGCAAAGCTGGAGCTTGTGGTTAAGATGGTACACGAGAACAAGTATTTTTCAAGGCTGCGTATTGTGGTTAATCTATTCACGATAAACATCAGCTCATTTCACACTTGCTTTGTTATATTGGGCTTCCCCAGCATATTTTTTTTGCTTCTCAGAAAACAAATGAATCGATTGTGTGGACTAGAAGTGGTACAGGAACTGCAGAATGGCTGAAAGCTCAAATCATGATCAACTTGGAAGACATACAGCGAGTAAGAAAAGTATTTTTTATAATCACTCAGTAACATCGATAGACTGACAGTATATCAAGTAGTATGTGGGTCTAACCAATGAAACAGTTCTAGAAAGAAATTTGCCTCGTGTGTTGCTTCCTTTCTGTGCGCTTCTTTTACCCCAACTACCTACATGTCTTCCCTTACCACATCCATAAACCTCTATCTTGGCCTTCCTCTTTTCCTCCTGCCTTACACCTCCATCCTCAGCATTTTTCTCCCTATATACCCCATGTCCCTCCTCTGTCTAGCCTCCTTCACCTCCTCTCCGAAACATCCTACATGCTCCATCCCGCTAATAAACTCATTTCTAATCCTGTCCATCCTCGTCACTCCCAATGATAATCTCAACATCTTCAACACCTCTACCTCCTGTCTTTTAGACAACATCACTGTCTCTAAACCATACAACATCTCAGGTCTCATTACAGTCCTATAAACGTTCCCCTTCACTCTTACAGACACCCTTCTATCACTCTTTCCACTCGCCTCCACCCACTCCACCCTCCATAGGCTACTTAGATTCATCTGCCTTCACCACTATTTCTCCCTGCACCACTCCACTGCCTTACCTCACTTCTACTCTACTGACTTTTACTCCTACTCCAACTGACTCTCCAGCACGTACCTCCACCTCTCCTACCTGCTCCCTACTCTCACCACAAATCACAATATCATCCACAAACATACAAGTCCATCAAACTCCTGTCTGACCTCATCTGTCAACCTGTCCATCACCACTGCAAACAGGAAAGGGCTCAGAGCTGATCCTTGATTCACCTTCCCAGCTGTTTCCCTTATCACGTCTCCAGTAGTTGTTTAACAGCAAATCATATTATGGGATAAGTCATTGACAAGCCAATAAAATCTTTGCTGCTATTTCTATACAAGCCACCACAAGCACAACATTATATACCAACAAATAAACAACAAATAGCACCACTATCCTTATCTTTGCAGGTCAAATTTGTGGGTAATAGAAATGTCAAAAGCAGCGGCTTCATAGCAATTGACGATGTAACAATGACCCCAGGTGCCTGCGAAGAAGATAGTAAGCAATCTTTCTCTCTCTCTACGTTATCTATTTTTCTTCTTAATATGTCGCATTTAGTAATTCGGAAATGTGTGACCTCGTCCCACAACCAGCCAGCATTAATACTAATAAAGTATTTGTGTTATAACAGACCCGTGTGGTTTTGAAAGCGCTTCCATGTGTGGATTTGATCAGGACATAAGCGATAACACTCACTGGCTCCGTGTGAATGGCAGCGCTGGTCATGTTGATCACACGTACCGGACTAAAATGGGTGAGTCCCTGGCAGTGCAGTATGTGCAATGTGTTATTTATGACTTATATGAAAATACGTGACCTTTTTTATATGGCCCAAAAGGTCATTCAATGGCTGTTTTGGGAAAGAAGCTTTTGAAGACAGAAACAACCAATCTCCTGACTCCAGCGTACAGTAAATCGGTCGAGTCATGTTTACAGTTCTGGTAAGCTAAAACTATTCATATTTCTGACCTCATCTGTCAATCTGTCTGTAAACAGGAAAGTGCTCAGAGACGATCATCAGCCGCAATCCCACCTCCACCATTCTGTCTTGCCTACAGCAAACTTCATTGGAGCTTGGATATTTAAAGTTTTGGCTTTCTACCGACTTTAAATGTTTTCTATTACCTTCCTAATTGGGATGTCTGTCAGTTTTCACCCACTATAACATCTACCATGTTTACTGTAACATATAAAGTAGGCAAAATGCATTTTATATGCATGCTTTTCCAATGGCCAGTGTAACATTCCCAAAAAATGTACTGCTCTCGTTTGCACACAGGAGCTCATACAGGTCCACGTTTGGCTTTTGCCATTGTCATTACATTTACATGGGCAGACATTTAGCAGACGCCTTTATCCAGAGCGATGTACAAAAAAGCGATGTACAAAAAAAGTCCATCTATGAATAAATTAATTCTGGTTTGATTGATTACAAACTTAAGACAAACAACTTTAACTCTTTTTTTTAAATCATGTAGACCAAGAAGGAAAACAAAAGTGTGAGAGAGTATTGTCATAGCTTTGACTCAACTTTTGACCCCAAAAACTGCTGACAAAAAAAACAAAACACAAAAAAACTGGGTAGGCTCTGGATCTGTTTCAAGTCTGATCAGTTGCTGCTCAATCATTCATTCATTCATTCATTCATCTTCTACCGCTTTATCTCGAGTCACGGGGAACCTGTGCCTATCTCAGACTCCTTCGGGCATCAAGGCAGCAAATACACTGCATTCCAGAATGCACCCTGTATGTTGGGTCATTGACTCGCCACGGTAACACCTGTCCGAATGACAGAAAATTTAATGCCAACTCATCGCACACAATTAAAATAATAAAACACTCACACAGTACATGCTTCATTTACTGTTGCATGATAGACTATTTTCTAATTTTTAAGAACCTAAATACCATGGACAAATGTTTGTTGTTTACATTAAAAACTTTTTCCAAGGTGCCAATCAACCTAATGTGCATGTTTTTGGACCTAATTTTTGGATTCTGGGGGTCACACTATGGGAAATAACTTTAACCGGAGAAAAATCCCTGAAGTAAAAAAATAAACAGAAAAAGTCATGGTACGGAGAGTACCCCTAAACATGCAATCAACTGCAACGCTTCAAACTACAATTAAAATAATAAAACACTGCATTCTTGTGTGATAAACAGTATATGCTTCATTTACTGTTGCATGATAGACTATTTTCTCATTTTTAAGAACCTAAATAGCTTCTAATGCATGGACAAATGTTTGTTGTTTACATTAAAAACTAATTGGCTCGTACCCACCCTGTAGGTACTGGCTGTCAGCTGTACCTGATGATTCTCTCTCTGTACATGTTTACCTAAACGGAGAGCTGGGTCCAGTACTGTGGTCTCGTTCTGGAGTGCCTTCATATATATACAGGCTGGGAGGTAGCAGACACACATTCAATTAACATGTCCCTTTGGTCACTATTTCTTCTCCAGTTTATTTTTTTTAATTCTTTGAAGCATTTGAAGCCAAATTCCGACTTTCATTGGTTAACATTTATGAATTTTTATTTAATATTTTCAGATTAAAGTTATTTCTGTGCAACTTTTTCTTTCTTATATTTTGTCCACGTCTGTATCCTTTCTTTTGGAGAAACATATATCCACTACTGGTAAGCCTTTAACGAGTCTTTAATAAGTACTGGTTTTACACAGGTGGCATTCAAGGCAAAGTTAAGTCAAGCTGAGGAGTCTTTTATTCTTCTGGATGATGTTTCACTGAAAAACGGAGCTTGCCTTCCCACAGGAAGTTGTGATTTCGAATCCGGGATTTGTACATGGGTCAATTCGGATTTGGACGATCGTGACTGGGTGCATGCAGCTGGACATATGGGTGGTCCTTTGATCGATCACACAACACACACTGCAGATGGTAAGGAATGAAACCTCTAAAAAAAAGGAGTAATAAATAAGCAGTGCTGATCTGAAATGTTCTGCACTTCCATATAATAACATATAATAACATAACACATGCTTGAAGACAAGTATTATTATTACAGCTTATTATTATTCTTATTCACACAGGCAGATTTATGTTGACTGTATCACAGATGACCAATCCAGACACCGTTAACAAAGCTACACTTATCTCCGAGCAGATCCGACAAAGCTCCGACTCCTGCCTCTCATTTTGGTATAACGTGAATTGCAGGTTGGCACAAATCTACCCCACAATCTACCTTATTACGTAATGTTCATCTGGAATTGAAGGCTTACACACATTGGAATTCTGTCTGCGCAGTAACCCAGGGACCCTACGCGTGTTTTTGGATGTAGAGGAGGCATATCAAACTCTGATTTTTAACACAAGTGCTGCCGAACACAGCTGGAGAAATTTCTCTACCACAGTTTCGGAGTCCAAAGCGTATAAGGTGAGAAGGGGATTTGGTCCCGTTCAGATCTAGGCTTCCATACAGTATAATGGATATTTACATAAATGTAATGGACACTTCAATTGAACACCTCATTCGGGTAGAAGCATCACAGTGCCTCTCAAGAACAAGAAACAAACAAGAACCTCATATGTTGATAAGTATGAGGGGAAAAATAAGATTGTGAACAATGTAAATGTGTATAGGGGCAATATACAATGACATGGTTAGCATATACTGTATATATGTATATATGTATATTTCTATATATCATGTATATACTTATGACTTCTCATTTACTCACTATTACCGTACTGTTACACTGTTAAAATATGTAAATAACCATAGATACTACATATTGCGTATACTTATCCTGGCTCTGTGTTACTGTTACTTCTCCCTTTTTTTACTGTTTATATATGCAAATTACCATATATTTCTTCAAACTGTACATATGCAAATAGTATTTATTGTTATATAATCAATATATATATATATATCTGGTTGGTCACTGTATTTCGTTGCCCTGTACCCACATGTGCAGTGACAGTAAAGTTGAATCTAACCTAATCGTAATGGTAGCAGATGGGTTGATTTAAGTATTTCATTTCTGATATCCTAGGATTTTTAATGCAGCCAATGTTTTATTCAGTTTTGCTTATCTGTACCCACTTTAACCTCGTATTTCTAGTCTAACAGCAGTGGAGCCCAGTGAGGTCTTCAGCTTGTTTACCTCATTTACCGTACCGTAAATTGCTACCATAAAGATCTGCTCCTCATGGACATTAAAACTTGTTTGGGATAATTTACACTTTATGACCATTAATTCATTCATCTTCTACCGCTTTATCCGATCTTCCCTCGGGTCACGGGGAGCCTGTGCCTATCACATGCGTCTATGACATCAAGGCAGGACACACCCTGTATGGAATGCCAACCCATCGGAGGACACTCTCACAATCACACACACATTCCCACAATAGGGACAATTTTCCAAGGTGCTTATCAAGCTATCATGCATGTTTTTTTACTGGGGGAACCAGAGAACCCGGGAAAAAAAAACCCTGAGGCATGCAAACTCCACACACACATGGTGGAGGAGGGATTTGAACCCCCAACCCTGGAGGTGTGAGGAGAACGTGATAACCACTAATAAAAAATGCTTCTTCCTGTTTTTGTTTCACACCATTTTGTACTCTAGAGACATATGTAACCCAACCCTTCTGGCAAGCATGATTCTGATGCGAACATTTAATAAAGCTCTATGCAGAAAATAAGAGCAAATGTGTTGATATAAACGTGACCAGTGGGTGTAAATCATTTTGAATGGCTATGCTGAATAATGGAAATCATTAAAAAGATTAATCAACTTTTCTTTTAGATTGTTCTGGATGCAGAGTCTACAAATAGAGGATTTATTGCTGTGGATGACATAAGTGTTACAAAAGGGCCCTGTAAAGGTACTGAATTGTATACTGTATATTGTAAAGAGCCTGTAGTCGAAGCATACTGCTCATACCTTTCAGAAAAGAAGCTTAATATTAACCCATTCTGTGTTTCTTTGAAAGAGGGAACTGGTGAGAGTGGGGTGTTCGTTGGGTGCCAGTTTGAAATGGATAGCTGCGAATGGAAAGATGTGAGTGTGGGACAGTTTTCCTGGCAGCGAGGCCACAACGGAACAGCTTCAGATAACACCGGACCCACAGTTGATCACACTACTGGCACAGAACAGGGTAAGTCCACACCTCTCGTGCCTAGATTATCTTTTGGTGCCGAAAACGTATACAGTTATGGACATTTCTCTCTCATGAACTCATATTCTCATAAAAGTTATATAAAATATTTGTATAAATTATGAGATCCTACACTGTCTTTCTATTCTTTTTTGTTTTTGTTTTCAATTAAGCGTACATAAAACCTGATGCCTACTGAAGTAATCTACAGTATTCTAAGTGGACTTTTCTATGCTGTTAGGCTGGTATATGGCAGTAGATGCGAATAATGGAGACCAGAACAGCTATGCTGCTCTACAAAGTCCTGCTATGAGACAAGCCAGCGCTGAGTGTGTGCTTGAGTTCTACTATCACATGTTTGGGGAAGGTAGGATCAATTACACACCACAAAGACAACCTGTCATTCTTAATGAAATTAGCCGGAGATAAATAGGAATCATACGAAACAGTTTTATCAAGGAACCAAACAATCATATATTTATATTATTCATACACTGACAGTAGCGGGGCATGGTGACTTAGTGGTTAGCACGTTCGCCTCACACCTCCAGGGTCCGAGTTCGATTCCCGTCTCGGCCATCCGATCGTCCCGTCTCGGCCATGTGTGTGTGGCGTTTTGCATGTTTTCCCTGTGCCTCAGGGGGTGTTTCTCCGGGTTCTCTGGTTTCCTCCCGGTACAAAAACATGCACAGTAGATTGATTGGCACCTTGTAAAATTGTCCCTAGTGTATCAATGTGTGTGTGTGTGTGTGTGTGTGTGTGTGTGTGCCCTGCGATGCGTTGGCATTCCATCCAGGGTGTATCCTGTCTTAATGCCCATAGACACCTGAGATAGGCACAGGCTCCCCGTGACCCGAGGGAAGATTGGATATAGCGGTAGAAGATGAATGAATGAATGAATGAATGAATGACAGTGTTGGGAAGGTTACTTTAGGAATGTAATAGATTACAGATTACAAATGACCCGATACAATATGTAATAAGTACTGCCAGTTTTTGATTACTTTATAAAACTTATAAAAGTATAGTAACTCATTACATTTGCTTACTGTCATTTGTCCACTAGGTGGCACTTTAAGTTAAATCTGTGCTATTTTTCGAAATGAAACTGCATTTCTGCAGTAACTGTAGTGAATTACTGTCTTTTTGTATATTGTATTTGTATATTTAATTACTGATTTTGTAATTAAACTATGTAACACCGTTACATGTAACCAGTGTTGGCGTTACATGTAACACGTAGTTTAAATAAACAAAATAAAAGTAACAGTAATCAGTTACAGTTACAGCGAAAAAAACATTTAATTAAATTGCAATTACATTAGAAAGATTACCAATTCCAAGGACCACCGCCTAACATGCAAAAAAACTGAGAAACAGTTTAATCAACGTAGAAATCCTCGGCTAGAAAAAGAGGATTCGTGTCTTAATTTTTTCGTCCTATCTGCAGGGATCGGTGAGTTAAAAGTGTTTCTCCAGGAGGGCGTGAGAAAAACTCCTATATGGTGGCAATCTGGTGACCACGGAGACATGTGGCATCAAGCAGAGGTAGCAGTTGGTCGCACACACCAGGTTTTTAACGTGGTTTTCGAGGCCACCAGAACTTTTAGCGAGCTCGGCGACATTGCTATCGATGACATCGCTTTCCTGAACTGTTCACTCCCAGGTAGAGAATAAATTGGCATTTTGGATTAGATTACAGCTAACAGCTATCATGTCTTAGGGGACGACAGAATCCGTCCGTTTATGTCCTTATCAGGAGTCGTCCGAACACCTTCACGTTACCGTTTGTGTGGATGTGAGCAGAACCTGTGACTTCAGCGATGACTGCGGAGACGGAAGCGATGAAGCACAATGTGGTAGGAGACCAACCTTGAGTCATGTCCACCGAACACCTTCACTATATATATATATATATATATATATATATATATGTGCTCCATATATATATATATATATATACACACACAACGTTTGTGTGGATGTGAGCGCGTTTGTGTGGATGTGAGCAATGTGGTAGGAGAACCTGTGACTTCAGCTTGTTATGACTGCGGAGACTACTGGAAGCGATGAAGCACAATGTGGTAGGAGACCAACCTTGTTATTATAGGACTACTGGGATTGAATAAATCCCAGAATAAATACTATTTATAATGACTTTGTTTTCAGCAGTTTAATAAAGATAATTAAACTAAAAAAATGACTGTTACTTCCCCACCTATATATATATATATAGTTCTATACAGACGTGGACAAATTGTTGGTACCCTTTGGTCAATGAAAGAAAAAGTCACAATTTTGTTGCGCAATTTGTTGCGAAATAACTTTAATCTGACAAAAGTAATAAATAAAAATTCTATAAATCAAACGTTAACCAATGAAAACTGTCAATGAGTTTTTCAATTCCAACCATGCTTCAACAGAATTATGTAAAAATAAACTCATGAAACAGGCAGCAAAAATGATGGTACCCCTAACTTAATATTTTGTTGGCCCACTCCTTTTGAGGCAAAGCAACGCTTCCAATGTCAATGAGACATCTGCACCTCTCAGCAGGCCTTTTCCATTTTGGCCCACTCCTCATGAGCACTGCTCCAGTTGTGTCAAAGATGCGGTTTGAAGGGTGCCTTTTCCAGACTGCATGTTTCATAGACGGCTCCTTCCAAAGATGCTCAATAGGATTGAGGTCAGGGCTCATAGACGGCCACTTTAGAATAGTCCAATTTTTTCCTCTTAGCCATTCTTGGGTGTTTTTAGCTGTGTGTTTTGGGTCATTGTCCTGTTGCAAGACCCATGACCTGCGACTGAGACCAAGCTTTCTGACACTGGCTAGTACACTTAGTACTAGTACATTTCTCTCTAGAATTCCTTGATAGTCTTGAGAGATTTCATTGTACCCTGCACAGATTCAAGACACCCTGTGCCAGACGCAGCAAAGCAGCCCCAGAACATAACAGAGCCTCCTCCATGTTTCACAGTAGGGACAGTGTTCTTTTCTTGATATGCTTCATTTTTTCGTCTGTGAACATACAGCTGATGTGCCTTGGCAAAAACTTCGATTTTTGTCTCATCTGTCTGTCCACAGGACATTCTCCCAGAAGCTTTGTGGCTTGTCAACATGTAGTTTGGCATATTCCAGTCTTGCTTTTTTATGATTCGTTTTCAACAATGGTGTCCTCCTTGGTCGTCTCCCATGTAGTCCACTTTGGCTCAAACAACGACGGATGGTGCGATCTCAAACACGACGGATGGTGCTGACACTGATGTTCCTTGAGCATGAAGTTCACCTTGAATCTCTTTAGAAGTCTTTTCTAGGCTCTTTTGTTACCATTCGGATTATCCGTCTCTTAGATTTGTCATCAATTTTCCTCCTGCGGCCACGTCCAGGGAGGTTGGCTACAGTCCCATGGATCTTAAACTTCTGAATAATATGTGCAACTGTACTCACAGGAACATCTAGTTGCTTGGAGATGGTCTTATAGCCTTTACCTTTAACATGCTTGTCTATAATTTTCTTTCTGATCTCTTGAGACAGCTCTTTCCTTTGCTTCCTCTGGTCCATGTCGAGTGTGGTTACACACCATATCACCAAACAACACAGTGATTACCTGGAGCCATATATATAGGCCCAATGGCTGATTACAAGGTTGTAGACACCTGTGATGCTAATTAGTGGACACACCTTCAATTAACATGTCCCTTTGGTCACATATATATATATTTATTTTCTGTGTTTTCTAGGGGTACCATCATTTTTGTCCATGCCTGTTTCATGAGTTTATTTTTTTACATAATTCTGTTGAAGCATGGTTGAAAAACAATGTCTGACTTTCATTGGTTAACATTTATAGAATTTTTATTTATTATTACTTTTGTCAGATTAAAGTTATTTCTGTGACCATTGTGACTTTTT
Source organism: Kryptopterus vitreolus (assembly GCA_030449085.1). Taxonomy (NCBI): domain Eukaryota; kingdom Metazoa; phylum Chordata; class Actinopteri; order Siluriformes; family Siluridae; genus Kryptopterus; species Kryptopterus vitreolus. Next base: position 16,514,742 of record JACRUU010000017.1, on the reverse strand, counting down.
CTTTCATTGACCAAAGGGTACCAACAATTTTGTCCACGTCTGTAGATTTATGTGTATGTATATATTATATATATTTATGTGTATGTGGACAGCTGGAATGTATAATAAGCAGAGCTGCAGTTTTGAGCAGGGCATGTGTTTATGGGAGCTTACTGAGGACTGGGCCAGGTGGAAGTTGGATAAAGGTGAGAGGGCGTGGCCACTTCACGGACCTCCCAGAGATCACACACGCAACATAGCAGCAGGTATGGAGCGACATACTGTGTTTACCATAAAACTAATCAGATTTAAGAATTGTCCAGTGTTGTATGAAACGGAATATTAAAAATAATAATAACAACTTACATGTAAACAGCTGAACATTTAGAGCTTTGCTGAATTGATTGATTACTGATATGAAATCATTTGCTTGAGCAAATATGTTATTCCTCCTTCTAATAAAATAAGTACCTTCTTTTTTTTTTTTAGGACATTACATTATACCTTCCAGTCAACGGCAGACGGCTGAGATCATCTCCAGCACGTTGCTCCCTAGCATCAACTGTACCGTGAGTCTACAGTTGTGCTCATAAGTTTACATACCCTGGCAGAATTAGTGATTTTTTTCTTGGCGAAATTTTTTTTTTTTTGTTTTACACAAGTTGACATGAACGGGTTAGAATGGCTATTTAAGGTAACCTTTGTCATTTGTCATTGTTGTCATATTTTTTTTTATTCTTTTATTTATTTATTTATTTTTATTTATTCAATTATAATTTTATATTTGAGTGGGCCATAATATTTTTTCATATGTATATCAGTTTCCCAACTATGTTTCTTACAGTAACTCTTTTTAGCATCCACGCTACTCTCTCCTATCTTCTCACAGGTGAACTTCTACTATTTTTCCCATGGTAACGACCCCGCAGCCAGACTCAGCATGCGCCTGCGAATACTACGGAGCGGAGAACAGGACCTCGTTCTCTGGCAGCAGCAGAATATGTCTTATGGGTTTCATTGGCAAAGGACAGGGGTCACCTTTTCTTCCTTAGTAAAAGCCAAGGTTATGAAGATTTAATAATTGTACCTCAAATGATGTTTACCCGAGTGATACTAGAAAACTTCAGCATGCTGTTTTTTTTTTCTTTCTGTTTTCAGATTGTGTTTCGTTTTGACCAGAGTAACAGGAGCCATGAAGAATACATAGCTGTGGATGATGTCTCTTTTTCACCAAGCTGCATTCTTGATCCTGATAATGCTCAGCTGCCAATCACACCCTCTATAACTCCTCCTACAGTCACCCCGACCATTCCTGATCCCACTGAGAATCCATGTCGGGTAAGAATCAATCGGCTATATTGCTGTATGCACCGAATAGACATTACTGCTTTTGTTTCAATGTTTGTTCTTCATTAGGAGGGTGAGTTTTACTGCTGGAGGTCGGACGGAAGGAAATGCATTGCTGCTACGGCTTACTGTGATTACAGCATAGATTGCCCCCTAGGCGAAGATGAGGAGGCATGCGGTGAGATGCTAAAAATTCATATTATTATCATTTTTTAAATTATACTGTCTTTAAACAGTCGTGTATCTGTAGGACCTTGTACATTCGAGTATGGACTTTGCGACTGGCATGACATAAGTCAGGATAAAAACAAGTGGCAGAGGGTGAAAGCTAGTGAGAATACAGAACCTCCAACTGACCACACCACAGGAACCGGTGATCACACATTAAATGTTCTAACACATTATTTTTAGCAGTTCTTTAGAAATAACACACCAGTATACTATACATATATATATATATATATATATATATATATATATATATATATATATATATATATATATATATATATATTATTCATATGATCATATATAATTATTTCTTCTTCTCAGGTCACTACATGCATGTAAATTTAAGTTCAGCGCCATCTAAAAATGAGATGCAGCTTGAAAGCCCTTTACTGCCACCTACCTCCCCGTACTGCCAGATACTGTGAGTCACTTCTGAACTATACTGAAATACCAAACCATACTATTATTCATTCATTCATCTTCTACCGCTATATCCGATCTTCCCTCGGGTCACGGGGAGCCTGTGCCTATCTCAGGCGTCTATGGGCATTAAGGCATGATACACGCTGGATGAAATGCCAACCCACATTCATACACACATTCATACACTAGGGCCAATTTTCCAAGGTGCCAATCAACCTACCGTGCATGTTTTTGGACCGGGAGAAAACCGGAGAAAAACTGCCTGAGGCACAATGATAACATGCAAACTCCACACACACATGGCCGAGACGGAAATCGAACCCGGATCCTGGAGGTGTGAGGCGAACGTGCTAACCACTAAACCACCGTGCCCCCTATACTATTATGTTATTGTAATTTCCTCTGTTTACTCATAAGGAGTAAATCGACATACACAATTGACTTTTATTGTATTCAAGTTTGAATAGATGACAATGCATGTATTTTTACTTGTATAGACTGTATAGATATTTTGCATAGTTTGTTTCAGTATGCTGTATTATAATCTGTGATAACAATTATGACTTGATGGAATGTAATGGTCAGTGGACTATAAGTGGAGAATATAAGGGTTTTTATAACAGGTCATTTACTTTGTTCAGGTTTCATTTCCACCTTAGTGGAGAAGATGGTGAAAGTGGTTTAAGTGTGCTGATGCAAAATGAAGAGAAAAATATTACGCATCTGTGGAGTCGCACCAATGGCACTGCAAAGCCGTGGAATCCAGAACACTTAGCAATAGGAAAACAGGAGAAACGATACAAGGTTCGTGTATATATCAGTGCTTTTATTATTATTTCTAATCATCATTTACATTAATGCTGAAGACAGCTAAACGTTGAAAGAACACATAGCTACATTGGATAACCTTAAATATAAAAGGTAGTTTGGGTTCTTTAACACTTATTTTTAACTAGAAAGCTCTGTATGTGTTTTGTAACACTCTTGGCATTCTCTCATCTGATTCATGGGGTTGTCACCTGGGGTTTCCAATTTAAAGTGTTGCCATATCATACAACTTTGCGCATTTCTTGCCTTCGTAATACATAGTTAATAACACTATTACTGCTGCCACAACTACGGTACAATCTATATAATGGCAAAAGATTAGTAAAGAGAACTTGTATCTGAAAAGTGCGTTCTCCAAAACTTCCACTGCTATGATAAAGCAGGCTCTCATGGGGGATATCCCAGGAAAGAAGGACCAAGACCGGACAGGACCTCTTCTGAAGAGGATAAATTCATTAGAATTACCGGCCTCAAAGACCACCGATTTACTTTAATCCACTGGTTAATCCAGATGGTTTAGGACCAGATTTGGAATGGCGTCTCTGGAAACCCCTCAAAAATGTTGGAAATCCATTCCAAGTGATTACCTCATGAGCTTGACGGAAAGAATGCAGAGTTTGCAAAACTACCATTAAAATGCATAAGGTTTCTACTTTGAAGAATCAAAAATATAAAGCATATAATTTAGGTTCTTTAACGGGGTTCTCACAGGGTTTTTGCTTTACCACATATTCAGTATTGGGGAGTAACTAGTTACATGTTACGTGATTTAATTACAAAATAAAAGTATCAGTAATCCGTTAAAGATTTGTTAAAGATTACAAATACAAAAACCACCACCACCAACCTGCCACTAGTGGACCCTTGAGCAAATATATATATATTGTTGGTGATTAACTAGTTACATTTAATTACAAATTAAAAGTAACAGTAATTTGTTACAGTGACTGCAAAAAAATGTAATTAAATACACAGTTACTTTTGAAAATGTTACATGATTACAAGAGTAAAATGTATGTATGTGTGTATATATATATATATATATATATATATATATATATATATATATATATATATATATATACCATATATAATATATATATATATATACATATATATACAAACACACACACACACACACACACACACACACACACACACACACACACACACACACACACACACACACATATACACATATATATATATATATATATATATATATATATATATATATATATATATATATATATATATATATATATAGATATATATATGATTTCTATTTTTCACAGATCATTTTTAGTAGTCCAACAGGAACACTACGTTACAAAAATAAGGTTATCCATTCTGATGCTGGAGCATCTCTAGATGACGTCTCCTTCCTGAACTGTGAAACATCATTTCAGCCACCAGGTGGGAGTCAAATTCTAAACACTCTTTCTGTGTATGCGTAAGGGGAGAATCGGTTGGGATTAATCCCAAATGTCAAGACATGTACGTCAAGACATGTATGTCAAGTGTTCGTGACTGCAGAATATCTGAAATATTTAGACGCAATATGTTGTCTTGAAATCTTGAACTTTTTTTGGAGAAATGAAAATGCATCTGATTGCTCTGGATTAGGTCAATGTCTATGAAGTAGGAATTCTGGAATGAATTATTTAATGGAAATGACAAGATGTATTAAGAGGTAAAGGACGCTGCAGGACATTATTGGAAAGGTCTCTATCGCTAGGATGCATGCTTGGCTGTTTCCTGTCAAGACGATAGCTCGGACTTCACTGATGAGTATGCGGGATTCAACAGAGAATGCCGAGGGCGTTTGTGGACTATTGTATCATCCGCAGTTAGAAATGGGACACCCTATGTGACCCTTTAGATATTATCCAACCATGTGTTACACCGGAGCACATAAGAGCACCATTTACAACATGGTTATAGAGGGTTAGAATGTATAGGTAAGTACAATAATAAGGAAACGGGGCTTTTGGAGGCCACAAAGTTGACCAACTGAAATCACTTGACCATGCAAGCACATTTTTCTTCTTTGAAAATACAATTCACAACACCTTTTCTATATAACACTCTTCTATATAATATTGCAGCTATATTTGATTCAGTTGATTCTTTTATACTTGGCGTAAAATGAAGGCAAAATATTTTACTGATATTATTGTACCGTGCAACAACATGCACGGCTCAAACTCATCGCATTCTGAAAAGGAAATTGCATCAGATCATAGCCTGCTTGTTTTCCAGCTGTGTCCGCTTATGGCTGCTCATTTGAGAAAGACCTGTGTAGTTGGGTACAGGGAGCTACCGGGGACTTGGACTGGCAGAGGAAGAGTGGACCAAGTGAAAGTTTTAATACAGGTCCTGCAGGAGATCACACCAGTGGTAAAGGTCTGTCAGTCATATGCTCTACAAATCCAAAGCATTATTCTTAATTATGTACTATTCATAAACTGTAATATTTTTACAGGATATTATCTATATATTACAAGCTCGACTCCGATTAAACGAGGCACTTCTGCTCAGCTGAAGTCTCCGCTGCTCCCACCAGCTGGAGAGAACGGATACTGTCTAAAAATCCAGTACCACATGTTTGGAGCTACAGTGGGCTCACTAAACATAATTCTATTCTCTGTTGAATCCAGAGAATCCACACTGGTGAGATCTTTCTTTTTTTGTTTATATTATTTTTCAGCACTGGGAACTGATCATGCATGCATTTAACAACAGGTATGGCAGAGGGTGGGCTCTCAGGGGAATGAGTGGCATCTGGCGCAGACGCATGTGACCCTACTTGACGTTCATCAGATTTTGATCGAGGCCTCATTAGGTGGAGAGGCGGGAGTTACTGCTATAGACGACGTCTCTTTTACCGAAGGCGCTTGTGCTCCCAGAGGTACGCACACATTAATTGCAGTTACGCCGTATTACACAAGCAGAAATGCTGTTTTTAATTGTACTGTTTGCATGAAGTAAGAAGGAGGAAAATAGTATATATGGCCAATGCAGGTGAGCAGCATCGGTTTCTTGTCCAATATTGCTGTATTTATGCATTTATTTAACCAAAATGTATTGTTACTGTGTAATAATATACTGTATAATAACTGCAATTCGTTACTGTGCAATGGCAATAGTGATGTACCGAACATCTGCAAACATCCAGATCACACACTACACACTCTGCTGTTCTGCATCACACACTCACACAATCACACTGATAAGGATGGGTTTCCCTTTTGAGTCCGGTTCCTCTCAAGGGTTCTTCCTCATTCCACTAAAGGAGTTTTTCCTTGCCACAAATACACATAAATCATCCATATTTAATGTTCTGTAATTATCCCATTCTGTAAATCTATCTATCTATCTATCTATCTATCTATCTATCTATCTATCTATCTATCTATCTATATATATATATATATATATATATATATATATATATATATCTGTATATCTGTCTGTCTGTCTGTCTGTCTATCTGTCTGTCTGTCTGTCTGTCTGTATATCTGTCTGTTTATATGTCTGTCTGTCTATCTATCTATCTATCTATCTATCTGTCTGTCTATCTCTATGTCTGTCTGTCTATCTATCTGTCTGTCTGTATGTCTATCTGTCTGTCTGTCTATCTGTCTATCTATCTATCTGTCTGTCTGTCTGTCTATCTATCTATGTTGTCTGTCTTTCTGTCTGTCTGTCTGTGTGTCTATCTATCTATCTGTCTGTATGTCTGTCTGTCTGTCTGTCTATCTATCTGTCTGACGGCATATGCAGTATCATTATCCATATGTTCTGAGTACTGGTTTTACTCTTTAACTGCATACAAATGTAAACATTTTTAACCCTCACCGTATATTGGTTGTGTTATCTATATCTTTGGTGCCTAAATGATTTAAAAGTTTTCATTTCAGATGGCCTGTGTGACTTTGAAGTGGGGAGCTGTAACTGGGAACAGGCTGTTGATCATCATCTAGACTGGGTTCAAGGCTCAGGAAACGTACCAGCCGTAAAATCCCAACCAAGCGTTGACCACACAACCAACACGGGGATTGGCTATTACTTCTACATGAATGTTGATTCCCACGTTCCAGGACATTCCGCTCGGCTGTTTTCTCCTCTCCTTACTGCAGGTACACGAGGCAATAACACGCTTTTTCATTTTCTTTAAGCCTGTGGGAACGGGTGTGTGGGATCAATCTGCGAGTTAATACACAAATAATATGCCTATACCTCACATTCTAACCGACAGCATATCAGGTCTCAGCCCTTGAGGTAATTCCACTTGAGATCAAAAGTATTCCTGAATATATTTGATCTACTGCATTGTATTTGAGGCAATATCGCGTTCTTTTTCTGACTTGAATTTCAGGAAGCAGTCGGTGTCTTCAGTTGTGGTATTATATGAGCGGGAAGGACACGGCGACACTGAATGTGTACCAGGAATACTCGGAGGGCGCCAATTCACTGCTACTAAGTCAGTCAGGAGAACAAGGCACGCTGTGGAGATTCGCTCAGGCGCCGTTGCCAACCTCGGGCCCGGAATACCGAGTGAGTCGCGTAATCACTTTAACTGCAGGTCACTGAGCCCAGCCCAGTATTACAGGAATTACAATCATATGGCATCAATATGGATGAGGCAGTCCGTGTGATTATACAAGCTGCTCTAACCCTAGGGTGCCAGTGACCCAGTACATATTTCGTTTAGATCTGGCCTTCTAAACGACACTAAATCTCACCCGAAGTATGCAGAGTGGTCTCCGATAAATTCCATGGGTGTCAACGTTCTTACTCTTTGCTCCTATAACAGCTCTCAATTTTCCTTTTGAAATATGGATGTAAGAATTTGTGCACATTCCGGCCACGGGATGCCGAGCAGTGATGCCAAGAAAGAATGCATAACATTACATTTACATACGGGGAAGGTGTAGATCCGTGGTTACTGATCAGAAGGTCAGGGGTTCGAACCTTGGGTCCTTGAGCAAGGCCCTCTGTGCTCCAAGCGCACTGTATCATACTATAAGATAGTATCGATATCAATAAATTTTATGGTATTTACTATCGAAATCATTTATGAAGGACACCTCTGTTTTTCAGATAATAGTGGAGGGGATAAAGGGACAGAGTGAGCAAAGTACATTGGCTGTGGATGATATTCTGGTGTCCCACTATCCGTGCACCGGTTCCGGCCACTGTGATTTTGAAGTGAACACGTGCAGTTGGTGCAATCTAATGGCTGAGGACAATATGGACTGGCTCCGAAATCAGGGAAACTCTAGAGCTCCCAGCACGGGGCCGAGTGTCGATCACACCACCAACTCCTCCAATGGTCAGTTTTTTATTTTAAATGGTTAAGCATTGCATTCAAATTAAGCTCTAACATGATGTTATGATGTTCTTTTGACGTTTCTGTAGGTTATTATATGTACGTAGATACCACGGTGGGGCGCTGGGGGGATAGAGCATTGCTACTCAGTGAAATATTCCCCCCATACAGCAGCAGACAGTGTTTTACATTTTGGTACCATATATATGGCCAGAATGTAGGTACTCTCAATTTATACCTTAATAACAGGTAAAAAAAAAAATGAGCACACACAATAATACACATATAATGGCAAACACAATAGATTTAACAATTCTAATATATGTTTTTTCCTGCACTCTCTTACACAGGACATTGCATGATAATGGGGACAAACTCGGATATCTGATTTGGACAGACTCAGGAGATCAGGGGGATGTGTGGTGGCGTGCCAGAGTGAACACTATTCAAATGGAGCCATTTTGGGTATTAAACGACAATAAATACAATTTCACCTTCTTACGACTTTTTCAATCCTTGCATAACCTACACTACCGTCCGTGCCGCAGTTTGTGTTTGAGTACCGCAAAGGCAAGGCCCCTGGAGGAGATGTGGCCATCGATGATGTTCAGATTACCTATACGGATTGTGACCCAGAGCTTCCGACTACTGAACCTTCTTCTAAAGGTGAAACATACTGTCCATAAACACATACTGTAAACACATATAAACACATACTGTTAACACATAGGTGTGTGTAACCAGACAATTATAGCTATAATTATTGTCCACAATTAATGAGTAAGGATTAGAGACGATATTTTCTGAAGACATTATGTGTAGATGGCATTAAAGGAGACTATTGGATTATACTGTGTGTGTATATATATATATATAATAGCTGAACATTCGCAACAGGTATGAACTCCTAAACCTAAACATATGGAACCTAAATGTATCACCAGTTCATATGATTTCTAATTATTTAATTATTAATAAAATAATAATTTCCAGACTAAAATAAGTGTTAATCAATTGACCATTTTATTCAAGTGAGAGAATTATGAGAGAAATTTATATAATTATAACACCTGTTAAAGTTCATTAGAGTATTAGAAACGTGAAAAATATTCATTTATGGTGCATTGAAAACAAGTGATTAATGTGTGATTAATCACGATTGCATGTTTTTTTAATCAATTAACAGCCGTAATACACACACACACACACACACACACATCACTTATATATATATATATATATATATATATATATATATATATATATATATATATATATATATATATATATATATATAATGTATGTGTTTGTGTGTGTAATGTATACTTACTTGATTTTCATTGTCAATTAGGAATAGAAATAGGAGTAGCGGTTGCAATAACGTTACTGGTGATCGCCATAGTCTGCAGTGCCCTATATGTACTTCAACGAAGACGGTCAAACAGGTGGGTGCCAAAAAATAATATTAAATAGATTTTTTAAAATAAATATGATCAAAATGATTAAAAAGGACATAAAGGGTAAATGGATGACATTTTTTAGATTATTATTTACTATTAACAGAGAAGATACTACAGAACATGATGTCCTGCCAGAAAATGCAGTCTATTATGATTATGACTACGAATTAGAGGTATGCCTTTCTGATCGATACTTATTTGTTTCAATACATTGTAAGACGTGTATGTACATATATGTCTCTAATGTGGGTAAATGATGCTTTGTTTTGTTTTTCCAGGATTGTGTGGCGTGAAAAGTGATAGTTTAATAATTTATAAGAAGAGGCAAGACTGAGCCCGAAGAAACATCATTCTCACCGATATTAATTTAACTCATAATAAAGCTCATTCTCATTTGATTTGTTTATTAATGCGACTTTCTACTTAAACCAATCACGATTGAATAAATGACCAGCGAACGTCAATTCAGGTTCAGTTTAGTTCACGAGTTCGAACTCAAGGAAGAAAAACAAAATTTCTTGACTCCACGTGGAAATATGTGAAACATCTGGAACTAACCAAACGGCAGCAGGAATGACCCCGAGTCCGTCCTAGACAGTAATCATCCGGAACAGATCTTTCCCTGACTGCTGGGTCTATCAGCCATGTGAGACATGTCACACGTTCCTAATCCTCTCATTCTTCACAGGAACCAGTTTCCTCACTAGCGAGCCAGCACACGCACACACTGGACAATGTGCAATAAGGAATTAGGGGGGAAAAAAAAGATATTTAGCACTAGAACAAGTCAGAAGATTTTATGAATGGCTACACTGACTTAAACCCTTTCATTAAGCAGTGGTCTCTTTTTTTTCCTTCATAGTGCTGACACAGTATTGGCCATAAATGAGCAGGAAATACATCCCCCCAACGACATCCGATCGACATGGAGATTGTGGTTCTGATACCTCATAATTAAACGTGTCTAGAAAAAGAATGAATTGTTACTCATTGAAGGAAAGTTTCCGACTTTGTCATTTATGTTCTGTGGTCAGCCAACCAAAAGATCTCCGATTTCCATTCTGGGCCACAGCGTTTTGAGTGCATAACGTATACACAGAGAGTAGTTAAGGTTTAATCACAATTAAAAAAATTTAAAAAAAAAACAGGGCCAAACTAAACTTCCGAAGCAATTGAATAAATGTTTTGGGGTTTCCTTGGTTGAAATGTGCATCTGAAATAAAATTTATATAAAAAAATATCAGCCCAAACAATTGTCTGGTAGCAGTCTTTCCCCACTCCTGTTGGTTTAATCACTGCTTGGCTGTTGGAGCAGTACACCATGTAGGCACAGTGTATGTAAGGAAGCGTCCGGTGGAAAAGCTCCTGTGCCGATGATGTCACTCCGAGCTGTAGGTCTACTTGAGATAGAGCTCCTCAAAAGGTGCAGCTTTAAAGCCCGCTTTCAGGATAACCCAGCTCTCCGTTTCGGAAATGGAGGCAAGATTTCACATGTTTCTTGGACTGTTAACAGCCGTGGAGTTGATGTTTACTATAGTGGACCTGTCAAAGAGTGGTAAGTAAATGATTATAGCTAGACGAACCAGATATGGCTAGTCGGCGTTGTGTTGAGTTTCATTGGTTTTAATAGAGCATGAAGTTCTCCAGCAATGCCACTTTTTTACTGACCACAAGGCAAAATGTGATATTGCATAATCTGCAACATTTGCAGATTATGTGGAATTATCACGGGCATGATATGAACGGCAAACTAGGGGTATTTACACAGTAGATTTGATTATATTCAAACTAATATAACTGCTTTCGTCCTCACTAAATTTTTTTTTTATATTTCATTGCCACATTTTTCTATAAAGACCAATACTTTTTAATTCACTGTTTTTAATCTCTGTGCCACTTTTTATATAGATAGCTCATTTTGTCTCATAAGATTGTCTGGTTTGGTTCTCACTATTTTTGTATTTAAATCTTTTATTCCCTGAACAAATGTTTGTCAAATATCCCCCCAAAAAACAAAAAACATTGGGACAGTGTATTATACCCTGGGAACAATATTTAAGACTGGATCACTGGATCATCATTTATTCCTCTCGCCTTGTTTACAGAAAAATCGATTCAAGTGATTCAAGTCTTACTTTCTCACCACTGAATTCAGTAAAAGTAAACATTTCTACTAATGTGATGGTATTTCCCCAGCTTGATGATAAGAGAACAGGTTTAAGAATCAAGAATTTTCACAACTGAACAGATTTAGTTGTAGATTTACTGAAAACGACTAATGCTACACACTGATAATCCTGCCAGAAGCCTTAGCAACATTAGCCTAGCTGTAGGTTTAGCACTAAGGGATGCCCCAGGAACAAAATTTAATTCTTGCTTCTTCTTATTATTATTATTATTATTATCATTATTTGAGGCACAATCAAATGATTAACTACACTGTTAAAACAATGGGTTCTACAGCATTTTAGAAAAATACTTACCCTTACCTAATAAGCTCCTGAGCGGTATTTGTAAGCCAGATGTTGTTTTTTAAGTGCATCTACAGATGTACCATATGATTTACCTTTGTTCTTCCTAAGGTAATAGATTTCATTTGAACATCTGGAGGTTTGGGTGTGCTTACAGATATTCATTTATTTTGTCAATTAGCTTTTGTGTATATGTTATGTTTATGTACATATTATACCTGTTAAATGACAGTAGGTAAAATGATTGTACACTGTAACTGACTGCAAATACATATTTTGAGATTTAGTTTTGTAATGCACTATTCCTTTTGAAAATGAAATATATAGTAGGAATAGTATGATTTTAAAAAATTGCTTTAATCAGAGTGCAGGGACAGACATGATATGACACTCCTGGAACACAGAGGGTTAAGGGCCTTGCTCATGGACCCATACCGGGGCGCTATCGGTGGCCCAGCGCCTTAAACCACTGAGCTACCATACCTGTCTCAGGCATGATCCAGCGTGACAAAACAATGTTACCAAATATATAAATTCTACAAACTGTTTTCATGTCGACAAGGCAAGTACTCAAAGGTTGTAATTGTTAGTTTTAAATAATGGAGACTTTTTCCAAACTATGCCTCTGTTTCTTCCCACTGAGGTGACATATGATATTGAGCTGAAATGCCACTCAGCATCTCTTATTAGTCAGAGGAATAATAATACTGCCGTATTTATACAATAAGCACAGAAGGGAGGCTTTTCATTCACTGTTGTCAAAATGAACTTAAATGAAACAATCTGATTAATTGCAGAAAATCTAGATTCAGTGGGAATACTGATCACTCTTTTAGGCCAAAGGGTGGCAGATGCTTTTGCTAGCAATTGTGTATTACAGCTGTATTTAATAATAAATTTACATTTATGGCATTTGGCAGACGCCCTTATCCAGAGCGACTGGAGGGCCCACTAGTGGCAGTTTGAACCCGTGATCTATCTTCATAGACACCTTAACCATTGGGCTACCATCTCCCTATATACAAACTACTACAGGCAGAAATCATTCTAGTTGTCACAAGGCACAAGGCTTTTTCCTCAAAGAAGGAAAGTGAGGTCTGGGCTTCAGGTTCTTGTGTTGGAAATCAGGTACATAAAACATTAAAACACACTTATTTTATAGAATAAAAAGTGCAGTCACTCCTGCTCAGGCTGATTGCTCACAAATTACCTAGTTAGTGGCGTTTTACAGCTTCATGGCAGAACATTTGCTTGGATGTTTTAGTCAGAAACGGGCAACAGATTTGGATTATTCAGCCTGATATTTTTGCCAAGTGGATTACATGTCAAATAGACTTTGTCAATAAAAACCAGTGGATCACGATTGCATATTATTGTATGCAAACAACATGTACCCCAGGCTTTTGACGTCCCTCGAAGGGGTGAGCAGATTGTTGGATTTGAATGCTGAATACTTACTTATGAACGTTTTTTTTTCCCCGCACTCTCTACTTGTGCCGTCTCAATGCCAACTGCAGACAAGTTTGGGTTGTTCTTCTCTGACAACACTGTCGCATGACATGAAATGTTCGAGCCCATCCTGCAGCATGCGGTGCATTCCGAGAGTACATTCCGCACCCTGATGTTGAATTCGGATATGATGTAACCGGTTACCATCTCTCCACTTGCTTTCTTTATTCGAATTTGACCTCTGTGATTTTGGCTACCAGAACAGAGACTGATTGCGGTTACTTTAGACACCGTCTTCTATGTAAATCCTTTAAATAACAAGTTGTTGACACACAGCCTGTTACATTTCTACCTCACATCATGGGCAGGTGAAATAGGCTTTGTTCAGTTCTGTGGAAGCAGGCGAATAAATTAGTCAGTCTACATATGTCACGTACATTAATGGGTTATAATAATGTGACATTGAGATTGCAGTATTTCGATCTTTAGCATTGTGTTGCCGCAAAACACACATTAATGCACCTTATTTCCAAATAGCCACTAAATTTAACCACTAAATAAATGATTAAAGATGGTAAATTTGCAGGAACATTGAATTCATTACATTTAGTTAAATTCTGTTTTTCAAATAAACTATTCAAATCACAACAAATATACCAGAGAAAATAAACAAACCACAAGATGTTATACAGTACAAAAATGTCTCAAAGAGGGCAGAATAAAGCAAAAAATGATTATTCCCACCCCATATGCAATTCTAGAATATCCCAATATATCCATCACAAATTACATCTATATCTTTATTTTTTTTTAATCAATGAATTAAGCACCATTAGATCGTGTTGCAATCAATATTATACAACATTCACAATCACCTCTATGCAATGACATGTCCTGTTAATAAAGATTCATGTTTAGTTTCTTAATGAATCTTTTTCAAATGTAACTCCTCCCTCAAGTTAAAGCCGCCCTGCCTTTCCATTTTCCAATTTCACGAAGTAAATTATTTGCTTTCACAGGAGTCCTTTACAGGATCAATGTTACAGGCAAGGAGTTAAGCAAAAGTAAACACAGCTACTTAAACTTTAACTGAAATGGGGGGGGGGGCGCACGGTGGCTTAGTGGTTAGCACGTTCGCCTCACACCGCCAGGATCCGGGTTCGATTCCCGTCTTGGCCATGTGTGTGTGGAGTTTGCATGTTCTCCCCGTGCCTCAGGGGGTTGTTATCCGGGTTCTCCGGTTTCCTCCCGGTCCAAAAACATGCACGGTAGGTTGATTGGCACCTTGGAAAATTGTCCATAGTGTATGAATGTGTGTGTGAATGTGAGTGTGTGTGCCCTGCGATGGGTTGGCATTCCATCCAGGGTGTATCCTGCCTTAATGCCCATAGACGCCTGAGATAGGCACAGACTCCCCGTGACCCGAGAAGATCGGATAAAGCGGTAGAAGATGAATGAATGAATGAATGAAATGAGGGGAAGAGGGGAGAACAGAGAGACACAGGGTAATCCTGGAAACGTCTCCGGGAGACGATGGAGAGAACAATACAAAAACGGTGCTGAAAGTATTTTTAATCAATTTCAGGGTAATGTGAATGGTAGACCAGATTCCGAGTGAAGGGGAAACGTGCTCTTTATAGGGGAACAGATTAGTGAGGAGCAGGTGACGGTAGTTAGGAAGTTGGTGAGGCATACCTGGGAAGAGGAGAGCTAGAGGGAGTGGTGGATGGCGGATGCCTAACAATAACACATCTGTTGAGCAAAATCAGTAAAGTTATATTTCTATTTAAAACTATAAAAACAATGAATGTGTCTGTTCCAAATAACCCACATTGTTAATAATTATAATTAGTAATTCTAATTATATCTCTTTTGGAATCTACAAGTCAACTGTTAATTTCAGGTATTCAGGAATGTTTTTGTTTTTTTTCCAAAATAGAACTTGTGAATGGAGTACAAACTGTACCTTCATTCTTTATTATACGCCATTATACTGTCATCCTTGGGTCCTTGAGTAAGGCCTTTAACCCTCTGTATTCCAGTGGTGCCGTATCATGGATGACCCTGCAAAACAAGCTGGGATATGCGAAGAAAGGATTTCACTGTGCTGTAATGTATATGTGAGAAATAAAGACTCTTCTATTGTATTTATCAGCAGTGAGCTGTGTGGAACTCGAGACCTTTCATGAACCGAAGAGCGCAGCAGGTCTGAAAATCCAAAAAGAGAAGGAGAAGAACGGGTTGCCGTCCTCTACACAACCCAGTCCTGGTTGGGAAAGTCCCATTCAGGAACATGGGCATTACCAGGAGCATGGCAAAGCTGGACCCAAACACCACCCTGAAGTTTTAACTAATAAAAACAGCTCTCACATTGAGGTATAACTTCCTTTTGTACCTGAAAGCGTAATAAAAACAGACGTATCGTGCCTGTTTCATTAACATATAGCGCATTGCATAACTCTTCCTGTCTGACAGCAAGACATGGATCATGTCTACTACATTTCCAAAATCTACCGGCCTGCGGATACTGCGGGCAAGGATTTGTGGGTAAATTTTAAACAGATGGACAAAGGGAAGGTTCATGGTGTCCTTTCCAATACTCATCGACAAGCTTTGGTAAGGATCTGCCATTTGTTTTTATATAACTAATACTAATACATTTTTAGCACGTAAAAATCATTTCTATGTAATTAATAGGAGTTACATTTTGATACATAGCAAAATATCCAGAAAAATGGCCTTTCATTCAAAATTAAACAAGTCAATGAGAACATTGGGGGTTTTTGGCAATGAATGATATATATATATATTCATTCATTCATTCATCTTCTACCGCTATATCCGATCTTCCCTCTGGATTATCTCAGACGTCTATGGGCATTAAGGCAGGATACACCCTGGATGGAATGCCATCCCATCGCAGGGCACACACACACACACACACACACACACACACACACACATTCATACACTCGGGACAATTTTTCAGGGTGCCAATCACCTACCGTGCATGTTTTTGGACCGGGGAGAACCCGGAGAAAAATCCCCTGAGGCACGGGGAGAACATGCAAACACACATGGCGAAGACGGGAATCGAACCCAGACCCTGGCGGTGTGAGGCAAACATGCTAAACACTAAGCCACCGTGCCCCCTGATATATATATATATATATATATATATATATATATATATATAATATGTGTGTGTATATATATATATATATATATATATATATATATATATAGATATATATATATATATATATATATATATATATATATATATATATATCTATATATATCTATATATATATATAAAATATATATATAATATATATATATATATATATATATAGATATATATATATATATATATATCAAATTAATTTGCAGCATTTAAGCAGTTGAGGGTTAAGGGCCCATAATTGTCAGCTTGGTGTTGGGATTTGAACTGACGGCCTTCCTGGTGCAGAGTCCAAAGCCATAACCACTAAGCTACCACCTCCCCATATTCCCATATCATAAAAGGCAGTTGTACCCTAAATATGCAGGGGAAACGACTCCAAAGCTGATATATATTCAATGAATGAAAAGGATCCAGGTGACTGAAAGTTGTTCTTCAGACTATTGTCAAAAAGAGCTATAATTTCCATACAGGTACAGCAAATGATTTAGGATGTCATAAATATGGAGAGTCAAACCGATCACACATGGTCAGTGCTTAAACGTCTAAGGGAATCCCAGCACGTTCTAAAAAGTCTAAGGTAAAGTCCCTAGCACTCTATAAAGTTGCCTAGTGCATCAAAAAGTGTCCTAGTGTATGCGCTCATCTGGGACAGGTTGGGAGTGAGGTGTTCATCATTCGGGGGAACAGATAACAATCTACCTTACTTTGATGGACAAACTGAACATTTTGCTATCAGTGTTTTGATTTGGAGAGTATTATGGTGCTTACCAAATAGAGCCTTTTGCACTGATAGCCTACACGATGTTCTCATTGAAAGTGTTGAGTCACTTATTTATTTTTACTGCTACATCCTAATGCTAATGCTATTCCATTTTATCTAACAGTGTGTTGGTAATTGTCTAACCATACAATTAAACAAATTGCCTCATTTTCTAGATGGCAAATATTAGCTTTGTTACTACTTAGCCTTGGTGATACACTGTTTCAGAAATAAGATAGATAGACAAACAGGAAGAATAAACAGTTCCAGTTTTCTCCATTATAAAGAACTATTATAAAGATTTTTTTCTATAACAAATAATCAATAAAATAGGCTTTTAAAACAATGATTAACACTTAATTTGAGATTTGACCTACTTACGCAGAAGAGAATAAACATATTGTTTTTTTTAAATCAATGTCGCTTTATTTTTAAGGATTTTCCAGATTTCCTATTGAATCATTCTGCTGAATGTTTTCCAGACAGTGAACTTGTCCTTTCCTTTTCCTTATTACGGACATTTGCTAACAGAGATAACAGTGACTACTGGTGGTGAGTTCATAAGAATGTCCTACATAAACTTCCCTAATAAAAAAAAAGATTTATCTCTCATAAAATATCGTCAAGTATCTTCCAATGTCCACAGGTTTCCTCTACACAGGGGACGTGATCCATAAGATGCTGACAGCCACGCAGTATATTGCTCCGCTAATGGCTAACTTTGACCCGAGCCTCTCCCCTGAATTCCACGATCATTTACTCTGATAACGGTACCGAATATTCTTCTCCTTGTTTACAGTTTGTTCAACATTGGATTAAAAGATTACTGATCTTTCTGATTCGCAGGCACAGCTCTTATTGTGCAGTGGGACCATGTTTACCTCCATGACGAGCCCCATTTAGGCAGTTTCACGTTCCAAGCTTCGTTACACAGCGATGGCAGGATCACGTTTGCTTACAAAGAGGTTTGACTCTATAATGGTGTTCAAGTCGAGTAGGTTTTATTGCCATTTCAACAGGGCCAAGGTTCTAGAAATTCATTCATTCATTCATCTTCTCCCACTATATACGATCTTTCCTTGGGTCACGGGGAGTCTGTGCCTATCTCAGGCGTCTATGAGCATTAAGGCAGGATACACCCTGGATGGAATGCCAACCCATCACAGGACACACACACACATTCACACACACATTCACACACTAGGGACAATTTTCCAAGGTGCCAATCAACCTACCGTGTGTGTTTTTGGACCGGGAGGAAACCGGAGAAAACTACACACACACATGGCCGAGACAGGAATCGAACCCGGACCCTGGCGTTGTGAGGCGAACATGCTAACCACTAAGCCACAGTGCCTCCTGGTGCTAAAACAGACTACATAAATAAACAAGACACAGGACACATCATTCTAAACTTAAACAGAAGGACAAATAGAAAAACTAACTATGAATAAAAAAAGACAAGTGCACATTTGAAAATTGTCCCTAGAGTGTGATGTGTGTGTGAATGTGTGTGTGTGTGTGTGTGTGTGTGTGTGTGTCCTGCGATGGGTTGGCATTCCATCCAGGGTGTATCCTGCCTTAATGCCCATAGACGCCTGAGATAGGCACAGGTTCCCCGTGACCCGAAGGAAGATCAGATAAAGCGGTAGAAGATGAATGAATGAATGAAAGTGCACATGTGCAAATAAAAGGAAGGGGGGGGGGCAGTGAAGACAAGACAATAACAATTAGCGCCAACACTAGCGCTAACTATGTTGTGCATAAAAAGCCTTTGTTCGTATGCAGTGAAAAATAAATATTTCAATGTAAACATTGTGAGCACTGAGAGGTAAACAATGTACAAACCAGATAGCCAAAAACAATCCTTTTTAGCTTACGCTTTCTCCATGTACTCCTCAGATTCCTGTTGATGTTAATGAGCTACGGTCAGAGAATCACCCAGTGAAAGTTGGTCTTTCTGATGCGTTTGTGGTTCTTCATAAAATTCAGCAGATTCCAGGTACACTTTCTTCTTTTTTTTATTACTGAAAGGAAAAATTCCCTCGACTCACTCGATCCTGTTAGAGTTAGCATATGCTATATTTTTATAGACACAGATATCCGACGGAGAACGATATACGAGTACCATCGAGTTGAGCTGTTGAAATCCAAAATTACCAACTCTACTTTCATTGAAATTCTGCCTCTACCAAGTAAGTCTCTCTTTCTCTCTCTCTTTCTCGGGCCAAATGAGATCAGTCTTTCGCTTTGTTAGCGAGACCGTCGTGCCATTTTTCTCAGTGTACTGGTGTGTATTTATTTGTTTTGTGTGAATGAACCAGAATGTTCTTCCCTTTTTTTGTCACCTCTGCGTTAAATGATGACACGCTTTCCTGTCCATGCCAATTGCACCAGCCTGCCTGCAGTTCTCCAGCTGTGCTAGCTGTGGTACGGCTCACATCGCCTTCAGCTGTAGCTGGTGCAGCCGCCTACGAAGGTGCCATTCATTGATGCATTATTATTTTTTTAAACATAAGTTTAGGGCTTTATAGATATTACAGACCCACAGTGTCTTTTAGTATTCTGTGTGTGTGCGTGTGTGTGTGCGAGTGTGCGCGTGTGTGTGTGTGTGTGTGTGTGTGTGTGTGTGTGTGTGTGTGTGTGTGTGTGTGTGTGTGTGTATGCCTCCCCCAAGCTCAACTCACTGTCTGTGTCGGCATATGTTACCAAATATAAAATTTGTGGAGAAAAAAAAAACAAAAAGTGTGTGAATGTGTATATGGTGCCTTACTATGGACCATGTACACGCCATCATATTTAGGATGTATTTCCACCTCACAGTCAGTGGTCCCAGGATCAACTCCTCTGGACCATGACCATTACCAGTTATTATTGACGAATGTATAACAGCACACACACACACACACACACACACACACACACACACACACACACATAGAGGTCACTCATAAGAATAGTAAATACCAGAACAAATTATCCAATCAGCTATTGCAGAATCATTCATTCATTCATTCATTCATCTTCTACCGCTATATCCGATCTTCCCTCGGGTCACGGGGAGTCTGTGCCTATCTCAGGCGTCTATGGGCATTAAGGCAGGATACACCCTGGATGGAATGGCAACTCATCGCAGGGCACACACACTCACACACACATTCATACACTAGGGACAATTTTCCAAGGTGCAGATCAACCTGCCGTGCATGTTTTTGGACCGGGGAGAACCCGGAGAAAAAACCCCTGAGGCACGGGGAGAACATGCAAACTCCACACACACACATGGTGGAGGTGGGAATCAAACCCCGACCCTGGAGGTTGTGAGGCGAACGTGCCAACTATTGCTATGCATAAAATAGTCCAGGTCTAAACAACATTAGTGAATGTGAATCAAACATTGACTTGTGTTGGCTCTGCAAGGGTGCCAGAATTCCTTTTAAATGTGTGTAGTTAGGAATGGGGTATCCGATTGCATTTCAATTGTGTCTGTGATTTGACTTTGTCTGTGATGAAGACTATCGTTAATCATTAGTGATTAAAAAAAACACAAATTTGATAAATGTACACAACAATCAGGATCATGTATTTCAATTTCAAGAACATGTATTTGTCCGATGCACAGATGCTCCAGCGGTTTTGACCGAAATCGCCAGGATTGGGTGGACAATGGCTGTCTGGAGGAGGTAATGGCATGCAAACACCTGCCAAGCATCGTCCGGTGTTCTTAGAATTAGTAGTTACTGCATTTATGTGAATGTTCAGGTAAAGAAGCAGAGCTGCGGTGAAACAATTCATGCTGTAAGCACTGGGCCTGCAATCAATAACACAGCAGCATCTACAGGCACATCCAAGCCAGACAGTGTTCCCAGCACTGCATCATGTACAAACACTGATTCCACCTCCGTCTCTGCTGAAGGTGAGTAGAGGTAAACATTTACCAAAACCATAATGATAATATCGCTTCTAAATGGCATTTGAATCAGCTTAGCTTTATTGTGTAAATATAAAAATAATAGTGAATAATAAGGAAAGACGTATATTCATACCTGTATTAAAATCACAACATACGATTCACCCGGGGAATACAAAATAGGATTAGAGTAGCTTGTAGAGGATCTAATCATGGTGAAGTATTTATTTTTATCTGATGGTTTATATTTTAATCAGATATTTGGTCTGAAAATATATTTAGATTTTAGATCCTGTTTTTTTTTTCCTTTTTCCAGGGGTTTGCCAATTGATATGGCTTTTAACAAATTAAATCACATACAAAAACAGTAAAAAAAAAAGACAAAGAATTCAAATCTAAACCCCTCAAAAAGTGACCTCGTTATGAACAGAAGTTTAAAATGATTACAATATTCTGCCTAGAGGAGAGGGCAAAGTATGGTCTGCATTTACATTACATTTACAGTATTTACAGTATTTAGCAGACGCCCTTATCCAGGGCGACGTACAAGTAGTGCTTTGCGTCTCCATCTAAGGATAAATTCGTTCAGGTAGGGTTGATACAAACTTAAGGTACACAATAAGCATAGAGGGAGTGTCAAAAGAAACCTCATAATAAAGTAATAAAATATATAATCTGTTGTGTACAATATATCAAAACAGGCCACCTTTTTTTAAAATGTTGATTTTATATTGTGCTAAATCTGTTTTGTGTAACAAATGATCTTCATCTTCATCTTGTATTGTCTGAGGCTGTCAAATAGTCACACAAAAATGAACTTTGGAACACATTAACACAAGTGTTCCTGTCCTCTATCCTATGCAAGCATTGACTGAAGCAAAATAAATTAAATCAATTGTATGACTCGGATTTTTCTCGTTCCCTCAGTTAAGCCATAATAAACGTCTGATTATTACGATATGGGTTTAATATAATACAAATTGCGGTATAGAAAAACAATTGGATTCAATCTGCTCAATGGATTTCTATATTTTTTTCCCTAAATTTCACATTGTTGGTTCATATATTGTTCGTTTTATTGATATTTATGATTGCCATCAAATGGGGAAGGCCGTTTTTTACCGCTCCGAGTGTATACTAGCAAATAAACAGAATGAGCGAAGTGAAACCAACTCTACGCTTCACCATTCGAACATTTCAAAGCACAGGATATATACTTTATAACGCTTACAAATGCTTACTCATACATCGAGTCTGCCTCATCCAACATAACACCACTGTAAATCTACCGCGACATGACAGGGTGGCGTATATCAACTCCAGTTTCACAGTCGGTGAGGCCCAGTGCCAAGCCCTGGCCTGTAATAAATATCCAACTTGGACCTTTAAATTAAAATGGAATGGAGCGAAGAAAAATAAATGGAATGTAATTTTAGATATATATTATAGTATACTTGCCCTCGGTCTAAAAAGATATTGTTTCATGAGTCAGCTATATATTTTATTCTGTTCCATTCTTTCTTCTCCCATGCAGAAGACACAAAGATTGCACTTCCTTTGACTGAAGATAGACGTAAGTGTCTCTCTGACAAGTGTCTCTCTGATTATCCTCCACAAAAAGGTTTAGATATTAGATATTACAGATATTTCTTTTAATATGAAAGTAATTAAAATAATTTATAATAAAAATGTATTTTGACCAATTAAATGTAAACATATGCAAAAAAAAGGCTATACACATTCATACACGTTTTTACCCAAGACTTGCACTTGTTAACACCATTTGTATTTTCTGCAATTCAGTTCAGAATAGGGTCAATAGGATTTAGGCCTCGTGACTGAGCAGGTCCTTCAACGAAAGATAACACTCCAGCTGACGGTTTGGTTTATAAATTATTATTGAGCTTGTACCTTTTTCTGCGTGGCATTGATGTTAGAATGATAGCAACGTTTGGTTGGAGTTTCTTTTACCCAGAATAAATCTCGAACTTTCCCTGCTCCAAAAAACAACCGAAACCATTAAGATTTCACCTCACATGTGGGAAAACTCTATATACAAATTTCAGAATAAATGTTCCTCAACAGGCACAGTGGCTTAAAGGTTAGCACGTTCGCCTCACACCTCCAGGGTCGGGGGTTCGATTCCCGTCTCGGCCATGTGTGTGTGGAGTTTGCATGTTCTCACCATGCCCCAGAGGGTTTTTCTCCGGGTTCTCCGGTCCAAAAACATGCAGTGTAGGTTGATTGGCACCTTGGAAAATTGTCCCTAGTGTATGAATGTGTGTGTGAATGTGAGTCCTGCGATGCGTTGGCATTCCATTCAGGGTGTATCCTGCCTTAATGCACATAGACGCCTGAGATAGGCACAGACTCCCCGTGACCCGAGGGAAGATCGGATAAAGCGGTAGAAGATGAATGAATGAATAAATGTTCCTCAATATAAAAGACTTTCAATATCCCATTATTGACAGTACATGATGTCATCAAAAGAGAATTTGGAAAAATCTCTGTGCAAATCACACAGAGTGAAAATCAATACAGGATGCATGCGATGTCCTCAGGCCTTCGAATGGCACCGCATTATAAACAGGCACGATTAACATTACAATCACTGATTAAATCCTTGCATAGGCACGTAATTATCTGTCCACTGCAAATCGAAGAAAGGAAATACAATCTTATTTCTTGAAAATATGTCTTGTCTTTGGCCCTGAAACGATAAAAAGTCTTAAAAAGCACATTGCACGTTAGACTAAAAATCTTAGTGTAAGGAAATCGTACTTCTAGGCTAGTGAACATGTAACCCCTTTTGAGCTAAATTTCAGATTTAAAATGCAAGAAAAAAGTGAAGGGGTGGCACGGTGGCTTAGTGGTTAGCACGTTCGCCTCACACCGCCAGGGTCCGGGTTCGATTCCTGTCTCGGCCATGTGTGTGTGGAGTTTGCATGTTCTCCCCGTGCCTCAGGGGTTTTTTCTCCGGGTTCTCCGGTTTCCTCCCGGTCCAAAAACATGCACGGTAGGTTGATTGGCACCTTGGAGAATTGTCTCTAGTGTATGAATGTGTGTGTGAAGGGGCGCCGGGTGGGGTGTGTGTGTGTGTGTGTGTGTCCTGTGATGGGTTGGCATTCCATCCAGGGTGTATCCTGCCTTAATGCCCATAGATGCCTGAGATAGGCACAGACTCCCCGTGACCCGAGGGAAGATCGTATAAAGCGGTAGAAGATGAATGAATGAATGAATGAATGGTCAAATACATTGTTGTGTTAATTGTAAGACTAAAACTAGCCGGAAAAAATATAGCATGAATCTTGTTGGAAAGTTGGAAAGGTGCCAACTTTATAAAATATAAAAGGGAAGGAGGTAGTAGCTCATGGGTTAAGGCATTGGATTTGGACCAGATGATCACAGGTTCAAATCCCACCACTATCAGTGATTGGTCTGGTTATAGAATCAAGTAGAGTTTATTATCAACTTGATATTAAAGCTATATTCCAGAATTCTTACCAAGACACTT
Organism: Kryptopterus vitreolus; assembly: GCA_030449085.1. Taxonomy (NCBI): domain Eukaryota; kingdom Metazoa; phylum Chordata; class Actinopteri; order Siluriformes; family Siluridae; genus Kryptopterus; species Kryptopterus vitreolus. The sequence goes on along the minus strand of JACRUU010000017.1, from coordinate 16,489,848 downwards.
TTTCTTACCCCAATGGCAGAAGCTTTTAACTAGATATAAGTGAATCTGGCTTGTTTCAAGGAGATTTTTTTTTTAATTGTAAACAAAGTACACCATGCCATCCACAAATAACCTCTGTAATGCACCGAAGAAGCCACATATGAACACGGAGAAGAAATGCAGCCACCTTCTCTTTACTAAACCATTTAAAAAGAAAAAAATAATAAAAGCACAAAAATAAATCCTGTTCCGTAGTCCTGAGTCGAATCAAAATGTGATATTTCTATTTCTTTTGGAAACCATGGACACTGTGTCCTCCTTTGGGACCAACTGGCTTATTATCAGCACTTCAAAAGCGCATAAATCAGAAGCACGATTCACATTGCATCGATTCTTTCCTACAGCATTCAGCAAACGATTGTCTTTTTTAATATGGGACAAAAATACTAAAATAAATAAATAAATAAATAAAAGTTTCTTTTTAAAGTATTTAATAGAAGGGAAAATAAAAAGGGCTTAGAATGACATTTCAGTCGACTGGAAAAAAGTCCAACAGGCCAAAGTGTCTGTGTGTGTGTGTGTGTGTGTGCTTGGGATTGGGGGGGGGGTGTCAGGAGGAATCAGACTATTAAATCTTAATAGCAATAAGGATTGACTTTAGTATGTGCTACAGAGTTGGCAGAGATGAAACAATTATGATTTAAATAAATAAATAAATAAAAGGAAAATAAATCGCCAGTGCAAGTGGATAAAAAAATATAATCAAATATAAGAATATCTAGAACGCGAGGGCTGTTGTTCTGTTACAGAAGAAAAGAATGTCTAAAAATGGGATGAGGCTCAAACAAAGGCACATGTTTTCCCCTTTTGCTAGAATCATATAACAATTGGGATTCAGTAAAGCGGTTAAAACAGTCTACTGTATGTTCTATTTACAGTCAAATATTTACTACGCATTAACATTTTACACAGCATTCCAGATTTAGTTTTTTTTGGAATTAGGATTGTACCTGACCATGGCTTCGAAAAGTACTAGATTGAGTGCCCTTTTTTCACTTGATCAGTATTGTTTATTCTCACACATTATTCTCCACGTTATTCTCATTCTCATCATGCTGTTTTACTGCTCTGTTGACAAGCACTGTATATTTTATGGTGATTAACTGTCCACTGCACCCGCACCTGCTGGGTTAGAACCCGTGCCTCTTTAATGAATATTTATTTCTACCTGTGATATCTAGTATTTAGCTGTAGGGTGCTGACTTAAAACACGGTTTCCTCGGCAACTAACAGCCCAAGTACAAATGTCAGGGGCCCTGAGCGACATACATAAGCTTTAACCTAGGAAAGTGTGTGTACGTCAACATTCCGATTGTAATGCAGTTTCATTTCGAAAAATATAACCTATTTTTTTTTCAGAGGGTGCTAACTTAAAAGCGCCACCTAGTGGACAAATGAAAGTAATCAAAAAGTAATCACATGTTATTCTAAAGCAATTGAAAAGTTACACTACTTATACCATCTTGAATAGGGTCATTCCTAATCTGTAATCTAGCACATTTCCAAAGTAACCTTTATTTGCACTTTTCTGAATATGGTGACGTATTTCTTGCTCATTTATTTTTAATATATTTCAACATTTGCATGCTGCCTTGATTACTTTTACAGGTCAAAGTATACGGTATAATGTACGGAACATCAAAATGACGTAATAGTAATAATAACACAACCCAGCAAATGGCAGGTGCTTGAGGAATGTGTTTGCTCTGACAGCCTCTGAGGCCGAGAGGGCAGGGGAGCAAAGGGAAAGGCTGCAGACTGGTTTGCTTGTTAGCATCCTCCTTATTGGGCTACTGATGGTGGGCGCAGTCCTGGCAACCGTCTACATGTACCACCATCCCACCTCCAGTGCCAGCCTCTTCTTCATCGAGGTCAGCATATAAGCACTTTTTTTTTACTATTATTATTATTATTATCCAGTATAAAACATAAAAATGGACATAGTGTCATTTAAAAAGAGCAGATTAACAAGATAGGTTAATTGTTTAAACGGTTCATTTACTTGTTCAGAGACGGCCAACGCACTGGCCTGTGTTGAAGTTCCGGACGAGGTTCCGGACACCCGGCCTACGCCGACGTGGAAGCGATGGCACGCGACAAAGAAGGTTTCATTTTAATAGACCCCAAGGACAGCTTTGTCATTGCAGACCGAAGGGAAAGCTCAATTACGACAGACCAAAGAGACGGCTTCATTGTGCCTGACCAAAAAGAAAGATTCCTCTCTGCGGGTCATCGCTGACACACATTGAACCCTGCTATGGAAAAAGAGACTGGAAAAAGAAACATACCTCAAAACACTTACTACATCCTGTTCAACTCTTTTTGTGTTTTTTTTTTTTAATTTTTTTTATTGCTTTAACAAATGCTGACACAAAACAACATTGAAAGAATTGTGAAAATATTGATTTGATCTTTTGAAAATGAATTGCACTACGTAGATTTTTATTTTATGAATGAAAAACCAATTAGGAAATTCTCCTCTATACATGTACACACTATTCCCCAAGATTCTTAGGGCTGTGATCAACATAAAAACATGTAACAATGATATGATACTGCATTCTACATTCTAAATAATGACACCTTTTTATTATTAAATGCTATACTAGTTTATATATATATATATATATATATATATATATATATATATATATGTATATATGTATATATTTATATATAAAATTCCTGTGTGTGATTTTGGTCAATTTATTTCTCTGAAAAGCTTTACGCAAGAAACAATCAGAGGAAAGGAAAGGGGACAGAAAAGTCTGTGATTGGATAAAAATGTTTGTGATACAAAAGAATGACTTTAAATAAAATGGATGTATTTAAAACGTAAATTTTGTACGTTTAGTTCAGAATTGGACAAATGTATTTGGCACAGAACCAATAAACGATTTTTATACGTGCGAAGTGAATAAATAACCAGATGTAATATTTTTTTAACATTATGGAATTTTAGGCTGTACTTTGTTTTTTTTCGTTTAAGCTTTCGCACTTTATACATCACATGCGCGTTGGCTCGGAATAATGCTGTGCGCTTGATGGAGAAGTCTTCTAGCGATCAGAATCAGTGTTTCAGTGCAGTGATTTTGGTTATGGTAAACAGGAAATGCTGTTTGGCACCGTAGTTCACTGATTAAAGGCACCTGTGATGTTTTCTGAGCTCCAGCCTTCACTATGTCTTTTTACCTAAAAAAATTAAATAAAATACACAGATGAGAAATACATAAACTGTCATTCACAGATGATGATTATTCCTCATTTTTGTTTTTTAGCTTCTTTGTCCATAAAAATAAATAAATAAATAAATAAAAATAGTTTTCTGGAATGAATGGCACATGATATAGTACCCGTGGAATGGTTTGATGCTGTTACCTTGCACTGGGGGTGCAGGCAGGCGCCGGCGCTGCTGGCGGGATGAATCTATGGTTTGTGGCTGCAATAAATGTGATATATATTTCAATTGGGTATGTGTGTGGGTGTGTGCGAACGTGAGCAGTGTTCCTGCTGCACAAATGTGTCAAATGACAGAGAATGCTAGTAGGGTACTTTGTTTTTTCTGACCTTGGCGAAACGCGTCTGCGGCGCAACATTAAGGCCGGCGTTTTTCAGAGCGGCGATTCGTGCTGCGATGTCTGACACCTGAAGATAAAATAGGTCTAGTTAGTCTTCATGTCAATACTGAAAATCTAGCTAAAAAAAAAAAACTTAAATGTTGCATAATCCTAAAACTCACTGTACATTTTGTTAATAAATAATGGTAATGATAGATGATTAGATAACCCACCTGCTAATCCTCCATTCGCACATTGTTTACAGATGCTACTTTACAGATACTATTTTAGATATACATATACATATACATATACATATATATATATATATATATATATATATATATATATATATATATATATATATATATATATATATACACCATAATCGAAAATGACATAGTGAACACATGATTGGTGCATGCTTGTGCATACTAATAAATCACATTTGTTTTGATAATCTTGAGATGTTCATTATCCTCTATAATCAAATGTTGATTATCCAGAACACTATAGTGTGTATCCAATCCCATAATTCATAAATAAATGACCATTTTGTAGGAGCCTCTTTTAGGTAAAAAAAAATTTAGTTTTTATAATAATATAATATAAAGTTAACAGATCAAGTACTCGGGAAGCTACGAAAATTATTCAGTTTAAAAAGTAAACGTATCTTGAGTGTGTTATTTTCAGAAGAGAAGAGTTATGTGCAACAACAACGTATTAATAAGGAGAACAACAATAACATTATAATACATTATAACATTATAATAGTTGACTATTTCGCTGAGTACGCCACAGGTTTGCAAGGTTACGTTATATGTTTTACATTAACAGCATTTGGCAGACGCCCTTAACCAGAGCCACATACAACTGCAGCAATTAGAGGGTTAAGGGCCTTGCTCAAGGGCCCACTAATGGCAGCTTGTAGGTGGTGGGATTTCAACCTGCGATCTTCCAGGTCCAAAGGCCAATGCCTTAACTACTGAGCTACCACCTCCCAGTTTTCTGCTACACTATTCCAGCAAAACAAGTGTGATGGAACTGCATTGAGACATAACGTACCTGGAGCTCGGACTGCTGTACTTGAGCGGCAGCTGAGGCCACCTGTTCCTCCAGCTGAGAGAGTTCTTCCTCTGTAGTTTCTCCGCTGATGCTGCGTGCACACACTTCAAGATCTCCTAACTCAGCCTCCAGTCCAAATACCGCACTGGCAGCCACATAAACCTGACAGAGAGGGAGATAAGCACAGGTTTTGCCACAGATTTTTAAATGTAATAATATTAGGGGTGTAACGGTACATATATTCCTATACAAAAACAAATTTACATGCAGTTCAAATGTATATTTCCCCAGGAATGTTTATTTGGTCTCTGTCCCACACTTTGAGCGCATTATAATATTATTGTTGTTATTATTATTAAACATGAAAACATACACAAGAAGGGGGCACGGTGGCTTAGTGGTTAGCACTTTCGCCTCACACCTCCAGGGTTGGGGGTTCGATTCCCGTCTCCGCCATGTGTGTGTGTGTGTGTGTGTGTGTGTGTGTGTGTGTGTGGAGTTTGCATGTTCTCCCCGTGTCTCTGGGAGTTTTTCTCCGGGTTCTCCGGTCCCCCCGTTTCAAAAACATGTATGTTGATTGGCACCTTTTGAAATTGTCCCTAGTGTATGAATGTGTGTGTGAATGTGAGTGTGTGCCCTGCAATGGGTTAGGACCCCATACAGGGTGTATGAGATATGGCACAGCCTCTCCGCGACCCGAGGAAAAATTGGATAAAGCGGTAGAAGATATACACAAGAATTCCCAGGGAATAAAAAGAAACTAGAGTTAGCACAGTCTTACTCTAAACGCTAGGATTAGCCACTAACCAGGAAGTGACTAGGTTCCACAATTCTTCATCTGACAAATAAATACGTACTGCTAATCTGCATATCTCTATATTGAAGTATTGTGGTGGCAGCATCATGCTATTAAGATACATCTCATTTGCATTTATAGTGAGACTGGGCATAAGTCTCCTTTTGCCACAGATTTTTAAATGTAATAATATTAGGGGTGTAACGGTACATATATTCCTACACAAAAACACATTTACATGCCGAACATTGTTCAAATCTGTGTTTCCTCAGCGATGTATTAAGTAGCGGACCACAAGTTTGTTTAGTCTCTGCCCCAAAATTTGAGTGCATTATATTATTATTATTGTTATTATTAAACTTGAAAACATACACACAAATGCCTGCGAATAAAAAGAAACTAGAGTTGTGCTAGCTAGTGTTGCGCTAAACGCTAGCATTAGCCACTAAGTGGCTAGTGGCTAAAACTTGCAATGTGGATTATTTAGTAGTTAATTTCCAGCTTCAAGACTTTCCGTTCAAAGAAGAAAATCCTGACAAGTCTCCATACTGAGGGAGTGAATGAAGGAAGGATGGAAAAAATGAAGACATTTGTTAAAGTACGCTGAAACTAGCAGAACAGTCAAGTAGAACATATCTATAAGAAATTAAATATGAAATATAACACACACACACACACACACGCGCGTATTACCAAAAATTGGGTTTAACAAATGTAAACTATTAAATGGAATTTTTCCATTTATTAATTTATTTAAGCAATGTGATTTTTGCCAAGATAATTGATTGATCATTATAATAATATTGCATTTTGATTTATTCGAATTGATTTGTATCAAATCTTATTTAATATCTGATTTAACCAAGCAGGTGTTTTATTTCAAATTGCTTGAAAAATTCAACTTGTTCAAATAAACTGCATTAATAATAATAATTTAAAAAAGGACAAGCAATTTCATGCTTGCATTTCCTCCCAGAGCAGAACCGAAATCAACCTGTGACTTTAAAACGTTCCGAACCGAATTTTGTGTACCGTCACACCCCTAAACAAATTATGAAACGCCATGTACCATTTATGGATATGATTTCCTGACATAAGGTAAATAATTATTGGTAACAGCATTACAAACTTGGTCCCTACATTTTCCTCAAGTCTGCTGAGCTGCTCATCCAGTCTCTTGCTCTGAATGGTAGGAAGGGCAGGACGATCCCAGGGCTCCGATTGGCTGAGACCCATGGCACCCTGGATGAGATCTTCAGTAGCATTGAGTACCTTAAGTACCTCTGTGGTGATGCTGCGCAGGGATGCGGCTGAATACTTCTACATGCACACACAACAACAAACAATTATATTGATGGGACCTTTTGGGAATGTCTAGTGAAAGTAAAGTAAAGTAAATTAAAAAAGAGAGATAGAAGGATAGCAATAGAAATGAAAGCTGTTCTCTGATAAGAGCGTCTGCCAAATGCTGCAAATGTAAATGTAAATGCTTGTAGTATTATATAATGTAACATAATAAAAGGCATTCCTTTACAACTTGGAGGAATCACCTGCTGTTGCACAGTGATGATACACTGCAGGTCTTTTTCTATGCGCACATCCTAACGGTTAGCCAGAAGCACAGAGAAAAAGAAAATTAAGACGAGACGAGTGCAGTAGAAAGCAGAATTTGAGTCCAAAAACCACGCATATGCGAGCCAGTGGAAAACACCGCCCATCTTACCTTATAGATTTCCTCTGGAGAGAGAAATCCTTCTTGGCCAGAAGGAGTGCAGTCCAGAGCGTCCTTGAGCGCGTGGTCGTTATTTGCTTCTGCTACACCTCTACGTTCGTTTATTTTTTCAACCCTGTCTTCTCTGTTCTGACTTTCAGTATCACTCTCTTGCGTTTCTTCGCGCCTGTTCGTTCCGTCCTTAAGGAATCCTATTTCGTTATTTGGCGTCATCTGATTTTGTGTTCCCATGAGTTCCACCTTCTCCTCTGTAGGCTCCTCGGTACATTCGGAGATGCCGTATGCTGTACTGCTCATGTGCTCGTTTGTTGCCTCTTCCATAATATTCAATCCCTTACCTACATTCCCTATTATCTTATATTCCAAGTCCTCGCCGAAATCATTATCCTGACTGTATATTAGTCTCTGTTTATCTGTGTTCGCTTTTTTCCCACTTTCCATAGCGTCTTTTTCCATTTCACCTGCTAGCTCGCTGTCTTTTTTCTCTTGATTTGCTGCGTTCTCACTTTTTTCAACGTCCTCCGCGGACGTCTCTCTTTGACCGCCTTTGTCTATCTCCAGAAGACTTCGGGTCTCCGTTTCAACGTGTGCCTCGTTGTTCACAGTGTTTGGTTTTTGTATAGTTTCAGGCTCCTTCTCAGCACATTCTTGATTCTCCGGACTGTCTTCTAGCGCCTGCTCAACGTTAATCTCTACCTGGAGCCGCTCGATAGCGCTTTCTTTGTCTTCCATAGTATTAATCTGCTCCTCTGAGTCAGTGTCGTCAGTGCTATTAAGTTCCACCCAACTGTGCATTTGTAACGGCGTTTGCAATAATTCGTTGTGCAAACGATCAAAAATATTTGTGCTCGGGGTTTCTGAATCGCTCAGTGTTTTGTTCTCGATCGAATCGTCTGCTACTCCTGGTCGTATTTCATTTGGACATTCTTTAATCGCTTCCTTGTCTAGATACATCTCCATATCACACAAGGCTTCCCTTATCTCTTTATTCATCCCATTCTCTCTAATTTCATTTCTCTCATCTGTAGGCTCTTCAACTCTGTTCCCGGATAAAGGGGCCGGACTTTCATTGCCTTGACTGGCAAGTTCTCTCAGTTTGGATGTAAAATGTTGAGCTGAAGCGCCATTCAGAACATGACGGCTAATATCGGGGTCTTCTGTGTCTGCATCGGGAGTCAGGTCCCCAGATTTCAAAATGTCTGGAGTCACCGAGTCGGGCGTTTCTGCATTTAGAGTCTCATCACTCAGAAATTCTGAGACACTTTGCCTCGGGCATTTCAACAGATAATCCAGGAGCATCCTGCTGTATTCCCTCTGCAAAAATACAACACAACGTATTAACAAACATCTGCTCACGAATTGAAATTTTCACGAGCAAATACGTTATTGTCTTAAAAGTTTTCCTCACAGGTTCAGATAAAGATAGCATTTCCTCACTGGACACCATCAAGACCTTCCCGTCTGTAACCTCGCGCTTGTTTCGCCTCCTCCGTCGTGTCCTCTTGACCCGGATGTCCTCTGAACCATCCTCGCTGCTTTCTCCAGCTTCGGGTTTCGCACAGATCCCCGTAGCACAGTGACACTGGTAAGAGGACAGGGGCCCGTCTTCCAGTGATACCTTTCTCTTCAGGAGGGGAAATAATGGTTTATAGATTTCGGCCACCGGGCTAGTCTGGTCGCTGTCACTTTGGGGTTGGCTAGGCGAATTGTTCGTGGGTAATTGCGTAGAAAGACGTGAGCCGATGGCATTACGATGGTCATTTACAAGGTTGCTGGAGGACAAACTGTTGTGACTCTCCAGCCGAGCAGCTTCCCAGGTACCGTCAGAGTCGGACTCCGAATCACAGGCCATTTCGTCATAGGCGGAGATCACACCGGATTCCTTCTCCAGGCCGCTGAACATCAGGTTCTCGCGCTTGGTCGGCAGGCTGAGGCGAGTCGGTTGGCTACTCTGCAGGGCGAACCAGTTCCCATCTGGACTTTGTAGCACAGATGATGCACCTTTAGTGGTGTACACCCACGGTCAGAGACAAAACAACAATATATGTATTAAATCTTTAAATGAATAAAGAATAAAGAATGAATAAATGAATAATGAATAAATGAAAGAGACTTTAAATGAATAAACATATTTTAAAATATTAATTTTTTTTTCTTTAGTGGTATACTGATATCTACACCTCAGTTTTGGAAACACGTACAGGAGTTTTCCATCCAGTCTTTATTCTGATTCCAGTTAGCAACAGCAGGACTTTCGTCCATTTTCAGCCCCTGTGTGCACAGCATGGAACTCTGCTCAGCACCGTCATGCTGGGCCAGGATTTTATTACTGAGAAGGGCGAAGGCTGATTGGGACATCTGGGAAGAAGGGAAAAAAGAGAGGCAATTTGGGAAAACGAGACACGGGAATAAAAATAGAAAGTCACAATGACAATTTTCTCTCTTGTCTTAGTCATTTTAAAAATCTCCGTGTATGAATGAGAAAGCAGAGACCTTGAGAGCGCAGGATACCCTGATGTCTATCACTTGGAAAAGGAAAAAAAAAAAAAAAAAAAAAAAAAAAAAAAAGAAGAAGAAGAAGAAGAACTCACACTGTTCGGATCAGCCGGGGGCTCCAAATTACACTCGGTATGCATTTCAGATAGATCTCTCTTCCTGCAGATAATCTGAGGTATATTACAAGGTTTTCAGATTCACTCCGACAATAAAATGTCATTTTTAATGGTTTGCCAGAATAAAGACACACAAAAACATGTATAATATGGTACAGAACATATCCTTTGTAGTGTTTTTTATTTATTTATTTTTTAAATCTTGTTATTACCGTTTGCACAATCATAGTGGTCAGCTCTTCGATCAGCTCTCCTCTGTTGTCTCGTAAATAAGAAGCCTCTTTCAGCTTTTTCTTTAGGGGAGGGAAAAAAAAAAAAGCAAATACAGTACTTCCGTACTTTGTCATCAATGCCGTACTTTCCGGCTCAAAAGCCAGAGATGGCAAATCAATATTCTCAAAATAGTCAGAATGCAAGATACACTATATAGACAAAAGCTTGTGGACACCTGGTCATAAAATTTGTGTTTGTGCTTCACATTCCAATAACCTCAATAGGGCTGAGGTCAGATCTCCACCGCGGATCTTCCACCGCAACCCATGTAAATCATATTTTTATAGCCAGCCCTTTTGCACACAGTTATAACAAGGCTGGAACAGGTCCTAGTTTAAGTAAAGACAAGAATTAACCCCTTGTAGACGATTGTCAGGAAAATCGCAAATTTAATGTATGTATTCCTCCAATGCCAGTTGATGCACCATAGATCATATTAGAGGCACTAATCCGTACGAATCAGGGATATCCCTCCGCAGCGGAATATAGAGCAGGAAGTGGAGCATGTTTTTTTTTTACTGGAGATAAATGCACGGATTTAGTACATGGTTAATTTCAAGCAGTTTAGACAGGACATCACTACACTGTGTAAGATTTAATAAATGAATGAGAATAATAATGAGTTTAATTATACGAGTAGTTTCCCATGATGTAGACCTACTCAACTTTTGCGATATTTCCGAAATGTCAATGATGGTGTTTCCATTAACCATATCATCCGACCAAAACTCATCCTCTCACGATGTCACTCCAAAAAAAAAAAATGGGCAGGCTTACTTATATCGCACATATATTATGTGACCTGGAAATGCGGAAAAACTGTTTCCATTACAGTTTTGCGAATTATTCCTTCTTCACATCGTCTAAAAAAACCAGCTCATGCGAGCGTAAACATTTTTTTGCCGATACATGTGAGTTTTTGCGAATTTAGCGTGTTTCCATTAGGCGTAATGTGCTGTATTTGTATTTTGATGTAATATGGCCATTAAATGTATTAAATGGGTTCACCGATATATATATATATATATATATATATATATATATATATATATATATATATGATATGCATGCGAATTTAAAGAATAAAATGCAGATTGTTCTAAAAAAGAAAAAAATTACTTGTTTATTTTAAGTGTCTTATTTTCTCTCCCATTTAGTATTTAATGAGTCTCTTTAATTACTTTTAGTACTATTCATCTGATTCGCCGATGGAATAATCGATGACTAAAATAATCGTTATCTACGGCCCTACTGGTGTCCCTGTACATTTGTGCAAATGGTGTATGGGCTTTAAAGTAAGTTAAAGAAAAATGATTTTGGTGAAGAAGCAAATTGCTTTGTCTAACGTTTTTTCCAAGTGCAATCCTCACATTATTACCAAACCACAACTCAGCAGAACAGCTCTATTAGATTAAAAATCCTCAGGGGACTAACGCATAAAGACCATTCGAGGACAATAAATCATGGCCCTCCCTGAATTCTTTCTCTCTCTCTCTCTCTCTCTCTCTCTCTCTCTCTCTCTCTCTCTCTCTCTCTCTCTCTCTCTCTCTCTCTTTCGCTCTCTAACAGTTCTTATGCTGTGATGCTTCTGGAAAACTGGGTTCTACTTTTTGCTTTTTAAATGAAAATCGATCTTTTAAATATATATATAAATAGTGTGTGTGTGTGTGTGTGTGTGTGCATTGTGTGTGTGTGTGTGTGTGTGTGTGTGTGTGTGTGTGAAAGAGTGTCAATAAAATGTCAATAAAAACATTAGAGAAAAATCCCAGATTACCTGATTGCCTGTTTGTTTCTCTGACTTAGCAATAGCTTCATCTATCGCCTCTTTTGCCACACGCAGTGCCACACTGATGCTCTCTGCCATACTCCGCTCTGCAGAAAAACAAAACAAACAAAACAAAAAGAAATCCTACCGCATTATAACAATTCCTCAAACGAGATATCGCTGCAGTCTCAAAATCGCACGGGAGGGAGTTATCTGTATTTTGTCACTTGCCTTCACTGTGCTTGTAGAATGTAGAGTCGCTCTCATAAACACTGTCATCCGTGCTTTCGGCATATATACTTCCTTCTGTGGAAAAAAAAATATATAATAAAAAAAAAAAAAATCACTCCGTCAACATCGGGGCAATGTAAAGCACGTATTAAACCCAACCCAGATTTATGAGAAGTTTTACAGTCAATTTAAAAGACTGTAATTTCTTTAAAGCCACATACTAGACCCTCTTGTGTACGGCTTTTATGGGTTTTCCATTAACGGATTTATTACTGTCGCTCGGATTAAAATTACTACTAAAATCTAGTAAAATATTTCATAGCCACATAAAGTCTCACTGTCATTTAGTGTTTCCTTATCTATAGGGGAAAATGCAAAGCAATATATATATATATATATATATTTATATATTTTATTTATTTATTTTATTATTATTTATTTATTTGTTTGTTTATTTATTTATTGGCAACTTGAGAGGAGAAGGTTTTAACACAAAGTCTTTAAAATCAGCCATATCAGCTGTTTTGCTGTATACTTCACTATGAAGAAAAGATAATGTTACATAGGAGAGATAAACATCAGTAACACCATACCGGGCATCTATTCCCAAAATCTATATTCTCTACCAAGACAGAGAGCACAATACCCTTAAGTTCATGGGCATCCCATAATAAGATTCGTATTTTCTTTTTCTATTCTTTTTGTCACCGTTTGACATTACAATAAACTTCACATTACATTTCTGGAAAGAAAAGCAGTATATTTCTCAGAAACATGTCCAAAAATATATATAGTGTATTTACTTTAAAGTATGGTGAAATGATCTTTTGATCAAGAAACTTTGTCATTCTGTTTTTTCCCCATCACAACCCATCACACTATTACCAAATCACCATACCCCACATCATTCAGCAGAACAACTCTATTAGATATTTACACGATCAAATACAAGCAATATCCCTGAATCCCAATATTTTTATCCTATTATTTTTACTTCACTATGAAACAGATCGAATACTACATGGGGGAAAAATAAGTTCCCACGTAATGTTATTGCCACACTGACAAAGAGCATCATGGCATCTTTAATTATCCCAGATGTCAACTTTCATTTTGTATCAGATGGCCAAAGGCAGAGCAACAATTCTCTGCTGTCTGAAGAAAGAACAACAAGATTTGACATTTATATAGCAGCCTTACACCGGAGCAGTTACAAGCACAGTATGTTTATTTAATTATGTAAAACACGAATGCATATTTAGAAAAGAAAATTATACCTTAGTCATAATCCTTCACGGAAGATGGTGAGTCATGTGGATTAAGATATGATGTTGCACAACAAATTAGATCTGTGAATCCTGTGCCATAGAAGGACTGACATCAAATGCACTTGCTCTATCTATCTATCTATCTATCTATCTATCTATCTAGATTGATGGATAGATAGATAATCAATCTATCCCTCTATTCCTCTATCTATCTATATAGATCTAGATTGATGGATAGATAGATAATCAATCTATCCCTCTATGCCTCTATCTGTCTGTCTGTCTGTATATCTATCTATCTATCTATCTATCTATCTATCTATCTATCTATCTATCTACCTACCTACCGACCGACCGACCTACCGACCGACCTACCGACCTGACCTACCTACCTACCTACCTACCTACCTACCTACATATATATATATATATATATATATATATATATATATATATATATATATATATATATATATATATATATGCCCTTCCTTGTGTGTGTGTGTGTGTGTGTGTATATACTGGTAGCAGACATATACACATTAATCCAGCATTTGTGGTCACCTCACCTGCATGACACAATGTTCTGAATGACACCTGCATGTCACAAAGTTCACACTGCTCTTCTTTCTCTTATCAATTGAGAGTGTTTAATGTGAACACAGTAATACAGTATGTTTGACATCTTTTCAAACATTTCCAGTCAAAGGACTGAATTTGAACTGTAGTTAAATAAAATTGCTTCTTTGATTTATCCTACAATCATTCATTTTTCTCATAGAACTGTTTTACTAATGACCGGACAACTGAAACTATTTCCTGCTTTATTTGTGCAACTAACATTACAGCGCTAGTTTGACCTAACGCTAAGATATCTGGGGATTATTAAGATTGTTCTTAGTAATACTCAATGAGAAAGACAGCTTTGTTGATACCTACCTCACACTGACTCCATATATAGACCTTCGAAAAACAACCCCCCAAGCTATTGATGTTCAAACAGCCTTTAATTCTGCTACCCACTGATTTGAAAGGCCTGCCCTTTACAATCCCACACATTCCTCCAGAAATAAGCCCACACAAGCATTAAGCTAATACAGCCCTCTCTCCTTCACTTTGGAGCTACACCGAGCTGCATTTTGTTGCCCTTTATTGTACTCATGGAGAATATCAATCCATATTTAGATAAGACATTACCAGGTCCATACCTTTCTAAAAAAGAATTTATGGTCTCCACAAATGTCGTCTTTTCCCATTCTAAGGCTATATAAAAGGCCTGTAGAAATATACTCACCTCATAATTAGATTTTATATATAAAAGACGACATTAGAAAGATCTGGTACAGACCTGGTAATGTCTTTTCTAAATATGTAATATAATACACACACACACAACACACACACACACACACACACACACACACACACACACACACACACACACACACATATATATATATGGATATAGATAGATAACAAATATAGTTACTTTCAATACACAATTATATATAATTAGTTATTTCATCTGTAACAGATTAAAGCAAATAACTTGTTTTTTTATGTTTAATTCTGGATTACATACTTTATCACCACAGTTAAAATATACGTTCTAGCTTTTTTGCTATCTAAATGTTAAGATCACGCACAATAAATACATTACCACCGTTTAAATTTACTTGCAAAAAAAATGTAGAAATTTTGTTAGCAGAAATGTAAATATGGTTTAAATATGAATAACTGCACCTGGGTGCATATAATAAACATTAAGTTTATGGTTTACATGGACATGCCTAATCCTATACAGAACAAGTGTCAAACTCGTGGCCCGCAAGCCGATTGAGGCCGGCAAGAGCTTAAAAGGTGTATGATTGGCTTAAAATAAGGATATGCTGCATTAAAGTGTGCACTGACAATAAACTACATCTCCCACAATGCATGCGACTCCTTTACCCGCGAAGTGATGGCATCGCGCCAATAGATTGCCGTGTATCCCACATCACCGTTTACCATAGGGAGATGCATTCTACAAATTATCCTGAAAAAATGTCCAGGTAGGAGAAAAATGGTGCACACTGAAGGCAGTATCAAGAAAGATGGGAAAGCGAATACATGTTTGTGCTTCAAGGAGAAAAAAACGGTATGTATTTTGCGTTATGATGCGGCGTCGCTCATCAAACACTATATACTGTCTTGTAGTTACAACTGGCCCTTTGAGGGCAACCATAATGCTGATGTGGCCCACGGGGACTATTGAATTTACCTGCCCTTGATCTATAATAATGATCCAATATGTACAAGACCTGGCATTTTTACCCAAAAAACCTTTCTCCAAGACACAAGGTTAATTCCCTCTAATCTGCAAACTCACATATGGTACACAAATTGTGCCACATTTTTGCCCCACTTCTGATCTAATATTTAAATAGAAATTATTAAAATCAATATAGTTTATAATTTAGTGTTCTATACATTAATTTAATGCAAACATAAATGTTCATCTGCATTTAGTATCAACTCAATCACTATTGAGTATTAATACAGACATACAGGAAAACATGACTAGGTATTATTAAAAACAATATCGTGTACTGCTTTTTCATGAGCTATTGCAGATGTTGTTCAACCCCAAAAAATTTCTATCTCTGTGTCCCACATTTCATTTTCAGTATCCCCCCCCCCCCCCCCCCCCCCCCCCCCCCCCCCCCCCCAATTTTTCTCCGAGTGCCTTAAGTGCTTGCTCTAAGTGCCTTTAACTCAAGAGTGGCTTCCATCTTTCATATCGCATTCAAGTCTAAATGCTAGCCGAGGTTTTTTTATCTCTGTAGAGGACATAGGAAGCTCTGTTAGAGGGGAAATTGAGTTCCTGTTCGCTTTACCAAGGCCCTTCTGGCCCAGTTACTAAGTCTGTCCAGACATTCAGCACTAAAAAAGCGAGCCTCTTTTTCCATTTCACAATAAAACATATTCACTTCAGTGGAGCAGGAAATTTGATTGCATATATACGTCTGAGACGGGCACGGTGGCTTAGTGATTAGCACGTTTGCCTCACACTGCCAGGGTCCGGGTTCGATTCCCGTCTCGGCCATGTATGTGTGGAGTTTGCATGTTCTCCTTGTGCCTCAGGGGGTTTTTCTCCGGGTTCGCCGGTTTTCCCCCCGGGGGTCCTCCTCCGGTCCAAAAACATGCACGGTACGGTAGGTTGATTGGCACCTTGGAAAATTGTCCCTAGTGTATGAATGTGTGTGTGAATGTGTGTGTGTGCCCTGCGATGGGTTGGCATTCCATCCAGGGTGTATCCTGCCTTAATGCCCATATACGCCTGAGATAGACACAGACTCCCCGTGACCCGAAGGAAGATCGAATAAAGAGGTAGAAAATGAATGAATCAATGAATATACATCTGAATAGATGGGATTAGATGAGTTATAGGAATTGGATCAATAAACGACAGACAAGACCTCTAGACAAAATGGAATAAACAGCGAACAGCTTAAAGTTCAGCACCTGTAAAATCCGCCTGGCTACTCTGGTCTCCGACGTGCCTTCTGTAGAGCATCTTCAGCACTTTGGCACTGCCAAACCTTTTAAAGCGTCTCCTCACATTACTGTAGAACCACTCCAGAGACTGTGTCTTCAGCAGCCTGTAAAACACACGCATGATAAATTGGAAGTGTATAAAGCAAAGTAGTTTTTTTTTCTGCTGATATCTGTACAGAGGGAGCCGTTCTTTCTATAAAAAAAAAAAAACTTGCGTACACTTAATCACCAACCTCTCGGAAAAATACTACATCTACAAATTCAAATTGATGATTCTAGGAGTCACTTATCGTAGAGTCCCAGATCTGTTATCCCACTTATATCCCAGCTGGCATTTGAGTTTTTTCTTTTCTTCTTCTTCTTCTTCTTCTTCTTCTTCTTCTTCTTCTTTCGGGTTTAATAATAGAACTGCAGTCCACATGCCCCACAACTACGGTGCTACATTTCATCACGGCGTGTACTTTATTGGACAGAAAATACTTTTAGCTGAAATAGTCTTTGAATACGTACAGGACTGGCTATACTTGCAAATGTTAAAAATGTAGTGTTTAACAAAAGAGCACATCTGAGTTGAGGTGAAATGCTAATGGTTTGATAACCGTCCCCGAAAATTTGGTTGTATTTAATCAGACAAACGAAGCAAAATATGAAATGAAACACAATATTTGCAACCACCAATCCATAGGGATTATCGTTACATAATAAGAATAAATATGAGTTCCTGTACGCGACACTGGAAATATACAGTGCACTTGAAACATCCCACTGAAAATGACAAGATTTTTGCTCTTTAAAATGGAACGTGCCAATTTTTCAACTCTCCTGATCTATTAATAGAAATAGCTAAATGGCCCCGCCATTAAAATCAGTGTGGTTTACCAATATAGTTTTAGGTAGATTTATTTAACAAATGTAAGGCAAAAACAAATGTTCACCTGCACAAGTATTTACTGCCAGAATTCCTAAATAAATAAATAAATAAATAAATAAATAAATAAATAAATAAATCGCAGGGTTAGTTGATAAGCCTTTGCATCGTGGCATGGAATAACAACCACAACTGAGTATTTAGACCTACAGAAAGACAAACATGACAAGTATTATATATAGAAAATATATATATATATATATATATATATATATATATATATATATATATATATATATATATATATATATACATATAGTGTAGGGTTTGAGTCTATGCCGTAAGCATCCCTTGGCTTTCTTGATCCACATTCCGTCACGGAGTACGGTTAAAGCACTTACCTGCTCTTCTCACAGGCGGAGCACAGCCAGCTCTTGTCAGTCTCCGAATACGAGCAGCAGCGCTTGCAGACGTTGTAGTGGCACTCCGAGCATCGGCGGCGTGGCTTTATGAACAAAGCAAAGGATGAGCAACAGCGGATGCAGCAACGCTCGTTAAAGCCGCGCTGGCGTGACAGCAGAACACATCGACTCTCCTCCTGGTCCAGCGCCTGTTTCAGCTCACTGTAAGGGAGAAAGGGGAAGAGAGAGTGTGAGTGTGCGTGTGTGTGTGTGTGTGTGAGAGAGAGAGAGAGAGAGAGAGAGAGAGAGAAGAGAATAACAAATACAGCACTGTACAGACAGACAGAGATTTATACAAAATGTCAAACTGAATTAGTGAATCAATCAACTAGCGAGCAGTAAAGCCGTTTTCCTAAACACTCCACTCATTTCTCTGCTTAACTCATACCCAGTATGTTGTTTATGCACTACGTGGTTGGCACATGCAGGAAAATGTGCCCTGTACCAGCAGGTGCAGGGCCACGGGAAACACTGCTCGCACACTCTCGCCAAAGAACTCACCCCAGGTGAGGCAAAAAGAAACAACACTTGCAGGCATAATATTAGATTTCTATGTATTTACATCCAAACAAAAGCAGCAAAATAAAATATCTACTGAAATTCCATGCCATGACAAAACAAAACAAGCAAAAAAAAAAAAAAAGCACCGGGTTATTCCGTACAAATCCAAGTAGATTTGCTGCGATTGATTTTTAGCCCCAAGTACAATCGAGCTACATTAAATCCACTCAACCGAAGAAGACAATTTGAAAAGGCTCTCCCGTTTAAGGGATGAGTAAAAAAAAAAACCCAAAAAAAACCAATATGCAATGGAACAGGGTCAAACCGGTCAATAAGGCAACTATCTAGATTTACACCGTTTTATATTATAATATTCTCTTGCCCAGAGCGGGAGATCATTTCCCTCGTGCCCTATAAGACCGAGTTTCATTAACAGTAGGTTAGCTTGGAGTTGTCCACATCAAAAAGAGTCGGCTTGACACGGCGATCCCTTGTTAAGCGCTTGCTGTTGCTTATTGCCTTCTCTTTGATCTCCTCTATATTTGCATATATTCAATATTTTTGGGTAAAAATCGAAGAATTCTCACTTCAGCCCCTCGAACCGTACGACTGGAATAGTCTGTGTATTCAAACATCATCAGTGCATATGATGACTAAGCAGTTCAGCATGCCTTTGAAAGCCTTTTGCTGAATACGAAAGTTTTGACCTTGGGCTGGGGGAAGATGAAGCAGCTTGTCTGTATGAATTCAAATCCTGAATGCAGGGAAATGCTGCTTGTGAATCCTTTCGTAGCTTGGAGAGTGAGAGCTCGGTGTTAGATGATAAATAGAGGCGTCTCTTCTCAGTGTGAAGCAGCCAAAGTAAGTATTTCCCATATTGGGTCCTTTCCATCTGCTCTCGGAGTCACACAAACAAAAAAAAGCTGGCAGAGGACATGTCCTGCATACATGGCATAAGGAATAAGATTTATTTACAACGTGAGTTCAAATGTAAAGGTCAAAATAAGCTACATTTTTATCAGATCAATAACACTGCAGGTCTGTAAGTATTTGAAATGTATTATTCATGCTAAATCCCTCTTTGGTTCGTTTAGATGATTACAGTATCGGACATGAAACTAAGCTGTAGATTGAAAGCATCCTTAATAGACTACTGGAAGCATGCCTGATGCACAAAGCTTCTCCATCTGTGCAGCAAAAACAACACATGCCATGAGCAAACAACCAGACGACAACATTTTACGGTTTCCATGACGCCCAGATTCTTTATTGATGTTTCATACCTGCTGAGGACAAACACCCTTTCACCAGAAATGTCACTCTCATTAAGTCTGCTTATAATCTTGTACAGCCCCTTGAATCTGATTCAACTATATATATATATATATATATATATATATATATATATATATATATATAGTTTTTTATAACTTTTATATTGGTGATAGATAGTATATAGTATAGCATAGTATAGTATATAGTATATATGTGGTCAAATTAGCTCTGATCTAGATTTGTTATAGATAAATCCACCCATTCAAGGGATCCAAAATGGTGGGTCATGTACCTAGCAGTAGTTTATTGTTGGCCCAGTCTGCCTCGTTAGATTGATTATTTAAACAATTAATAGCTCAGGGCCCTGGAGTTCGCCAGGGAAAACATCATTTCTTATTAATAAGGACACACCTAGCGTTTTAATGCTGAGAAAATGGGAGGGAAATGAATCAGAGGCATTGTGGAGGCATCAGACGACAATAAACAACCAGACATTAAACGTCTCTGCCGAACGAAAAAACAACAAGCAGTGACATCCTTAACAACCACCAAAGAATAGGCTAAATATACCACAATCCACTGTTTAGAGAAGAAATATAGATTCCATTACACAAGATATAATGTACTTGTTAGTAGGAAGGCTAAATTACTATACACTCAATAAAAGGCAGGGACGAGCCACAAAACTTCCGGAACCAATATTAACTTGGAGCAAATTACGGAAATGTCAAAGTGTGGAGAAATAAAAAGCCTGTTTATAGTAAAAAAGCATTTCGCTGAACAAGCATGTAGATGTTGAATCATGGTATGGAGTTGTATGGCTGAGTAGAGACTCATTTGTAAGTCATGATCATGAGCAGAATTATTTCAGAAGCCTACAGTTACATTCGGCCTGTGAATCCTAAAACAAATGCATTCAATCTGATTGAAGCAACTTCATTATGCAGTCAGTTAAGGAACCAAAACTGGAGGTGTCAAGTAACGAAGTACAAATGCTTCATTACCTTACACAAGTAGAAGGTATAGAAAGTATTTAGGTATCATATATATATATATATATATATATACAGTGGAAAGAAAAAGTATGTGAACCTTTTGGAATTTCATGGTTTTCTGAATAAATTTGTCATAAAATGTTATCTGATCTTCATCTAATTCATTGGTATTGACAAACACAATGTGTCTAAAAATAATAACACAAAAAAATCCAATCTTTCTTGTCTTTATTGAACACAATCATTCAACATTCAAAATGGCAGTGGAAAAAGTAAGTGAAACCTTAGAATGAATAACTGGATGACCCCCACTGGCAGCAATAACCTCAACCAGGCGCTTCCTGTAGCTGTGGATCAGAACTGCACATCGCTGAGGAGGAATTTTAGCCCATTCTTCCTGGCAGAACTGTTTTAGCTCTGTCATATTCGTTGGACGTCTCATGTGTATGGCCCTCTTCAAGTCAATCCATAGCATCTCTATTGGGTTGAGGTCTGGGCTCTGACTTGGCCACTTCCAAAAGGCGGATTTTGTTTTTCTGAAGCCATTCTGTTGTGGACTTGCTCCGGTGTTTTGGGTCGTTGTCCTGTTGCATCACCCACTTTCTACACAGTTTCAGCTGATGTACAGACATTCTCACATTATCCTGAAGAATTGTCTGATATACTTGGGAATTCATCTTCCCCTCAATGATTGCAAGCTGGCCAGGCCCTGATGCAGCAAAGCAGGCCCAAATCATGATGCTTCCTCCACCATACTTTACAGTTGGGATGATGTTTTCATGACGATATGCCGTGCCCTTTCTACGCCAGATGTAGTGCTGTGTGTTTTTTTCCAAATAGTTCAATCTTAGTTTCATCAGTCCACAAAACATTTTGCCAATACCGCTGTGGAGTGTCAATGTGCTCTTTTGCAAACTTAAGGCGTGCAGCAATGTTCTTTTTAGTAAGCAGCGGCTTCCTTCGCGGTGTCCTGCCGTGGATACCCTGCTTGTTCAGTGTTTTACGTATTGTAGACTCATGAACAGATATGTTAGCAAGTTCCAATGATGCCTTCAAATCTTTGGCTGTCATTCGGGGTTGTTTCTTTACCTCATTGATGAGTGTTCGTTGTGCTCTTGGTGTCATTTTGACGGGGCGCCCACTTCTAGGTAGAGTAGCAACAGTCCCAAATTGTCTCCATTTGTAGATTGTTTGCCGAACTGTAGACTAGTGAATTTCTAAAGTCTTTGAAATAACTTTGTAACCCTTGCCAGCTTCATGTAAATCAACAATTCTTGATCGTAGGTCCTCTGAAAGCTCTTTTTGGCGAGGCATGGCTCACATAATCATGTTCTTCTTGTGCAGAGCAAACTCCAAAGGTTTGAGGGGTTTTTATCAGTCAAAGTATCTGTAGTCCACACCTCCAAACTTATTATCTTAACAAGACTCCAGGTGTGCTAAAACCAATTAGCTCCAATTAGCTTTTTTGAGGTCATTAACTCAAGGTTTCACTTACTTTTTCCACTGCCATTTTGAATGTTGAATGATTGTGTTCAATAAAGACAAAAAAGATTGGATTTTTTTTTGTGTTATTATTTTTAGACACATTGTGTTTGTCAATACCAATGAATTAGATGAAGATCAGATAACATTTTATGACAAATTTATTCAGAAAACCATGAAATTCCAAAAGGTTCACATACTTTTTCTTGCCACTGTATATATATACATATACACATACATACATACATATATACATTTTCATGCAATTGTCTGTACTTTCTACTTCTTCCATTTTACAAATAGACCTCATAACTCCTATTTCACTTTGGCTTGTTTTCATTCCGGCTTGTCAAGGACATAACCAGTGTTGATACTCCAAAAAAAGATTACTTCTTAAAAGTGACTCTTTTGGCTCATTTATCAAATTAGTGTTTGTCCTCCGCAAATGAAGCTACAGTCGGGAGTTCGGTAGAGAGACTTTGAATAAATTAGTTTTTGTCCTTAATGGCATTTTTTTAGTTTTCAAACCAGTACTTTTATACTTTTACTTGAGTAAAAAGCTTGATTTGATACTTCAACTTCTATAGAAGACTTTTTAAACACTATACTTCTACCTGAGTCATGAATGTGAATACGTTTGACACTGGCGCCCAAAGCAAAAGACTTTATCACGGGGAAAAAAAGCCAAAGACTGTATTTAACCCAACTGCGCATACATTTTCCTTCCTGAGGAAGAGACTGACGGGAGAAACCCTAAAACAACGCTTGAAAGAAGGATCATAAAAAAGAATGCACCGCTTTGATGATGTCAGAGGGTCGATGATGGAGGGTTGATGCAGCTATTTCAAGCTGTCACATATTTCCCCCCTCATGCGGAGTGCAGCATGCTGTGGCTCTCTGAGCGCAAAGAAACATAACCAACATCTCCTCATATGCCTTGCTATACTAAGTTTGTCTCCTTAGTGTGTTATGAGTACTCCTAGATTTACTGTTTGTGTATTTAAGTCCTTGTGTTTTATTCATTCATTCATTCATCTTCTACCGCTTTATCCGATCTTCCCTCGGGTCACGGGGAGTCTGTGCCTATCTCAGGCGTCTATGGGCTTCAAGGCAGGATACACCCTGGATGGAATGCCAACCCATCGCAGGGCACACACACACACATTCACACACACACATTTATACACTAGGGACAATTTTCCAAGGTGTCAATCAACCTACTGTGTGTGTTTTTGGACTGGGAGGAAACCGGAGAACCCGGAGAAAAACCCCCTGAGGCAAGGGGAGAACATGTAAACTCCACACACACATGGCCGAGACGGGAATCGAACCGGGACCCTGGTTTATTAGTATTGTTATTAGACCCTTCATTACTTTTGACTTACTTTGTGGATTTATTGGCTTGTTTGAGGCCTAAATCATATTTGGATTTTGAATGCAGGTAGAAAACAACATAGGCCACATAGCAGGTTTACCATTTGGGCATGTGACACTACACTCGTTTATGCTCATGAACACCCAAGCTGCCTATATTTCCTCTTTTAGTTCCCTTTTAGACAAATCTAGTGAAATTTGTTTTTAAATCGTATCTGCCAAGCCATGACCAGTCTACTGACCATGAACTGATATATGGGGATAGGGTTAAAGACATATTTACCACTGCATCAATGTCCCACCGATATTAAATCATGCTTAAACAAACTTTATCCATAAATAACTCGATCTGGGGAAAAAAAGCAATTGCTAGTGTATCACAGACTGTTGCATAATAAGAGTTTATTATTCAGTGAAAGTAAAAAGTTTTAAACCAAGTCATGATGTTTCAATGATTACATGAATATCTGGCACGTCGTTATTTAATATGTCAAGCATTGAAAAACACTTAGTCCTCTTCCAGATGGATTATGACTGTGCCTTTGTACTCCAGATGTTTTGGGGGAGGGGGGGGGAAAAGAGGTCCATTCGTTTGTTGGCACCTAATTTGCAAACTTTCTGTTTTACAATGATTTGATAATCAACAAACCATTTATACACTGTGCACAAACATGAGCAAACGTACATGAACAAGCATTTTAAAATGTTCAGCTTGAGAAAGGGTTTTAAAAAAAATCTCTAAGCTTTGTTCGTCTTTATTATTAAGGACGCTACGAACGAATTAATCAATCAATGCTGACCTCATTAGGAACCCGGTACGGCCATAAATAAATGTGTACATTGATGTGGAGCAGTTCCCCGTTGGAATGCATTAATCAAGACATTTAGAAGTGGCCCAGCAGCACTGTGATTAAAATGCGGCCTGCCACATGCTTCACTGACAAATCAATAGAGGATTCCGTTTGAAATGATTACGTGGTGACAGCAATCGATTCGTAAATGATGTCAGCTTCGTTAACCACTCGCTAGCCAAACCACAACTCACGACGGCGCTTGATGAGGAAACATTACGAAACAGAACGCTCGCCTAAATACTTGGTGATCTAATTCCATTTCGGGAACAAATAACGATTTGTCCTGGCAAGAAGTGCAAAATAAAACAGCCGCCAAACTCGGTGAGGGAATTCCATTAATAAGCTGATTAGTGTTGTGTTTATGCTTTATAATGTCCGATACTCAGCGGGAATTGAAAAACAACGAGGGCAAAAAAACCAATAAAGTTATTAACACTAATAAAGACTATTTGAAACTTTAATCCGAGGAGATTAATCAGGAGTGGGAAAATAGTGAACAAGTATTTGTGGAACTCGGACCATGACACCAAAATCTCCTGGGAAGTATTTTTTTACTAGCATTTTTTAAGCATGGCTGTGCAGTGTTATGCACATTGACACACATGAGCATTAGTGAGGTGTTGGTTGATTAGGTGTTCAAGAGCAAAATCATATCCTGACAACCCTCTGTTTATGTCCCCAAGGATTTGCATCCAGTAAAAGGTTTTGGGTTTCTTAGTTCTAGTGAAGGGAAATGGAAATGCAGCGAATAAAACCACATTCTATAGAATTGTTTGCTTCCTATTTTGTGGTTGTTGTTTTGAAGAAGACAAGTAGGTAGCCCAGTGGTTAAGGTGTTGGACTCTGGACCAGAAGATCAGAGGTTCAAAACCCACCGCCACCAAGCTACCACTAGTGGGCCCTTGAGCAAGGCCCTTAACCCTCAATTGCTCAGTTGTAAGTCGCTCTGGATAAGAGTGTCTGCCAAATGCTGTAAATGTAAACGTAAGACAAATCAATGATGGGCAGGTGTGATATAACACCTTAGTTTACTTCAGTCTTTTGTTCAGTTCAGGGTGACAGTGAATGTTGAGCCCATGTTGGTTACACTGGGAGAGAGCCTAAATACACCCTGAATGGGATGCCAGGTGATGGTCATACACCTTCCAGGCGCATTAGCTATTCTACCTATGTTTTTGGGAGGTGTAGGGGAAGTCAAATATACACAAAAAACACTCCTAAATATTAAAGTACCCTGGAACTGTACAACAGAAATGCATCTGACTGTGTTCATTCATTCATTCATTCATCTTCTATCGCTTTATCCGATCTTCCCTCAGGTGACGGGGGAACCTGTGCCTATCTCAGGAGTCTATGGGCATTAAGGCAGGATACACCCTGGATGGAATGCCAACCCATCACAAGGCACTGACACTCACATTCATACACATACATTCACACACTAGGGACAATTTTCCAAGGTGCCAATCAAGCTACCGTGCATGTTTTTGGACCGGGGGGAAAACGGAGAACCAGGAGAAAAACCCCCTGAGGCACGGGAAGAACAGGCAAACTCCACACACACATGGCGGAGGCGGGAATCGAACCCCGACCCTGGAGGTGTGAGGCGAACGTGCTAAACACTAAGCCACCGTGCCCCCTCTGACTGTGTTATCAGAGCAAAAAGTAAAAAAAAAAACAAAGTAGCAAAATGAATAATGTGAAAAAGAAAAACATGTAAAGTGGGCAAAAGTAACTTATCTATAAATACTACCTGAAAAAATAATCCAATCTTTTTATACTTCTACTATTCTGTTTTCATTTTATAATTTTTTTTTTTTAGTTATCATCATAATGAAATATTTGTATTTTTCGTATACTCTTCATTATTATTGTGTCAGAAGTCAGGGATTACGCATCAGCATTTTGTAACAGTTATGTTGTTTGCCATGTTTCCGGATTGATAACATAAGCGGCATTGTTTGGTTTTTGTTTGTTTTTTTCCTTTTCTATTAACTCCACAAGAGATGAAAAAACCAACAACGGTTCGCAGATTATTAATGACTTAATCTTTAGTAACCTTGCGGAAGTTGCTGCTTGTTTACCCACTCGTGTCTATCGACGGGTGCAGCTGAAAAAACTTTATTTTGAGAGTTGAAAGTTTGAAACAACTACCTATTATGGATGTGCATCTCCATATGTAGAAACTACTGACGTGACACGATACAATTCACCACTGTTGCGATTCGATTTCAGTTTGATTTCAATTGTAAAATATGGGACGTGGCTCCTTTAAGAATTCTGTTCCGGTTGCTTTTCCATATAAACTGGTGATGCGTTTAGATTATACGTAAGCGCATTGCAGTCACAAAAGAAAAACGATGTGTGCGTAATATGTATTTGGGAATGCATTGCTCTTAGGTAAGGTTCCATACGGTAAAATAGTGAGGAGCTCGTACCTGTTGTGAATGCGCAGCTACTAGGCGTAATTCGGGGAAATTTAGGAGTGGATGCACTGAAGATTCTGAAGATTCTTTATTCGTTTGTTCTTTGTTGTTCGGGTTTCATTCATTCGCCAACACAACGTTCATTAGCCAAACCCAACGAGTGAAGGAGCAAATCGCTCACATAGTAGCGCAGACTGCGTTTATTTAGCGTTTATTAATTAATTAATTAGTTAATTAATTTGCGTTAACGCGTTGATAGCATTAATGCATTAACATTAACTTTGACGGTCCTAATTAAGGCACAATTATTAAATTAAATTATATTAGCTGCACATTAGATGTATTGTCATAGTAATAAAAGTAATAAAGTAAATATAAAAAGTATTTATATTTAAAAGTAATATTTTTGCTTACCTGGAACGGATTATTCTTATTTCTTATGGGAAGATTCGTTTCGGCTATCGATCTACGTCCCGCAACGAATTAAAGCCGAGGTTCCACTGTCCCGAAAATATTGCACATCTACTAATGATATACAGCGTGCACATGTTGTTACATGCTAGCTTCACTGCGCTTAGTTTTGTTCTGCCGGTAAGTTTGTCACACTGCAGGCAGGACACCGACAAGGAGCGTGAGCGATCACAACACTCGGTTTATTAAACATGGCGAGGTGAAACTCACAAATTAGCCGCAGGAGATTAAACAGAATATCTCATCTCTTTCTCTCTATCTGTCTTCAATCTCCCAGCTCCCATGCAGACTGTCCTTTGCAAATTTCCGATTCCAAATCACTGTGCTCAAGGTATTACCTCCAAATCGTATTTAAAGTACTTGTACATTATTTACAACTTTCAATTTCACATCGTTAACTTTCATGCCGATGCACCTCTGGGTATACTACCTATACATACATCATATACTGTACCACACATCGAATGCCCTATACTGAAACATTAATCCAAGTGGGGATTAGACAGATTTCCCAGTATGAGATGCAGAAGATCATTGTCAAGCCACCATTTGCTCGATCTCTGTCACCTTCCACTATGTCAGTACTGTATACGCCACTAATCTGTTGATCCCTTCCAGGCTAAATCTCCGACCCTGCTCATTGCATGCCTGTGTTGCAGTCTGAGCTCTTTCGCCTGACCCGGGCTGTAATCACATACACTAAAACACTCGTTTCTCAAAGTAAACTATTCCATGCTTGTGAAGCT
Organism: Kryptopterus vitreolus; assembly: GCA_030449085.1. Taxonomy (NCBI): domain Eukaryota; kingdom Metazoa; phylum Chordata; class Actinopteri; order Siluriformes; family Siluridae; genus Kryptopterus; species Kryptopterus vitreolus. The sequence goes on along the minus strand of JACRUU010000017.1, from coordinate 16,461,520 downwards.
TTTCTCGCTGCAGTTTATTCTGCACTGCTACCTTAACTGGCCAATGGCCTTTTCGTCAAGTATGCAAATATTTTAATGGGGACATTAAATAGTGAATAGGGAGGTATTTGGGTAGCCATCATTTGTCAGGGCAACAATATTGACATTGTAGTACTGTAGGATGGTGGGATGTATGTATGTGTGCACCAGTGACAGAACTCATTGATGTATTTTGGGTAAGGCATGATCTTTTAAGAAATATAAAGGCCTGTAGATATAAGATAAGCATCAGGAGAAGAAAAAGCACATGTGGGAAAAGTTTCGTTTTACTGTACTAGAACTTCCTATCATGCCTAAAAAAGTGGGAACATAACAGACACAGCTTTTAAACAGAATCTTCTACTGCTTTGACTTCTCTCTCAGGAAAGCTGTGTCTATCTCAGGCATCTTCGGGCATCATGAATGCTAACAAGGGCGCGCACACACAGACACACACACACACACACAATTTTTGCCAATCAACCTACCGGGCATGTTTTTGGACCGGGGAGGAAACCAGAGAACCCGGAGAAAAGGCACCTTAGGCACGAGAAGAACGTGCAAACTTCATACACACACATGGCGTGTGAGGTGAGCATGCTAACCGCTAAGCCACCCTGCCCCACGCAAATAGAATCAGTTATTCTGATTTGTTTTGCTCTGTAATGTAATAGTCTCTTAGCAGATGATGAATCATAGGTCATGCGCTCTTAATAAACCGCTAGAGATATTATGCATATGTGCAATTCACTCCTAATTTGCTAATATGCTAATGCTGCATATGCATGCTAATTTGCTAACTGGGGAGGGCATATCTCAGTGCTCGGAAGATCGGGGTTCGAGCCCTGGTATCGCCAAGCTGCTGCCCTTGGGTCCTTGAGCAAGACCCTTAACCCTCTGTGCTCCAGGGCCGCCGTATCATGGCTGACCCTGCGCTCTGACCCCAGCTACCAAGCAAACTGGACTATGCGAAGAAAGAATTTCACTGTGCTGTAATGTATATGTAACAAATAAAGACTATCCCAATCATTCTCTTCTAAATCCGTATACCATGTGATTACAAACTTATTTGATTTGTTTTCTCCTTTGTTTGTCACCTGAACAGACGTATTATCCGGTGAACACTGGTCATTTTCATGACACAACTGCCCAAACAAATATTTTGTGAGTTATCCAAAATAGCTGCCCACAAAGTTGAGACCATATCCTGTGTCTCAGGAAGTGAGCTATTGCGACACACGGAAGGGAGGGCCTTTCCTGCGTTCTGTTCAAAAGGAATCGAATGCAATCTAGCAATGCATGGATTAACAAAACAGCATTCCATGCCTGTTCAGAGCTACAGCAAAATGCATTCTAATACACTTAAATGTAACAAATTACAGATAAACACATTACATTACATTTACAACATGTGGCAGACACCCTTACACAGAGAGACTTACAAATGAGCAATTGAGGGTTAAGGGCCTTTCTCAAGGGCCCATTAGTGGCAGCTAGGTGGTGGTGGGATTTGAACCTATGATCTTCCGGTCTACAGAGGCCAACACCTTAACCCCTGAGCTCCCACCTCCCTGAGAAAACACGATTTATAGACACTATCAAATACCTATAGGACTAATGTGGATGAACGACCAGCTTACCTAAGACGCGACTCTTCTGTTTTACGCAGATGCATGTCCCGCTGCACCACATGCAAAACATGCTCCGCTTCATCCTCTGTCAGATTTGACATGTCCAGGTTGCGACTCATTTCTCTTATCTTTGTGAGGTCTGGTTAGAAACACACACACACACACACACACACACACACACACACACACACACACACACACACACACACACACACATATATACAATATATATAACTCGTTTTTGTCACTATATATATATATATATATATATATATATATATATATATATATATATATATATATATATATACATATATATATATAATCACAACGCTGTATTTACAAAATAACTCCCTGTGCACATTTATAATGCTGTATTTTACCTGGGTTAAAACGTTATGTTAAAAGGAACACGGCATTCCCTCCACCACAATTGATATCTACTCAGTAAAACGTGACCATTTATTTTCATTACGATAAGCACTTACCACAGTGAGCAATATGACTAACAGCCAACAATGAACATATATACCAGTATATTTCACATTTGCATTGAAATAACTTCTGCAAATGCAAATATGACTGTAATTCGATGGAGGGGGAAAAAAGACAAATGATAAATTGCTATACAATAAAACATTGCTGAGCAGAAGTGTGGTGCATTTCTTTTGCTCGTAAGCAAAATGCAGTGATGCCTGGCCAAAGTGAGACACATTTAGAGGCAGCGAGTTTATGCTTATGAATATAACTAAGCAAGAAAAAAAGAAATCTGTGTTTCGTATTCATTCATCTTAAAATTCTTTTAGAAAATAAGATATCTAACAGTTGTTGACTGTAGCAGCAGCAGTTTCGCCGGTGTACCCGTAGTGAGGTCTCTCGATCAGTGTGATGAGAACAGCATGTAGTGTGTCAACAGTGAGAGCAAATACAAATACAAACACCACTCATGCATGATCTACTTATGTAACTGCATTAAGCCGCGGTTTTGTTGGAAACCTTTCGCAGTGTGTCTGCAGAGAGCTTATAAACACACAATAACCAGCATTCAGAATTTAATACTGGAATAGCATTTACAATATAATTGACAGTCTGCATCTTATAATACTTATCTTATACTAATACTGGATCTTATAATATACACACATATATCATATCTCCTGAGTCGATATATATATTATATATATATATATATATATATATAGATATATATATATATATATATATATATATATAATGTAATAGGTTACAGATGACCCTATTCAAAATTTAATAAGTAGTGCAACTTTTCAATTAATACATGTAAAGTGAATGATTACATTTGATTACAATACTTTCAAGCTTCTAATGTACATTTATAACTAAATAATTTCCAAACATTTATAACTTTACAGTTAACCTTACAGTAGTAACTCAACATTTGTTTATTGTTTGATTTTCAAAATCTTACATCACTTGTATTAAGTTTATATGAATCTCATTTTTAAGCTCAGCCACAACAAAACAATTTCATACTGTTTTAGAAATCAAATATCTTTGCATTGTGATGACAGGATGCACTGACAAGTAACATGGTGGAACGCGGGCATCGAACCCCCAACCCTGGAGGTGTGAGGCGAACATGCTAACCGCGTGCTAACATAGGCAAGGCTTTTAAAGAAAATTGTTCGAATGTAACCCTATTTGTAAACTTTAAACATTTCATAAGTAACTGTAATTAAGTACACATTTTTTATAAGTTATATATATCTATATATATATATATATATATATATATATATATATATATGTATGTTTGTGTGTGTGTGTGGGTGTGTGTGTGTGTGTGTGTGTGTGTGTGTGTGTGTGTTTCTACCCAGTACCAATACCAATGTACATAACTGACTAGGCACCAGTTTTAGACAAATTAACAGGAAAAAAAAAACCTCAGCGTATTAGTAAAACAGTCACCATAATCCAAACCATAATCCAAAAAAGACTGAGTCTAGAAGATACTGGATAGTGTTCTGGTAACGGAAAGCATAAATTACGAATCAATAACACCAAGAAACAACTATTTTCTAATACCATATCGATTATCAGTCATAATAACTTTTTTATCATCGAAGCAGACTAAATCATTCAACGTCTTTGTCTAATATTGATCCACCAGAAGTGGCATTTGAATGTTTTCCTTGACAGGTCACACGGCAAACCGTCTCAGTAATAAGGAGTTTGTAAGATACTTTGCATGCCGTGTGACTTTGAAAAGCTTATTGTTTGGGAGGAATGCGTGCACTAATGTGATGTGACTCTACTGTATGTACCTTCATCAAACTATGAAACAGGTCAGAACAGTGTATCGGCCCGGAAAGTCTGTGCACGTAGTAATAATGATAGATGATTGATTGATTGATTGATTGATAGATAGATAGATAGATAGATAGATAGATAGATAGATAGATAGATAGATAGATAGATAGATAGATAGATAGATAGATAGATAGTGATAAAGTGTTGCTTATTAGTCAAAAGCAACTTCCCAACTTCCTCATAGTGAAATATACTATAAACGTATACAAAAAAATATATATATATACAGATGCACAGATAGATAGATAGATAGATAGATAGATAGATAGATAGATAGATAGATAGATAGATAGATAGATAGATAGATAGATAGATAGATAGATAGATAGATAGATAGATAGATAGATAGACAGGACACACACTATGACTATCACTGATAATAAATAGCGCTAGAGACGGATGAGAGTGGCTGCTGCTGCTTACCCGAGTCTCCCGCCGCGTTCTCGTCCCAAGACGTCAGATTTGGAAATAAATACATGTGTATATTTGTCTATGCCGAGAAGTATGAAATCTTTGAAAAGTATGAAAAGAACGGAAGCATGAGCCGGATATTTATTTTGTTGTTGTTTTGTTTGTGGTGCCGGATGAATGCAGTTCGCTGCGTGTAGTGTGTAAAGAGCTGGTGTTTGGCTGCTGCACCTGGGCACCGGGGGTTCCGCCGGCCGGTCACGTGGCTCAGAATAGCGGATAATACTTAATAAATTGAGTATCCGCGACTTGTTTTTTTTTCAGCTCCCAAAGTTTTTTTAGAAGATTTAATTACCATCATAACATTATTCACACTGAAGACACCGTGAAGACTTCCCAAGTGTATTTGATAATACCGGGTTTGTTCCAAAAAAAAAGATGTTACCACTCATATAGTACTATATTATTGTACATTTTCTTTTGGATGGAAGTGTTTGGGTCACCCTCAAAAATTTCAGCAATGGTATAAAATAAAAGTCAATCCCATATAAGTGGTACCATCTGTTTTGGACAACCCTGTTTTGTAGGCTTTAGTGGTACAGACAGTCAGACAAACATAAAAACAGACTAAAAGAAAGAATAACGGATAACAAAGAAAAAACTGTTAATATTTCCAATATGTTCATGTGACAGAATACTGCAGTCCCAAAAGAAAGAAAGATTGTGTCTAAAGAAAGAAAGAGAGAGTGTGTGGAAAGGAAAAAGTGCTGAAAGAATGTAAGAATGTGTTGAAAGAAAGAAAGACAGTTTTAATGAAGATCATTTTATTTTTTTTATTATTATTTAAATGAGAAGTTATAAGACCAGTGCTCCTATTCATGTCTCTTAAAAAAGAAATGAAAATGTGTTTTAATGATTTCCTTTTTTTAATTATTTATGAGAGATTTCACAGAGGTGCCAGAACGCTGGTGTTCCTATTAATATCCCAAAAGAAAGATAGAGATAAAGATAATTTTAATATTTACATGTTCATGTTCTGAGAATTGCAAGGATGCACCAGGGTTCCTATTAATGGCACTGAAAAAAAGAAAGAAGAGACTTTTTATTCATTAAATATAGAAGAGAAAATTGCATGCATGTAAAGCATCAGCTTTGATACAGCACCCATGTAGCACAGAGAGTTCAGGGCCTTGGTCAATGGTGCATAAGTAAAAGGTTATCGATACTGGGGCATGAAACCCCGACCTTCCATTGAACTACCACTATCCTAAGGAGAAAGTGGAAAAGTGGGTCATCCTGGTAGTGTTTTAAATAAATAAATAAATAAAAGAAAGAAAGAAATAAAAGAAACAGAAACAGACAGGAACAACAGCTTGATAATACATTAAAAACACCACTTTCATTCATTCACACCACATCACATTCTTCTGGCACTTCCATGCATTTTTCCGCTGAAAATGTTGGAAATATTCTTCTGATAAACAGCTTCTCCTAATATCTACATCAAACACACTGTTAGAAAAGCACAATTTCAGTGACTCTTAGCCAGGCTGTTTTAACAGAAAAATTAACTTAAACGTTACAATTAAGGTTAACAGAAAAGCATCTTCGAACGGGCTGCAAGAATATTCTATTAGGTTTGTTCCAGGGGAAAAAAATCAGTATAGAAAAGAATAGTACTTTTTCTATACTTTTCTATACAGCTCGGCATGTATTTTAATTTGGTTAATAGTTGGTTAGAGCCACCTGGAATTATTTAAGAGATAATAAATAATTCATTACATTTATATAGCACTTTTCTGGACACTCAAAACGCTTTATATTGTGAGACGGAGATCCTCCTCATCCACCACCAGTGTGCAGCATCCACCTGGATAATGCGAAGGAAGCCATAGTGCTCCAGAACGCCCACCACACACAACTGGTGAAGAGGAGACAGAATGAGGAAGCCAATGGGTAGATATGGGGACGCTTATGAGGCCGTGATGGTCACAGGCTAATGGGAGAATTTGGCAGGGATGCCGAGGACACGCCTCTACTCTTTTCCCGAAAGACATCCTGGGATTTTTAATGACCACAGTGAGTAAGGACCTCGGTTTAACGTCTCATCCAAAAAATGGTGCTTGTTGACAGTATAGTGTCCCCGTCACTATACTGGGGTGTTAGGACCCACACAGAACACAGGGTTAGCGCCCCCTGCTGGCCACACTAACAGCTCTACCAGCAGCAACCTAGTATTCCCAGGTGGTCTCCCATCCAGGGACTAACCGGGCTCATCCCTGCTTACCTTCAGTGACAACCAGTCTTGGGCTACAGGGTGATATGGCACTATTTTATTAATTTTTACAGTCTGCCACAATGGAAACTGTTTAGAACTAGAGATTGCATGGAACGTTCTGCTGGGTTCTGTAACCCAGTCTAGGTTAGGCCGGACAGTTTCTGGATTCAAGATAATGGATACCTTTGGGATATGGTGAACAAAGGTTTATTTACAAATGGATATATACACAAATACACACAGACACACCACACACACACACACACACACACACACACACACACACTGTAGTATGGCTTATCTTATCTTCAGGGTGGGCCAAGGCCAAAATAATAAACAAAAAATCTCTGTTTAGGTATCTTACTTACCTAAAAGAAAAGAAAACAAATATATCGCTTGGATTCCCTTACCTACAAAAAAACAGCAAGCAAACTAAAACCCCACCTCAAAAAAAATGGCAGCAGCACCCCTACTGCCAATGAACCCCGATGTACAAAAGAATCAACCAAGTCCAAATTCAATATCAGGGTCAAAAACAGAGAAAGGTCAAAACAGAACAAACAACACACAGCACTACACACAGCGCTACACACACGTCATCACAAGGGAGGCGTGATGTCATCACAAGGGAGGCGGGATCAAGTGTTGGCCAGGACAGGTCTCAAACCCAGGTTCGGAATCTGCACACGACAGACAAGAACCCAACAAAAAAAAATACATAGAGTTGTAACCAGAACAGTTCCCCTCAACAATAATAGTGGATCAGTAGTAAATGGACAATCTCAGTGTGTTTTTCCTTGGTACAGTTGCTGATGTCTTGATAGCGATAAACTTATAAAGAACATTAAGATACATAAGAACATAAGAACTTAAAACTTAAAACAAAGTTTTAGACACTACAATAGACACTACATTTATACAGCACATATCTATAGTCTGTAAAGCTACTTTGGGAAAATTGTCCAATACAAATAACACAGAATTAAAGGTAATTGAATTGAATTTTGCTGCTATTTAAAGCCGTCTTAGAGGGAAATGAACTCTTTGTGATGTTTACAGCATTTGGCAGGTGCCCTTATCCAGATCTTACATCTGAGTAATTGAGGGTTAAGGGCCTTACTCAAGGGCCCACTAGTGGCAGAGGTGGGATTTAAACCTGTGATCTTCCAGTCCAGAGGCCAATGCATTAACCACTGAGCCCCCACCTCCCACTGAGCAGTAAGAAAAGACTATGATAAGCAAAAATAAGCAAAAATAATTAGTTGTACAACTGTATACTAACGAATACGAAAAATAGATTGCAATATGTTAAACTGCAAACGTCTTCACATTGCACAATGAAATATATTAGGGTTGCAAGAAATCGTGATCACTTCAACAACGACTTCAAAACAAGTCTTCAATGGACTGTCACGCCATACTAAGCTTATTCACATGTATATTCAGTCAGCTGATTCAGTAAACAGACTGCCAGAGTTCTCTATTTGACACACTCCCTCACTCTAAATTCACCCTAAGCTCTTGAAAAATAAATCTAAGTACTGCAAATCAGCTGTGTCAAAGATTTGGTGTGTGTGTGTGTGTGGGGGGGGGGGGGGGCAGTTTGACAGGAGAAGCCCGTTAAAATCTCTGCAAATTATTCATATAATATAAAATCCTGCAGTGCAGCCTGCATTTCAATAATCCCTTTATCATCCCTGTTCCTTAAGGCAGAGTGCAGGTCTGCGAAAACTATAAAAGGTACATGCTCTTATTTTAAGGAGATTCTTTGGCAACCACGGATCTGGAGTCTATTCCGGGAAGACCGGACCTCTATGTAAAAACACACACAGCATATTTCTGACCAATTATTTCCAATCCTGAATTGCAAATAGTGCATTGAAAATGCTTCTGTTTAATATTTAATTAAAAAAAAAAAAGAAAAGAAACAGGGGAGGGCACGGTGGCTTAGCGGTTAGTACGTTCGCATCACACCTCCAGGGTCGGAGGTTCGCTTCCCGTCTCGGCCATGTGTGTGTGGAGTTTGCATGTTCTTCTCGCGCCTCAGGGGGTTTTTCTCCGGGTTCTCCGGTTTCCTCCCCGGTCCAAGAGCATGCACTGTACGTTGATTGGCACCTTGGAAAATTGTCTCTAGTGTATGAATGTGTGTGAATGTTGAGTGTGTGTGCCCTGAGATGGGTTGGCATTCCATCCAGGGTGTATCCTGCCTTAATTTCCATAGACGCCTGAGATAGGCACAGGCTCCCCTTGACCCGAGGGAAGACCGGATAAAGCGGTAGAAGATGAATGAATGAGAAAAGAAACAGAACGAATTACTGTAATGGGACACTGATTCTGGGAAATAGAAACAGTATTGTAATAGTTTGCTTCAAACTCCTGTGATGTGGAAGCTGCAATGTTACCCTGAGGTAACAGTTGCCTTAAAAGGACACAAAAGGTCTAATTGGCCGTTGATAAATTTGCATTACATACAGTACTGGGCAAAAGGCAGGTGTGAAACAATGCAGTAAACAAAGAACGCTTTCAGAAATATAAGTAATCAATTTACAAAATGCACCGTGAGCGGACAAAAGAAAAAAATCTAAAACAAATCAATATTTGGTGTATTGTAGAACTAGAAGTAGTGTAAGACCCACACAGAGTCCTGATCTCAACATCATGGAGTGTGTGTGGGATTCCATGAAGAGACAGAAGGATGTGAGAACGTCTACATCCACCGAAGATCTGTGCTTACTTCTCCAAGATGCAACAACCTACCAGCCCAGTTCCTTCATAAACACTGTGTGTAAGTGTACCTAGAAGAATTACTGCTGTTTTGAAGTCAAAGTGTGTTCACACCAAATATTGATCTGATTTCCATTTCTCTTTTCTTCATTCACTGCATTTCAATCAAATGATGAAAGTAAACGAATTAACACTTACATTTTGGAAAGCATTCTTTGCTTACAGTCATTCTTCTTGCCTAAAACATTTGTATACGTACTGTACTGTATAACACATGAATATCCCATTGTTATTAAATATCACACGAATATCCCATTATCCCATCAATGAACAGACTGTGAATATGAGGGTAAATATAAAACCAGCAACCATTCCACATGTGTTTCTTACTAGCAAACAAAAGTGTCATATAAACTACACAACTTACAGGCCTGGAACCAGATAACATCACTTCATAAAATCTTTCAGAACTGTTGCTTATCTTGCAAGGGGAGGGGGAGGGGGGGGAACGCTAACAGCATTGAATCTATTTTAACAAACGTTTTATTTAAAGTAATTCAGAGAAAGCGTCTTGTGAAACACACAGTGCCCACATCCACCCTCGTCTTCCAACAGTGTGTTTTCATAGCAGTTTCATGAAAATAGTGTGGTTGTTTATATCCTCTTTCCAGTTTCCTGCATCTGGAAGTGATTCGGTGGACGAGTATAAAGCAGGACTGTGTTGTGTTTTTCCTAGCACAGGCCTTCAATATGGCTCGGAGACTGCTGTCTGTAGCGCTAGGGCTCTGCATCCTCTTCATTTGTTATGGGGAGGGAAATGGGAGCCATACAGAGCTCCAGAGGGCCAAAGTAGTTCCAGTTTTAACAGCTGGACCTGGGGCAATGCAGGAGGATGAGGTAAGTGAGGAACTTTTTCCTTCCCGATCTGTTTTTCGGGTTACTTTCTACCGAGGACTCAGACGACTCTTAATGTGGGAGGGGTGTCCAGAAAAACAACTTTAGTTTGTGTATGAGGGGTGTATGTGTTTGTGTTATGTGCGTCGGTAATTTGGTGTGGACCAAATGTTCACACACAAACCGCTATATCTGATTCGGCTGCTCCCATTGGGGAAAACTATAGCTTTGATGAAAGGAAAAAAGGGTTTGTGTGTGTGTGTGTGTGTGTGTGTGTGTTGCAGGGATTATACCAATATGTTAATGTTTTGTGTTTATATAGTTTTCCAATAAATCGAAACGCATTCATACTTTTTTTTTTTTACAAGACTGTTTTACAAGAGTTCAAATATACCATTTATACACCAAATTTCCATATAAAGCCACATGTAAGACCTAATATTACCGGTTTTCTTTAGTGAACTAGTCAATGTGTAATTATCAAAAAAGAATTGTGTACCTGAAACGGCATTGTGATATAATTTTGTTATTTGGATTAGTTTTGAGAATAAAAAGGAGTTACTGTTTGTAAAGGCTTGTCTTGTGTGTATTCTTGGCAGGCTGCCGTGCTTGGACTGGAGCTAAAACATCAAAACACTGAAATCATGCTGATGGTATGGTACAGCTCAGGCAATTATTCTTCTGCTTAACGTGTGAAAATATATTGCAAAAAAACATTCCTCTACTATATATACACAAGTCCGATTACCTCACAGGTGGGCTGTGTACAATGTTCCAAAAAAAAAAGAAAACAAAAGAAAAAAAAGAAAAAAAAAAAAAGGAAAAAACAAATTAAATGATTTGCAAATCTCACAAACACACATTTTATCCCCAATAGAAAACAGAAAATGTGTCATGTTTAAATTGAGGAAATGTACCACTTTTAAAGGTCATTTTAAATATGAGGGAAATGGTACCACTTTTAAAGGTCATTTTAAATATGAGGGTGGTTAAGGGCAACCAACCAACTGGAGGGAATATTAGAAATGCTAACTCGGTTAATTGGCAGAAAGGTCACACAAACATATATATATATATAGTACATATAGTGATATAATATATATATATATATATATATTATATAATTATATATATTATATATATATATATATATATATATATCTATATATATATATATATATTATATGGACTATATATTTACACAGACGTCAATGGACAAAAATTGTTGAAAAAGTGAAAGAAAAAGTCACAATGGTCACAGAAATAACTTTAATCTGACAAAAGTAATAAATGATAAATTCTATAACCAATCAGTTAACCATGATGTTTTTCAAGTCAGACATGCTTCAACAGAATTATGTAAAAAAATAAACTCATGAAACAGGCATGGACAAAAATGATGGTACCCCTAACTTAATATTTTGTTGCGCAACCTTTTGAGGCAATCACTGCAATCAAACGCTTCCTGTAACTGTCAATCAACTGCACCTCTCAGCAGGTACATTCTGGCAACTCCTCTGAGCAAACTGCTCAGCAGGTATTGAAGGGCCCACTCCTCATGTTTCAGCTCCTTCCAAACTGCTCCAGTTGTGTCCGGTTTGAAGGGTGCCTTTTAGACGGCCAGACTTTGCATAGCTCCTTCCAAATTTTTCTCTCTTAGCCATTATTCTTGGTGTTTTTAGCTGTGTGTTTTGGGTCATAGAGGATTGTTCAGGGCTCATACGGCCACTTTAGTCCAATTTTTTCCTCTTAGCCATTCTTGGGTGTTTTTAGCTGTGTGTTTTGGGTCATTGTCCTGTTGCAAGACCCATGACCTGCGACTGAGACCAAGCTTTCTGACACTGGCTAGTACATTTCTCTCAGAATTCCTTGATAGTCTTGAGATTTCATTGTACCCTGCACAGATTCAAGACACCCTGTGCCAGACGCAGCAAAGCAGCCCCAGAACATAACAGAGCCTCCTCCATGTTTCACAGTAGGGACAGTGTTCTTTTCTTGATATGCTTCATTTTTTCGTCTGTGAACATACAGCTGATGTGCCTTGGCAAAAACTTCGATTTTTTTCTCATGTCTCCACAGGACATCTGTCCACAGGACTCCCAGAAGCTTTGTGGCTTGTCAACATGTAGTTTGGCATATTCCAGTCTTGCTTTTTTATGATTCGTTTTCAACAATGGTGTCCTCCTTGGTCGTCTCCCATGTAGTCCACTTTGGCTCAAACAACGACGGATGGTGGATGACACTGATGTTGCGATGAGCATGAAGTTTTGACATCTCTGATGTTCTTTTGTTACCATTCGGATTATGAAGTTCTCTTGAATCTCTTTAGAAGTCTTTCTAGGCATCTTTTTTACCATTCTTTTGGATTACCATTATCCGATTATCCGTCTCTTAGATTTGTCATCAATTTTCCTCCTGCGGCCACGTCCAGGGAGGTTGGCTACAGTCCCATGGATCTTAAACTTCTGAATAATATGTGCAACTGTACTCACAGGAACATCTAGTTGCTTGGAGATGGTCTTATAGCCTTTACCTTTAACATGCTTGTCTATAAATTTTCTTTCTGATCTCTTGAGACATCTCTTTGAGCTTGATCTTTCCTTTGCTTCCTCTGGTCCATGTCGAGTGTGGTACACACCATATCACCAAACAACACAGTGATTACCTGGAGCCATATATATATAGGCCCAATGGCTGGATTACAATGGTTGTACAGACACCTGTGATGCCTAATGCTAATTAGTGGACACACCTTCAATTAACATTTGTCCATGCCTTTTCTAGGGGTCCATTATTTTCTGTGTTTTTGGTCACATTTTTGTCCATGTTTTCTAGGGGTACCATCATTTTTTACCAGTTTCAGTTTGAGTTTATTTTTTTACATAATTCTGTTGAAGCATGGTTGAAAAACAATGTCTGACTTTCATTGGTTAACATTTATAGAATTTTTATTTATTATTACTTTTGTCAGATTAAAGTTATTTCTGTGACCATTGTGACTTTTTCTTTCATTGACCAAAGGGTACCAACAATTTTGTCCACGTCAATATATATTTATATACATACAGTTTTTAGAGCATCTTATGCCTCCATCTACGTGACACATAATTCATACTGAATATTCCTCTCCGAAAAAACTCTGGCGACGCACAAAAAAAGGCGACACACAGTGGTAAACATGGCCATGTCTCGTCTTGACCTCATCTTAGTTGATGACGTGATGAGACATGTATCCACAATCAAATTGACTTGCTATTTACATTAAACAATACATTTCATCAATTAAAACACAGATACTGTAGGTTCGTTATACTGTAGGTTGTTTATTTTATACACCATGCCAAATTGTGGTATTGGGATTGTAAGAACGAGTGTAGACACAAACTACACTTTTGAGCGGATCATTCATTTTTCTATCGTTTATTCAAGTATACTATTGATGCAACATCGGGGGGAGGTGGTGGCTCAGTGGTTAAAGGCATTGGGCTCTAGACCGAAACGTCACAGGTTCGACTCCCACCCGAGCTGCCACTAGTGGGACCTTAACATTTACGGCATTTGGCAGACGCCCTTATCCTGAGCGACTTACAACTCAAGGGCCTTGCTTTAAGTTGGGCCCAATAGTGGCAGCTTGGTGGTGATGGGATTGGAACCTATGATCTCACCTTATCCACTGAGCTACAACCACCCCCGTGAGCAAGGCCCTTAACCACCAATTGCTCAGTCTGCCCCCGCTCTTAGGGTTTCACAAGCCAGTGGGTTCCTGATGGTGGTCCCAAGCCCAGATAGATGGGAAGGGTTGCGTTAGGATTCGCATTCAGCATAAAAACATGTGCCAAATCTAATACATTGTGACGATGGTCAAAAAAGTAAATAAATAAATAAACTACCGGCATCGCAGAATTGATCATAGGATTTGATTAGACTAAAACCGAATAGACTTTGTTAAATGTAAACACCATTGTGAAACAAGCTAAGGCTCACACTGTTATTTCTAAGTCACTGGGACCGTAGCAAACCACAAGTACAGCTATTACTTCCAAATTGACTGAAGGTGCAATAGTGGTCAAATTTCCCAGAAGAGGCCACCCTTCTAAAATTCCTCCACGAGCTTATCATTCTTAATGGTTGGTCTCATTCACCTCAGATAATCTCAGCATTCCTAAGTTTAGCATCAGACCACTGCTAGCCACCACATTTTCAATATTTGCAACTAAAAAAAGGTAAAAAAAAAAAAAAGGAAAAATCCACACTGATAACACTCAAGCATGGGCTACATCTTGTTCCTGTTACATCTTGCGTTAAAAGCATAACATAGCATTCCACAGTAATAGCCTCGCACCATCAGTAAACTTGCCTTTGTGGATCTGAAGCTCAAGTGTAATGGGGCAGTGCAGGAAACCAGCAAATACTATTTACTGTGACATATCTTACAAGCATTAAAGGAAATCAGGGCATCACTGTATTCTTATGATGTACACTGCGAGCTTTGTTTTTTCTGTTTTTATTGACTACATCCTGATTATTCATATCCCCATCTGACTTTCTTCCTAGAACTCCGGATCACGGTTGCGTCGGTACGCAGACAAGAAGAAAAAGAAACACAACGCTGGAGCCTTTTCCCCGCTAAGTGTACGGGTGGTCCATGAAAAATCGGATTGTCAACAATACTAAATAGTTAAAAAATGTTTTTGATAACTCCCTTCCATCTTTTTATTTATTTTTTTTTACATGCCTTTACCAATGATGGCACAGGACGCCAAGAAAACACATGTAAGATAAAACATACATGTCACTTTTGGTTTAAGATGTGGTTGAACTGCAGGCCAAAGTGCATTGACTACAATACATTGCTTTTTCCTCACAGTGATATATTCACAATACATCGTGATACAAAATCCTTTAGTATAAAGTTATATATATTATATAGGTTTACCTGCGAAAATCCACCAATATAAACACCTTACTGTAAAATGAGTGAGCACGAGCATGCAACAAACTGCATGCACACTAAGGTATTTGTGAGTGAAGGGCTGTGAAGTGAGTGTGTACAGTAGAGAGACTCTGGGAGCAATTCAGCTCTGAGCGTTGAGCAATGAGGTGTGTGTGTGTGTGTGTGTGTGTGTGTGTGTGTGTGTGCCTCTTTTCCACTTGCTCAAAGGATCTATGGTAAGCTCCTGAGTCGAGAGATAAGACCAAACCAATCCCTTCTCTCATATTAAAAATAACCTTAACCCCATATCAAGAAAAATAAGCAAAGAAAACATCACACCAG
Source organism: Kryptopterus vitreolus (assembly GCA_030449085.1). Classification (NCBI taxonomy): domain Eukaryota; kingdom Metazoa; phylum Chordata; class Actinopteri; order Siluriformes; family Siluridae; genus Kryptopterus; species Kryptopterus vitreolus. The sequence continues at coordinate 16,445,943 of JACRUU010000017.1, read as the reverse complement.
GAGAAATAAATGTTCCTGTCATCCTCCACCTCAAACAAATATCCTCTGTTCTCAGAAGTCTCGCAGCAAGAGGCAAGGACTGGCAAAGACCAAGCTTGTAAAGCAACTCCTAAAGCAACACGAGTCACATCATGAACGGACGTCTCCTACGAAGAAAAATAAAGCTCCAAAGGTATTCGCTCACTCATTATTCATCAACGCAGTAAATTAAAAATCAACATTAATTAGGTTAGAGGACACAGGCGACGTACTTTAAACCAGGGGTTCGGCAACCTTTACCACTCATTTGGACCCATTTCCCACAGTAAAGAAAACACGGAGAGCCGTTTAAAAAGAAATACAACTGCATATAACATGCTTTTTTTAAACGTTTTGCCCTTAATGTTATGTCGAAACTAAAGTATAACTACAATGTTGCGTTTATGAAATCGCCGAACGACTGCAGAGAAAATGAAATTACAGTACATTCCTGCAAAAAAGACGTTGGGTTGAAGGTTACTTTCGAGTAAAACGTCCATTTGATTCCTTCTTGTGTTTATGAAAAATATAATATACGCAGAACTTGAATTCACCACCGGCACCGAACTAAAAAAAAAAACGCCGTCATCCTTTTACTGGCGCGTGCAGTCAGTTGTTAAGCTGTGACGCATGTATTAAGAGCGACCAACAAAATTTGAACGTGTTATATTTAGATATTTACAAGATCACCGCAATCTTCAAATAAAAAAAAAAGAACAAACTAAAATGAAATACTCATTCGTTATTTTTCAAAAGCCACCGGGAGCTGCATCAGAGGGATGAAAGAACCGCGGGTTGCCGACCCCTGCATTAAACGAACACTTTTTCATTCATTCATTCATTCATTCATCTTCTTCCGCTATATCTGATCTTCCCTCGGGTCACGGGGAGTCTGTGCCTATCTCAGGCGTATATGGGCATTAAGGCAGGATACACCCTGGATGGAATGCCAACCCATCGCAGGGCACACACAATCACATTCATACACTAGGGACAATTTTCCAAGGTGCCAATCAACCTACCGTGCGTGTTTGTGGACCGGGGAGGAAACCGGAGAACATGGAGAAAAACCCCCTGAGGCACGGGGAGAACATGCAAACTCCGCACACACATGGCCGAGACCCGTACCCTGGCGGTGTGAGGTCGAACGTGCTACCCACTAAACCACCGTGCCCCTCTAACACTTTCTTTTCTCCTTTATTTATCTCTTTGTTTTTTGTCTGATGTACCCCAGAGGAAGCACGGGCAGAAACCTCATCAACCCGGAACATATTCTGTCCTCAGTTATTCTGCACAGGACAAAGAACGGTTTGTTTGAGCCTTATTAAATCATTTCAAATCAGCTCTCGGGATGTTGTATCATTACTGCTCATTCGTTCAAGGTTACATAGATAAGATTCGATTCAGTTTTATTGTCATTGTAAATGTTATAGTACAAGGCAACAAAATGTAATCAGCATATAACCATATTTCCATATGTACTGATTGGTATGTAATATATGACATAGGCAGTTATAATGCCTGAAAAGACAACCATAATGAATCACTTAGAAAATGGCGTTATATAAGGCTAATCATTTAAAGGCACCTGACTATCACACTCGTATCGTCTGGGCTTGTAGATGATCCCCTTTCAAAACATCCCAGTTTTTATAATCACTGTTGGGAAGGTTACTTTGGAAATGTAATAGTGACGTGGTAGCCCAGTGGTTAAGGTGTTGGGCTCTGGACCATAAGATCACGGGTTCAAACCCCACCACCACAAAGTTACGGCTAGTGGGCCCTTGAGCAAGGCCCTTAACCCCAATTGCTCAGTTGTAAGTAGCTCTGGATAAGGGCGTCTGCCAAATGCCACAAATGTAAATGTAATAGGTTACAAATGACTCTACTCAAAATGTAATATGAAGTGTAACTTTTCATTGCCTTTATAAAAGTAAAGTAACTGATTACGTTTGATTACTTTCATTTGTCCACTAGGTGGCACTCGGAAAAAAGTGCTATGTATTCACCAAATTGTTAAGGGGTGGAGGGGTGGAGGTGCGGACGAAAATACTCCCCAACACTGGTTATAATTACTTCCACTCTTCTGGAAATTTTGGTATTTTCACCTGATTTTAGCCGGTGTTTTGGCTAACACACGCCTCCCCATTCAACAACGGGTTTGCTTGATGCGCTGGAATGAATTAGTGGTGCTTCTAACTTTAGTTGCCACAACATTTTGACAAATTTTACAGCGATCTTGTTTGGCTTGTTGAACGTTTGAAGTTGCAAAAACCCAGAAGCATTTTCCATACGACTTATGAAACCACGCCTATATTGGAAACGAGCTCTTGGGATTCGTCGGGGTGCGCCACCAAGTAGTATTTGGTATTTCACAAGCAGTGTTGGGGAGTTACTAGTCACATGTAGCGGTGTTACATAATTTAAATACAAAATAAAAGTAACAGTAATCCGTTACATTCCTTCATTCATTCATCTTCTACCGCTATATCCGATCTTCCCTCGGGTCACGGGGAGCCTGTGCTTATCTCAGGCGTGGGCATTAAAGCAGGATACACCCTGGATGGAATGCCAACCCATCGCAGGGTTGGCATCAAATACACACACAATCACACACACACTCATTCACTAGGGACAATTTGCCAATGTGCCAATCAACCTACCATGCATGTTTTTGGACCAGGAGGAAACCGTAGAACCCGGAGAAAAAACCCCTGAGGCACGGGGAGAACATGCAAACTCCACACACACATGGCCGAGATGGGAATCAAACCTGGACCCTGGCGGTGTGAGGCGAACGTGCTAACCACTAAGCCACCGTGCCCCTTTAATCCGTTACAGTTACAGCAAAATAAAAAAACCCTGTAATTAAATTACAGTTACTTTTAAAAATGTTCAAGATTACAAATTCCAATGACCACGCCTAACATCCCCAACCCCACGGCAACAATTGGATTCTGAAGAAGCTCAGTTGCGAAAATGTATCCCACTTTTTCAGTGTGCCACCTAGTGTAAAAATCAAAGTAATCAAAAAGTAATCGGTTACTTTACTTTTTAGGCATTAAAAAGTTATTATACATGATATACACTATTTCTTACATTCTTGAATAGGGTAATCTGCAAGCTATTACATTTCCAAAGTAACCTTCCCAACATTGTTCACAAAGTACAGGGTGGGAGGTGCGAAGAATTACGGCAGCTCGCTGTGTCAAACCAAGGTGAAATCATAAAAGTCAATTTTCGTATTTTCAACATCAACTCGAATGAATTGAATGACGATGATAATCTCCTAGCTTTAACTAGAACGTAAGGGAATTGGGCGTATTCAGTTACAAGAACGTTAATCAAGTCAGACATTGACATGAATATACATTTTTTTTATATTTAATATTTTTTTATTTTTTTAATAATATATATATATATATATATATATATATATATTTATTATTTAAGATTTAATTTTTTTTTTTTATATAGCAAACCTGTCTTTGTGTATTGTGCATTGTGAAAGTGTAACAGGGTTTTCAGTTCAGAACATTTTTAATGCTATGGCTTAACAAAGACAATAAAATGCAACTTGCAACATTAGTTTGGTCGAGGAACCACATACAAGTGTGTCCACATACTTTTGCATATAAATGTCATCTAGCGTTCAACAATAAACTTTTTTTTTCTTCCCCCCCCAATAGATCTGCTGGAGAAAAAGAAGATTTGGATGACTAAGACTTTGCAATGTCCAATAAGTATATAATCTGATTTTAGGTTTTGCATTCAGATTTTTTTTATGCAAAGCTCATATGAATTCTATAAATATATACAAAAATGTATAGTCCAGATTAGGTCTAGATTAATTTCTGTTTCCTTCGAGCGCGGGTCGGCAACCTTTACCACACAAACAGCCACCAGTTTCCCACAGTAAAGAAAACCCTTTTGATATTTACATTGAAATAACACTGCGTATTGAGTGCGACAAATTATTTTACCACCTTTTATATACAAGATCACCATAAATCTTCAAATTTAGAATTACATTTTTAAAAACTAACACACGAAAATATAATGCACTTTAACGAAATACTCATACATTATTCTCAAATAATGAGTATTATTAGTGAGTATTAATTCATTCATTAAAGTTATTTACGCAATGGTTCCTTGACCGATTTGTATTTTCGTGTGCATTACCAAAAGTGACCACCAGGTTATTATGCAATCTTGAATTGTGAAGAATGTGTATAGTACAGTCTCTATTTCTCAATATCTTGTCATCAATAAATTTCTCCAAAAACATCCGAATTCCTGTTCATTGACTTACTAAGTGCTTTTCTAAATACTTAACCACTTCCCTTTACATGGAAGCGGTTGAGGTGTTTGGTTTCTGCTTGGAAATCCCATTCAAATACCAGCAATGCTTAAGCAATACTTAAACAATTCGTCCCCCGCATTACTCTGCTGAATAAACGGAGTAATTGTATGTTGCTCTGTAACTGCTCAGAGTCACAGTGGGGACAAAGTTGGTTTCTATTCCAATAATACATGGCTTGAGGTAGGATACATCCAGGATGTCAGTTCATTTGGAGGACACCACACACACACACAAACAAAGAGACACACACACATACACACATCATTCATCCAGATCCAAGAGCACATGAAAAAGGCAATACTGAGGCATGGGAATGCACACCATGCTTATCTTGTGTACCGCTAATAATCTACAATCGTCACTTTAACACGTAACTTTATCCAGGTACATTTTAATCTATTTACAGGTATGTGTGTAGTAAGGTGGGTCTGACACGCGGTATACGGTTGTATTTGGTGCTGACACTTACCAGGAAAATCAGAGATCAGCTCTACATGCTTTACACCACTAACCACGAGTCTCACGATGACCGAATATAGACAAATCAATCCGAAACAGAAAGAATGAAATCAACAAATCAACAAATCAGCAAATCAACGTTTAAATACAAATACAGAAGTGATACGCAGTTGTATCAGACACACAAATTTTATTTTATTTTATTTAAATAACTGAATTTTCAAAGTGACATTGTTATCTGACATTCATATATTATTATCATTATTACCTTTTTTAAAAATGTGGAAATGTTGGCATGCAAAACAATGGACAACCCTTCAATACATTCTAATTACATATATACATATATATAATTGTGTAAAATTACAAGAATTGATTGACTGTAGAGTATATGCTTTACAACAAATCTATGCTTTTAAAACACACACAGCATTGGAATTTAAAGGTGATTTAAAAATACAAGATTTATTGACCAGTTCAAGTAAACAGAGCGTATATAATAACAAGCTGGTATGTTCATCCTTGATAAATATCTTTCATGCCTCGGCTTGTTCTATATGTTCACAATGGATCGGATTTTTCTTTGTTTATTTCTCTCAAAAAGAACACATCCTTAATTACTAACCGTCTCGTGAAAAACCAGAACCATGATTACAGTTATATAAACACAGACCGCATTATGTGCTCATATAGATAAAGCGTGCCAGGAAAATCCAAAACAACACTATTTCCCAAAAAAAAAATAAACCTATAAAAACCTCAGACACCAGCTAAAATACATCCTCTTTGTAATTTAACTTGTGAGTCACTTGACGTGTTTTATAGAAAGGTTCCCTCCCTCTGATACTTTTTTTTTCTTTTCTTTTAAACACACACACACACACACACACAGACACACGCTCATGCACACATACAAAAATGTGAGGTTCAAGGGTTTGGAGTTCACAGGCTTGGCAAGCAGAAGTAGGACTGGAAGCTCTTCTCGCATAAGGTAAGACATTATCTTTCTTGTGGATATGGAGAAGGGGGGGGCTAAACTAGAGGTATTAATATTAGCTTTATACCTGCAGAAGCGGTACATTTTAACAATCTGAACGTTTTATGACAAAAAGCAAACCAAAAGCCATGCATTCATTATTAAACTGAGACCTGATTGTGTGTCATGTATGTATATAATCTTTATATAGTTTTCCTATGTATAAAATGTTCATAAAGAAGATTCTACAAAAAGCAAAGGGACAAATGTGTGTCAGTGTTCTTGAAGAATTGACATTGGTTTTTTTTTTAATAATTTGCCCATTGTGTTTAAAAAGAAAGCTAATCCAAAGGGAATGTAGGAATTATACAATTTTATTCCTCAAAGCCGGGCCCACATATGGTCTGGATGCCGTATGCATGTTTGTGTTGTTTTTTTTTTTCGGGCTCTGTTTTCTATGCTTATTAAATAAAAAGGAACGCATTATATATATATATATATATATATATATATATATATATATATATATATATATATATATTTTTTTTTTTTTTTTTTTTTTCGATCAACTGGTAACAGCATATTATTATTATTGTTATTATTATTATTATTTATTATTATATTATTATAATCCAGCATTATTATATTTATTTTAAAAAAAACAACAACTGGAATTTGATAATTAATCATTTAGAATTGATAGATAGATAAAATAATAAAAAAATATTTATAAATAAATAAATAAACAAAGAAATAAATATTCCTAATATATGTGAATGAATGAATGAATGAATATGTGATGTGTTTAACCCAAATAACACATAGTGATCGGTATTAACATTGTTACTGTTTATTACCTCAGGATAATTTACAACAATATATATTTTGCCTAATACATGCTTTTGTTTTCTGTACGATTGAATTTTTCTTTGTTT
>JACRUU010000017.1:16431689-16434189 GCA_030449085.1 Kryptopterus vitreolus | reverse complement strand
TAATTCATGTGCAAGGCTGAAACGAGGAACCACCATCTCTATGAACCAGAAAACAGGAAGCTAACATAGACTGCATTGCCTAAAAGGCTTAATAAAGGAAGCACTTCCTGGGATGGATGACTACAACTGACCACAGTCTGTCCCGTTGACTAAGGTCTCAGCGATGCACCAAAACTGGACAAGTGAAGACTTTCCTATTGGTTCTCGCTTGTCGACCCCTTAAGGTCGGTATTTCACACATACACTGATGCTTTTTATTCTCAGCACAGGTGTAAAGAATTGGTTAAAAAAACGCTCATATGTCTTTGCACATGCTTTCTGGTAGTTCAGTCCAATCTGGACATTTTCCTCTGACCTTGAGAATTTTACACTCCGAACATCTGTGAAACGTCTGTAAACGATTGAAAAAACGCTGGGATTCGCACTGGGGAACCTGGAACGGGACGCCAACAAACACTGCATTGCCTTACAACAAAAGAAGAGCATCCTGGGACAGCTGAGGTTCGAGGAAACCACAGGAGCCGAGTGTGTCCTCGCCACCTCGTTAACAGTCTGGTTTTGGCATTACCAAAGGCAAAAATGAGCGGAACAAAGCTGCAACGCATTAGTCAAGATAGCTGAAAGCGCTCCTAGGGAGAAATACGCACTCTCCGCCATATGAGCGCCACATATTTGCACTTGTTCCCGCCAAAAGATCAGGACGTACAAAATCCTCCGGACTTTAAAACCAGCTTTCTTCCAGATGCAATCGGATTTGCGAACACTTCATTTCCGCGTCAATGTCACGGGTCACCATCAGCATTGTGTTTTGTGGTTGAAACGCAATTACTTTTTTTTTTCACTTCAGTATTCTGTTTTTTTTGTTCGTTTGTTTGTTTTTTGAAGGAGAATTGTACAAATACATATAAACCACACGTATTATCGTGACGCATTTATAGTAGTTTGTTTGTTTATACGGTCTATAAGAGCACTCGGCTTAACTTGTTTACCGTTAAAGCAGACATATGAGCTCATTCCGGCATTTCGCCAAACACTGTGAGAAATGACAGGATTTCAGTTACGTAAATAGAGAGATAGAATGCAGTTTCCGAACTTGGATTCCTGTGAATATTAGGTTTGAAATAAAGCTGCAAAGGTTTAAACAAACAGCATTTTTCTATTTAAACAAAAAGAAAAAAAACCTGTTTTCTGTCCTCCTGAATTTATGAACACTTGCCAGAGAATTGAGAATTGTTTCTCTCTTAAAATTACAGCATTAACAAAGCTATTTTATAAAAAAAAAAAAAAAAAAAAAGAAAAGAAAAGAAAAAAAAGAGGGGGAAACAGGTTGAATGGTTTTATTGGTTATACAGGGAATTGGGGTGGAAACCATAGTGGCACCTGTAGGTTTCTACTACATTTTATGTAAATAAATAAATTAACAAAAACAAACAAACAAACAACTAAGTAAAGAAAGAAAGAAAGAAAGAAAGAAAGGTTAAATGATGTACGAATGTACACTGCACAATAGAAACGACTTGATAATGGTTTTACTGGTTAACAGCTGACTGTTATAGTGGTGAGATTTGTAGTGGGGAAACTATTAGAATTTCTATTGTGTGTGGTTTTTATTGTACAGATTTATTTAGTAAAATTTGCATTAAAATATGAATAAATATCCTACTTGTACTTTCAACACCATGTTGACTTGCAAATAATGAGTATTACTTTAAGTAAGTAGATCATCCGTTTTATTTGTATAGCACTTATAACAATGAGAAAACGTGCTTAGTCACACAGAAGCAACACAGAAATATTGCTAATATTAATGTTTAGAATAGAATATAAATCATTCAAATGAATCCTGAGCGAGCCAGTAAGGACAATAGCCAGGATATAAACAAACCTTCTGATATGGAATAAAGGAGTTATTTCATTCATTTATTCATTCATCTTCTACCCTTTTTAACTTTATCCGATCTTCCCTCGGGTCACGGGGAGTCTGTGCCTATCTCAGGTGTCTATGGGCATTAAGGCAGGATACACCCTGGATGGAATGCCAACCCATCGCAGGGCACACACACACACACACACACACACACACACACACACACACACACACACACACACATTCATACACTAGGGACAATTTTCCAAGGTGGTGCCAATCAACCTACCGTGCATGTTTTTGGACCGGGGGGGAAACCGGAGAACCCGGAAGAGGAGAAAAAAACCCCCTGAGGCACGGGGAGAACATGCAAACTCCACACACACATGGCCGAGACGGGAATCGAACCCGGATCCTGGTGGTGTGAGGCGAACGTGCTAACCACTAAGCCACCGTGCCCCCATAAAGGAGTTATTTGATTTAATTTATTATTATTATTATATATATATATATATATATATATAGATATATATATATATATATATATATATATATATATATGTGTGTGTGTGTTGTGTGTGTGTGTGTGTGTGTGTGTGTGGTGTTTCATTTATATGTTTATATATGTTTCTA
>JACRUU010000017.1:16229189-16426689 GCA_030449085.1 Kryptopterus vitreolus | reverse complement strand
ATGTTACTAATGATTTAGCGGCAGACTGCTCAGCTGTTTACTCAATGACCCTTAAAACAGCAATATAAAATCCACTAAGCCTCAAAGTGCAGTAAAACCAGAGAAAGCTGTTCAAGTGTTCCATTTATGCTCGAGTGGCTTCTTTTTCTTCGAGAAAGAGAGAGAGAGAGAGAGAGAGAGACAGACAGACAGACAGACAGAGACAGAGAGAAAGACAGAGACAGAGAGAGACAGGTCTTTAAATCTGCAAAAGAAAATCATCTCCACTGCCCTCATTTCTCACTCATCCTTAAACATGATCCTTAGAGAGCACCTTCAAGGTGCATCATTTCTTATATAGTACACAAAATTTCCCCCCCAAACAAACAAACAAAAATACTTGTCCAGATTTCTTTTCCCATTTATTTCTGACCTGGTTAGATTTCCTATTTTAATTCCACACAGCAAAACATAGCGTATGTCTTTAAAAAAAAATGTTGCCTTAGGGAAATAAACAGGATGCAGAAAAATATTCAACCTGGACTTCCATTCCATTTCTCCCACTTTCCAAACATGCAGAACAACCCTAATGCGTTTCTATAAGTGTAAAAACGGCTCAAAGGATATCTTCGGCTGTTGGGTTCTTCCTGTAGATGTTTGACGCTTTGCTGCAGACGCGTCTTCTGTACGTCCAGCTCGCGTTCTTGCCTCTCCAGCTCAGCTATCTGGGCTTTCAGAAGGTCCACCTGCTCTAGGACCTCCTGGGTTTGGCAGCCTGAACTCTCTCCCCTAATGCACACATCACAAATCAGTAACGTTTCTCGACAGTTGAACCAAACGGATTATTCTGCCTCTCGGCACACAGAAGAACCGCAGTCATCGGTTTCCCCAACTCACTTCCATTGGATGGTGTTTTTCGTCTTTTTCTCGATGAGGCCGATCCCTTCGAGGACGTTGGTGATGTCGTAGATCCTTCTCTTCTGTCTGACGGCCAGGCACTCGGCAGCCTGCAGAGCAGAAGCCCAGAAACCAGTTCACGTTTCACTAACAGACACAGCTGGCAGAACAAGAGCCCCCAGTGTGAACATTACTGAGGGATTAGTGATTAGGTTTGGAGGTAGCTAGAAGACAAAAGCGTGAGGGGGGTGAGGGTGAAAGGGGGGACAGGCACAGCAGGAAATATTTCCTTATGTCTCCAAGGTGTTTTTGTTTTGTTTTTTTAGTTCGACTACATTTTCAACTCATTTGAACGTACAATTAAAATACACATATCATACACAATATAAACCAACAAGACTCAAGTGCAAGAATGACGATATTGTTTTTCCTGTTACTTACCATAATATTGTTAGGGAAATTGTTTTCAGGGAAATAATACATTTAATACTAAAATATCATACTAGGTTATAGTACACTGAAATGAGTGTATGGAAAATGACGGCAGACAGGTGTCTCAGAGACCTGCGTGAAGTGCACGCTGAAACCTTAACACGGGAAATGAGTGGATAACTATAAGAAAGTTTAAAAACAGATAAAATAAGTGGATTTAAAGGCTGTTTATGGAGAAGTATGGAGGGTGTGATAAGACTCGGTCACCTCACCTCAGGGTGTTCATTCAATAGGAGTGTCACCTGGTTCACCTCACTCACGAGTAATACTAAAAGAGGAGAGAGGGGAAAAAGGGAAAAAGTGCTTTTTAAAAAAAAATAATTACCACTTTTAAGTCGAGGATGCCGTCTTTGGTTTCTTGGAGCAGGGTGACGAATTTAATGGCGAGGAGTCCCAGACTCTTCTCGTGGCGACTGGACCCGTTCGGAACCGCGTGTGAAGGGCTCGACTCAGCCATAGTACCATACTATACAACGGTCCGTACTCACACTACACACACACACACACACGAAGAAGTGAAGCTTCACTTATCTCGTCGGGTTACACACACACACACACACACACACACACACACACACACACACACACACACACACACACACACACACACACACACACACACACACACACACACCTATCGAACATCCGAGGGGACAAACTGACGTTCATTTCTTTTTTTTTTTTGCTCCCCCGTTTTACCTCAGAGTAACATCAGAGCTGGATTTTTAAATGAACGGAAATGACGTTAGGTTGCCTTAGTAACCAACAGCTTTCATCGGTTGCTCGGTCAAAAATTAAACTCGCCTTAAATATATTTATCTGTTATTATTTTGATGTTTATTTCCATAAATATACACATTCGCACCTTAAAAAGTTTTACCTTAAAAAGTGTTTTATTATCATTTACTATAGCCTGATAGGATCAAGCAAACACACACCTTGACATGTAGGCTTTTAAGATGAGACATCAAGCAATATAAATTATATTATAAAAAAATATATATAATACAGAAATAAATATGCGATGTATCATTTAATAAAATACAAACCAGCGAAATATGCACCGAAAAATATATTGCAAATCTACTTTTCCCTGTTACACAGGTGACAATCATTCATGTATTTTGTAAATTGGATGTAATTATTTCACCTAAAATACATGTATATAGCGTGAAAAATAGCGGTAAACAAAAATAAATAAATCAAATAGACCTTAATTACTTTAATCCTATCCTATACAGCAAAATATATATAAAAATCTATATAAAAATGCCAAATCTATATAAAAAGTGTCATGGAAAAGTACTCTTTTCACAATAAAATGTACTTCCGATATCCAACCGCGAAGTTAGATCCTGGTGTATATTTTATATATAGCACACGAAAGAATTATGTGGTTAAAAGTCTTTAAGAACGTTGGTTAGGCGTCTCATTTTCTCCTCCATTTCCATTTTGTTGGTCTCCGTTTCCTCCAGAAGCTGCCTCATCTCGTCCTCCACTTGTAGCACCTGTTTTTGTTTGTTTTGTTTTGTTTTAAGAAAAAGAAAAGAAAGAAAGAAAAATGTCATCATATATTAGTGGATCAGACCTGAACGTCCAAACTTAATATAATATCTTGTCCAGAAACTCAGTTCTTATAAAATCCACTATTTCCTATGTCCTGCAGTACCAGGATTATCCACTAGTGGACTAGTGCACTTTTACACCCGTTTCTTTATTAGTTTAAATCAAAGCAAACTGAATCTGCTAGTTTGGTTAAAAAGACACTTGGAAAATTTTTTTTTGCTTAAATATATAAAACAAAGAGGCAAAAAAATGCACTTTGTGAGTAAACTGACAAAAAGTGAAAAGAGATTCTCAGCATTACGACAGAAAGTGAAATTAATAAATCCATGTATTAAATTGAGCTTAGATGACAAAGTTATGGGTCAGGGTATACATTTAAAGTATCCCAGAAATACTGATCTTAAAACAACAATAATGCTCAGTGGTTAATATGCTGGACTGCCAAGGTGGACTACTAACACTACCAAGGTGGCAGTTCTGAGCACATGCGAACTTTACCCTTAAATGCCTAGTTGTTTATACGTATGCAAGTTGTTTCGGATAATGGAATCTGCCTAATGTAGCATAAATGGAATATATTCTGTACCAGAGCATAATGAGGACCTTAATACTAATTATAAAATCTTATAAAAATCAGTAGTTTAAACCATTTTGTTATGTACATCTGTAATTTCTCTTTTCTTCTTTTTGTTGATGCAGATATAAACCTCACCTGCTTAAAGAGAAAAGAAAAGAAAACCCACCAGGGTTTGATTGTAACACACTAAATGCTGCATAAATGGTTTTAATAAATCTTAACTGCCTAAAGTTGTCATCCACTGCAACACCCTGTAGCACTTTATTATACCTCTCATATCGACAAACGTACAAAATATGGTTTGCTATACCCTCTGATTGGCCTGTTCTATTTGTTTGTGTTTTTCATTAGCCAATCGGAGCAGCTCGGCTTGATGGGAAGCCTGCAGTGACTCCAGCTGTCTGCGGAAAGCGTCGTCCACACAGTGAAGTTTCTCCACCGCAGCCCTTAACAGAAACAATTGATAAGATTAAGTAGTGTACAACTACAATACAAATGTTTGTGACAGTCACTGTTATCCTTTTGCCCTTACTTATGTGCTCGTGAGGTTTTATCCCTTTCTTCCAGTAGTGCTTTCTCTTTAGCGTCGAATCCCTCTTTCATACGCTTCACCTGGCTCTCCAGTTTGGTCAGCAGGTCCGCTTTATCCTGCCATTTACGACTCGAGGCACTGGTTTACAAAAAAAAAAAAAAGCAGCTTGTCATCAATACAATTTTTATAGTATGGTTAACTGAATTCATAGAAAAATACCAACCAAAGTTGAAATATTGCATTATTTGTTATTAATATCGTATTTTCACACAAAAGTAATTTTCAAGTAAATAAACCATATGCCAAACTGTGCAGACTAAAACACTAAATAATACAAGGTTTGACACTACCTGTACGTAACAAGTAACAAGTACCTGTAGGCATCTTTAAGCTCATCCATCTCGGCCTCCTTGTCAAGGAGCTGTTGCTTGAGCTCTTCTTTTCGGAGACTAAGATTGTCCACGGCATCTCGGAGCTCTGCTGATGAAGCCGTCTCTCCCTCCAATTCTTTCTGGAACTTTCTCTGAATCTGCAGGTTCTCCTCGCGCAGGGCACGGAGCTGCTCGTCCCGTTCCTGCACCGCCTAATACGGACAACAAAAAACTGATGTATGTGAAGGGGAGCCACATTGAAGACCAGGTCGCATTGTATTTGATAGCAACTAGAAGAGAATTCACCTCTTTTAACTTCCGGATTGTCTCCGTTTGATCATCCACTATCTTCGTTTTTATCTTTAGCGAGTCGATGTCTCTCTGATTCTGTTTCTTCTGGGTCTCAAGTTCAGTAGTCAGGACCTCAATTCTGGCTTCCAAAAGACCTCGATCCTGGGCAAGTGATGCTCCTGAAGCAATGGTCCATTAATATGTTACTTTACTCTTTAAGGTAACGTTGAATGTCAATCTTAAATACAGTAATAAATTTATCGGACACACACACAAAAAACCCCACAGATTTGATGAAATTAGGTCCTAAAAGGCCTATACAAAAAGTTGATAGATGGTGGATCCTGTGGTAAATCTGAAGTTATGCTTCTTTGATTGCAACGTTTCAGAGTTAGATGATAAGTCCTACTATTGACCCTAGAGCAGGGGTCACCAACGTGGTGCCCGCGGGCACCAGGTCGCCCCCAAGGACCACATGAGTAGCTCTCAGGCCTGTTCTAAAAACTCATCAGTGAGATGCATCTAAAATGTTAGTTAACTCATTGTGAACTCACAATAGTTAACTCACAATACTTATTGTGAGAAATCATCAGTGTCATTAATTATATTATATAACTAAAGGCAAATGTATCATTTCTGAAGAATGCTCTCAGGTTCAAAAAGGTTGGTGACCCCTGCCCTAGAGGCTAAAAGAACTAAAAGAGGCTTGTATTTCCTATAGTTCATGCATTGGCTATAAAATGCTTTTGCTAGCAACATCTGCACTAATCCTACACTCACAAAGAAGATAAAAAAAACAGTATGTTGTTAAAAGCACTTTTTTATGCATGTTAAGGGGTTTGCTGGTACCTTGTTGTGCAAGTTCCTGCCCCCAAAGCCTTCTCTCGGCTCGGAGACCTTCAATCACAGTCTCCTGTGCAGTGAGCTGTGAAAGCAGTTTGTATTTGTCTTTCTTCAGAAGTTCCACTTGCACACTTAGACGCCTGTCCTCCTCTGCACCTGCCTCCAAAGTCCGCACTCTTTCCTAAATCATGCAAACACAATTCCATTATACTATCTATTATGTTTTGCTTAAACATCAGTATCGAACGCAGTCTGGACTGGCAAATAGGGCCTTTTTGTGTTTTTTTTTAACTATTATCCAAAGTGTTTAGAAATGTCATTTTTATTCTTTTAATTCCTAAGAACAATCCCTTAAATATGAAATATTCTGCCCCATGTTGTCTTTAAGCAAAATTATATTGAATAACTGAAACTGCTCTTAAAGGGTAGAGCAGGACAACCCCTCCATTATTGGAGATATTTACACATCATAATTCTTTTTTTTGTTATAATCAAGGACAATTTATCTATTAAATTTAAACACTTGCTCGATACCTTTAATTCTGTCACAGTGTCGCGTTTGGCTTTCACAAGGTGAGTTATTCGAGTTTTCTGCTCCTTCACCATAGCTGTGAGCTCCTGCACAAGAGAACCCGACTGTTTCTCTCTCTGCTGAGACGTGCTCAAAGCCTTCTTCACCTCGGCAAGCTCAGCAGACAACTGCTCAAAGCCTTCCTTCACCTGATCCCATGCAGAAGATCACACAAAATCATTAATACTTATTAAAAAAAAAAACACTGATCAGGCAAAACATTATGATCACCATGCTGTCAAAACAGACCTGACCTGTCGAGCATTAACAGTATTAACTACTTCAGCAGTTTGAGCTATAGTAACTTGTCTGTAGATCACAGACCGGGAAAACATCATAAGAGCTGCAGTTTTGGAGATGCTCTGGCCCAGTCATCTAGCCATCACATTTTGCCCCTTGTAAAACTCAAATCCTTGTCCATTTTTCCTGCTTCTAAAATATCTCTGAGGACAAAATGTCCAGTAGCTGCCCAATATATAAAGAGACAATCACTGTTATACTCTTTATCCTTTATTTGTCATATATACATTACAGCACAGTGAAATTCTTTTCTTCGCATATCCTAGCTTGATCTTGGTAGCTGGGGTCAGAGGGCAGAGCGGTTAAGGGCCTTGCTCAAGGACCCAAGGGTGGCAGCTTGGCCATACAGGGGCTCGAACCCGGATCTTCCGATCAGCAGCCCAGCACCTTAGACCACTGAGTTACCCCCTCCCTAGCTACCCCCTCCCTACTCTTCACTTATAATGTTATAAAGTCAATGTTTTGCTAGGTCAGTGTAAGTGTGGCATGCTTTGGTTTATCTGGGCTACATGTGAATAATACCGGCTTGTGGAAAAATCTAAACTATTTGCACTTCTGGTAGATTCTAAAACTGCATTTCGTTGCTGTGTACCTGTACTATGCAATGACAATAAAGATCCATCGATATGTTCTGTCTGTCTATCTATAAAGCAGACATGGGAAAGGATAACTCCCAGGAATGCCACACAGACACTAATAAGCTCTTAAATTAAGATGCAGCCAAGTGCTCTGCGCTTGGATCAAGTGTATATGGTCAAATAAAATTATCTAAAGTACACAATCAGTCATATAAAATACATATCATATACAGAATTATATAGAACACAAATACTGACATATTTATAGAGCTTTAAATCTCCCTGCTGGCATTAATTTAAAATGACATATTTATAAAAGTCAGTTATGACCAATCCTTACTCAGCTAAGTTTAGATCAAAATATCTTGTACAGGGGCACGTTCGCCTCACACCTGCCAGGGTCTCGGGCCATGTGTGTGTGGAGTTTGCATGTTCTCCCCGTGCCTCAGGGGGTTTTTCTCCGGGTTCTCCGGTTTCCTCCCGGTCCAAAAACATGCACGGTAGGTTGATTGGCACCTTGGAAAATTGTCCCTAGTGTATGAATGTGTGTGTGAATGTGAGTGTGTGTGTGTGCCCTGCGATGGGTTGGCATTCCATCGAGGGTGTATCCTGCCTTAATGCCCATAGACGCCTGAGATAGGCACAGGCTCCCCGTGATCCGAGGGAAGATCGGATAAAGCGGTAGAAGATGAATGAATGAATGAATGAATCTTGTACCATACGCTGCCTTAGACCCTACCTCACAGAATCGATTGGCCTCGATGGTGAGAGCCATGCGGAACTCATCCTCCAGTGTGGCATACTGGTGGCGGGAATCAGTCAGTTTCTGCTCCATTTCACTGTATCTCTGAATATGCCTCTGCTCCAGTGTCGCCACTTCCTTCGCCACAGCGTCACGAAACTCAGCACTACCTGGAATGAGCCGTGACTCCAGCTCCTTCCTGAACCACATTGTTAAATCCAATTTACAATTATATGGACAAAATAGACCGTACAAAAAGGTACACACATAGTGGTTAGAAAAAAAAATTAGCAAAACTACACTGGTTCAGTAGATGGCATTAAAATGAGTTAAATCAGGAAAGAAATGTGAAAAAAAAATTAGATGATGGAATACATACCTGTGTGCCTCCTCTCTGGTAGTCAGCAGTTCTTGCAGTTGGTGAAGCTTATCTTTATGCTGCCGCACAGACACTCTAAGTATTTCAGCCTCTCTCTTCAGAACAGCGCATTTGTTTTCCAAGCTCCTGCTTTCTCTTCATCTGAACAGAGAAATGGAGTCATACAGTCACTGAATAGTCACCGAGTATTAAACAAAAGATGCTCGTGCAATTGACTGCTGAATCTTAGGTTTCTTAGTGTGCTGGAAACCTTTGACAAATTATGACATATTGATAAAAAGAAAATATACTAAAAGTTATTAACCATAATGTAGAATCAATATTTTCCCCCTCCTTAGGAGCATTATTACCTCATCCACCTGCTGATTGGCTCTAAGTGCTTCTTGTTGGGAGACGCTCTCCTGCAAACTGTGCAGTGCATCCTTGTATTGTGCCTCGTGGCTGCGCTGCTGCTCCAGCTGCTGTGATGCGTTTGCACATCTCACCTCCAGCTCCTCCACTCGATTCTGTAGTGCTGTCCGCTCGGAGCGCTCCTTCAGCAACAACTCCTTCAGTCTAGATGCAAGTAAGATAATGATTGTGAATCACGCATGTTGTAAAAATTATTTGTATAACTCATTCATATAAGACATTTTTAAATCTGTTGCCCATTTAAATCCAACTATTGAAAAACTACAAAAGTATAGCTGACAATAGCTGATGGAAACCTAGACATATATAACACAAAAACAAATTAAAAGGTTACAGCCAAGGATATTTTCCATGTAAATTGAATTATGATGTTATAATCCATGGAAGTTATTAATGATTACATTATTGATTAATTGTGTGTGTGTGTGTGTGTGTGTGTGTGTGTGTGTGTGTGTGTGTGTGTGTGTGTGAGAATATAATGGCATCTTTGTTTTGTTCGTTTTTTGCGTGCTTCCATAATAACCGATTTCTTTTATTTAAAAAATCCATGCCAATGGACTTTTCCATCTTGCTGGAGCATCTGAGGTGGTCAGCTGCCGTTACAAGAGCGACCTCTAGAGGCTGCACAGAGAACGCTTTGCAATATAATTTATGAAATTGTTTATATTACATTTATTGATACAATTAATATATTCATATTTATTTAATTTGGTTCACATATGATTTAATGCTTTTTATTTTTTTCTAATAAATTTCAGTGCGTTAGTGTTTTATCCAGTATCCATTTGAATGGGTTGATTAACCCATTATCTGCAAGTACAATCAAACCTATATATTGATATTGGTAAAATCCACTACCAGTCAACCTCGAATTCATTTTGTTGATTTATTTACAGGCTTATGTATTTATTTACAGGCTTGTTCATCGGGGATACATACGTAAATCATCTATATTGACATTTATTGAATAATTTTTACATTGTGTAAGGCTGGTTTGAGACCATATCAATTGTGAAAAGCACTATAGAAATAAACTCGAATTGAATTATTTATTTTTCATTAGATGAAGCTTCTAACACCTATATATGTGTATAAACAAGTATGAAATGTGAATAAAAATTGCTTCTGATCCTCACCTATCAGTTGTGTGCAAAGCCAAACTCTGGAGTTCTTTTTCTTCTGTAGCCCGTGTTTGCAATCCCTTGACCTGATCTGTAAGCTTTTTCACAGCCTGCTCTGCCTTCCAACGCC
Source organism: Kryptopterus vitreolus (assembly GCA_030449085.1). Classification (NCBI taxonomy): domain Eukaryota; kingdom Metazoa; phylum Chordata; class Actinopteri; order Siluriformes; family Siluridae; genus Kryptopterus; species Kryptopterus vitreolus. Next base: position 16,416,909 of record JACRUU010000017.1, on the reverse strand, counting down.
GCTCCCGCTCCTGATCCCGTTCCTCCACTATTACCTACACACACACACACACACACGAAAAGTCCTTTAATATTATTAGAATATTTACAGAATGGTCTGAATGGCCTACATCAGTGTACTTACCCTGTATGTCTCCTGCTGTGTTTGACTGGAGTTTTTATCTGGAGTACCCTGGCGTGCTCTTTGACCTTTCTTCGCCGTTTCTGTCACTGCTACAGCATGGACTGTTGCCCTCTGCCCGGAACCAGCAGTAAGCTTTAAACTCCTGTGCTTTTGTGTGCTTGTTTCACTACTATGAATAAAGACACAAGGTAAAACCTTAAGACTTAGAAAGGACACACCTCAACAAACAAACTTATTTGTCAATTCAGCATAACACATAAGACCACTTTACACAATTTAGTTGTATGTAAATTTCATATCCACTAATTTCACTGCAAAACCCAGGTTCTACTGATGATATTTTTTATTATATTTCGTATTACTAGAATTTTTTTTACCCCTTATATTCAACAAAACATACTGTGATGTTTATTTATAGAAAACTGTGTAAATGAACAATGATCACTCGATTCCAGGTATATTTTATTGAATGAATTAGATTTTTAAAATTATGCAGGGGTAAGGAGCATTATTAAAATGCGGGGACAATTGTCACTTTGTTTGCCTCAGAGAATCCAAATGAACTGATGACAGCATAAATAATCATGTTTTATGGAAAGCTCTAAATGGGAAGAATAATGAGAGTTAGTTAACCTAAATAATTGCAAATAGCATTTTTTTTTCCTCTGACTAAGAAGCAGGTTTTTATGACTGACATGTATTGTACCACGCACCAAAAGCATAAAGATCAGTCAAATGGAAAAACTGACACTAATTGTAATATTGCGATTAATCCATTCAGTAAAATAAATATTTATAAAGAATACAGAGTAATAAGATAAGATCTTAATAACATTATGACTACCTGCCTAATATAGTGTTGGTCCCCTTTTGCTGCCAAAGCAGTCCTGACCCACTCCGCATTAACTTCTTACGACCACATGGGCCAGTTTTCACTGCCCACATGCATCAATGAGCCTCGGCCACTGATGTCCCTGTCACTGGTTTAACACTGTTCCTTCCTTGGACCACTTTTTTTTTATAGATAGATACTCTGATTCAGTCATCTAGCCATCCCAATTTGGCCGTTGATTTAAGATCATCCAGCCATTTAAAATTTGCTCGGATCCTTTCGCTTGCCCATGTTTCCTGCTTTTAAAAAAACAGCTTTGAGGACACAATGATCAATTGCTGCCTAATTTATCCCACTCATTAACAGGTGCCATGAGGAAGAGATAATCAATGTTATTCATTTCACCAGTTAATACACAACAAGCAGGCATCACATTATGGAATTAGAATGTTATATATACATACACACAGTTTGCATGAATTCAAACAAATTATACACTATATGGCTAGGATTTTGGACACCAAACTTTCACATTCATATTCAATTTTTAAATATCCCACTTCTGATTTAGCCCCCTTCACTGTTATGAAACTCCATTCTTTTGCAAAGGCCTCCCAACCGATTTTAAAACCTGTCATGTGCTGTCAACTTTACTTAGAAATCCACTCTACAATTCACACTGTAAATGACAATTACCTGTCAGAGCGTTTGCCTTTTACCACATTCTTCACTGTTGTGATTTTGGGTCGGCGGACTCTTGAGTGCTGCAGATTCTCTTTTGCACTGTCATAGTCACTCTCTGATGTGAGATCTGTGTCCCTTTTTGCTTTCTGCACCACGGGCTGCAATGCAGGACTTGCTTTAGGGCTCTCAGCCACCGGAGCCTGGGACAAACAGAACAGCTTAGAACAAAAATATAAAAAGCACACAACATTGAAAAATAACACATATATCGGATCAAGTTGTACCTTCTGGAAGAGTTGGGACACCTGCTGCTCTAACTTTTTAATACGGAGCTCATTTATGTGGTTCCCTGTGGCTGGATGTGCTGTGACTGAGCACTCCTGCACTTTAGAAGGTGCGTTTAAAACTCGAGTGCGATGCCGAAACTGTGCCAGAAGCTCGTCGATCCGGGGTGTTTGGAGAGCGGCATCATTCTGGACCTTTGGAAAGAAGAAACATAATGAGATCCACATCATGTGTAATCACACTCAAGATTAACAAGAAACAAATCAATCTTATATGGAATTTAGTTACTTAGGAAAGAACCCTAATCATCATAATCATCATCGTTCTCTTTCGGCTGCTGCACAGCGGTTGTGATCCGCATATTTGGTTTGACACATGTTTACCCTCCCTTTTATCCAGGCTTGGAATCTGCACCAGGAATAGTATCTAATACTTTAGCCAAATCATTTTTGATAGTTGCTGTTTGATGGTTGGAAGGAGTGACACAGTAGAGATACAGCATCTGTGATGCTGCTTATACCTAGTTTAGACTAGTACAATACCATTCAAGTGTATCTTCACACCCCATTATACTAAAGAATGCCTTTGGAGATTTAGTTAAAAAGGAGAAACAATTTACCGGCTCAGCACTAGAGTCCGATGAAATTAGAAACTCCAGAAAGTCCTCTAAACAGGGGATGTCCAATGGGCTCCCATGCATTGAAGCACTCGATTTTCCAAACCTATCCTCTCCATCCAGAGTAGAGATTTGTTGCAAAGTCTGCAGCACCATATCCCGGTAACCTATGTAAGAAAAAGCATTCATTAACACAGGATACTTTAGTCTTGATAAATTGCATAACAAATCTAAATTTAAATACATAGGTGCAAACAAATTCTGCATAATTTCAAAAATGATACATACAGTATTTGACAGTTAATATGGAAAGAATAAAATATCAATGTCATCAAAAAAAAAAAAAAAAAAACAACATGTGGTGTCAATATTTTATTCCTCACTAATATAGCTGAAGCTTGGCTCACGTGGCTGAATCAGTTGTATGTACGTGTTTTTTTTTTTGTTGTTGTTTTTTTTTTTTTAAATAAATAAAATTTAATTTCTCAGAAGAAAACTTTTATATGAAAATGACCACGTGCCTGTTTGTTTTATCAAAGTCTACTGGATTTCAAATATGAAGAGATATTATGCATGATGCACGGGTAGCTGGAGGGATGAGCCAGTTAAATCTCTCAATACTCATATGTACTATGGTCCATCACACTAGCTTCCGCAAATGCATGGAAAGATGACCGATTTATCTCAAGGCAATAAAGACCATCAGGGTAAGAGGATGCTGTGCAAGCCATCTTTAAGCCTTGAGGAAATCACAATAAAACCTATGTTCTATTAATCATAATGGAAAAGTTTTGTTTTTGCAAACCTGGTAAACAGCAGACAGGATTGTCAGCACCATCCATACTGAGAGTGACATCGCTCAGGTTGTGCAGTCCCACCATGCATTGTAGCAAATGGTTCACGTTGTCCAGTCGATTGCTATGCAGCTGGAGGTGTTTTAATTTGTATTCAGTCCCATGCAGATGTAAGAGACCTAAGGAAACACATCGCTGTAATCGATGCATACAATCGCTCACACAGTATAACATAAATACATATATAACAATTCTTTATCAAACATCATACAAATACAATAAATTCCTGTTAACTTACCGGTCAGGTCGTTTATTTGATTATAAGCCAAGTTAAGCCTTTTAAGATTTACAAGTCCGTTAAGACCTAAACAAAACAAATTCTATTATCCGTTAAGACCTAAACAAAACAAATTCTATTGACTACCGATCCAATTGAATATACTCCATCACCAACCTGTAACTGAGAGCTATAACAAGTCATTTACCTTTATATATTATAGTTATATTTTAAATTATTATTATTATTATTAATGATACTCATTTATCTATGTAAATACACTTATATATCAACAACGAATATATACATATAGACGCATATATAGTTGTACTTTTTATAGCAAGCCTGAGAGCTACTCATGTGCTCCTTGGGGGCTACCTGGTGCCCACGGGCACCACGTTGGTGACCCCTGCTCTACAGTCTTTACCTTCCACCTTGGTGATGCTGTTGCAAGAAAGGTTTAATGTGCGTAACGAAGAAAGCGCACCGAAGCCCTCGATCCGTGCGATCCGATTTGACGAAAGGTCCACATGACGCAGATGCCATGCTGTTGTCAACCCTTCAATCTTTGACAATCGATTACAGTGGAGGTTTAAAGAGGTGACAGCGGGCTTCAGTGGGATGTCTAATAAACTACATTAAGAAAAAATGGTGCTGTATTTAAATTGTCATCAGATTTTCATAAAGAAAGAATGAACGTCAGATACTATCACTGCAAAGCAAACAATCCGTGAAAGTAAAGAAGGTACAGGCAATAATAGTGAAATGAACAGAAATTACCTAGAAATGCCCTTGTCAATCAAACATAGCTCTCCATCTGCCATGACTGGCTCATCACCTGCTGGAAATAGCAACTGACAACTTAATGACAAGCAAAAAAACACTACCATAAATCTCAGACTGAACATAATTTATTGATTTTAACTATTGAGAGTCTACGCATGCGCAAAGGTTTTATTATATGACCTAAATTCTAGTTATCATTGTGTAAACGCTATTTTAAAAATGCTTTTTAGAAACAGGGACAATGTCAGACAATAATTTAATAGACTAAATTATCGAGTGAAACATTTTAATTGCAATAAATATGAAAAGTAACAGTGTGGAATACTATGTTTATTCGCAGCAGCCTCAGATGTTGTCATGGCACTGCTGGGCGGGGCAGCGTTTAGTTTTGGTACATATAACTATCCATTACTTTTTAGTAAGTTTTTAGTATGTATTTTTTTATCTATTAGTAAGAATTATTTTCAATTCTTCATGCTGGTAATAATGTCAATGTGCAGAAGCGATACCCTGGCTATTTCTGCTGCTGCTGCTGTAGATGTTAGCTTAGCTTCTATAGCTTCTAAGCTAGCTTCTATAATATCGTCTGTTAATAATATGACAGTATTCTTTTACATAAACATATGGTAGAATTAACATGAATCATGTTAAGTAAATATGCTTAATTAAACCTACCCTGCTGTAATTAACCGCATTTAAGACTTGGACGAGTTACAGCACATACATCGCCATGTTGCTTTCCAAATTGAACCGCCCGCTAAAGTGGACGTCACTTCCGGCTTCGATCCGCTGTATAGTATGTATTTTGTATTTGTATATATTTTGTAGTCCATGACTTTCCATGACTAGTCCTTTCAAAGAATATAATACTGTTAAAAAATTGTTGAGGAATTAATGTATTAGATTGTTTATGGAATGTGTTAAGTCTACATATTCTATGTTTCATTGTGAAAAGGAAATAGGAATTTGTTTACCATTTTTAAATGGCGCTAATTAAACATGCTGGGTTTAAGAAGAAGGCAACGCCACTGTTCTGCCATATTTTATCCATTTATGTTCCATGGTATACCTAATACCTTTCACAAACCTTTTCACCAAGAGAGCCCACTGATGCTGTCTATGCTTCCTTTCCCTCAAAACTCAAAGGCCAGGCATCACCTCCACTGTCTTCCTCCATTCATCTTCACCACATTTTACACTTCTAAATCCACATATAGTGGAACCATTGAGTTTGTGCTGACCAGCCGCATCATTGTCTGATATGGGAACTGTTCTTATATAGGTTATATATGTGTATAGGCTGTATGTTATATATGTACATTTTCTGATTAATATATGTTACATGCCTCCGTGTCTATGTTTGTTCCCATTTTGTTGTATCCACATATAGTGGAATGACAAAACAGCTCACATGAACTTACATGTATATTAACACACATATCACTGTGTATCACATATACAACTAAAATTGTACAATTGGCAAAATTGGTATTTATTTATTTATTCCTTTTTGTCCCAGTTTATTTTGAATGAAAGAAAACTAGGTCACAAATGGAAACATTGAGTATATTTTTCAATCGGAATTAATAAGAACCTCCAATTATTTCAGAAGCAGCCACACTGGTTTTGATTGTATAATTTTATTCATGCAAGTAAGTGATATTTCAAAATGAATCATTTTCAGGGCTGTAAAGAAACATAATTCACACTAAAAACATTGTATCGTACATTTAAAGGAATAAAATAGTTCAAACAAGCCAATCTTTCATTTTTTCATTCAAAAACTCCTATCCTAATAAGCTTCACTGTAATGCACATAAATTCACTTAATCTGTTCTAAACTTTGTTGAAGCCATGGATTCAGACTGCCATACAAGAAGGTCACTGATGAGTGGAACATTTTACCGAGTTTGTGAGTCCTTTTGTAACACTGCGACTAAAAGATTTCCAGACAATGGCATGTCTTTTTATTTCTTATAGTGACCCAGGTAACCCCTAAGGAATTCCTCGAAACGTGGCACATGGTATTGTGGTGCTACATTGGTGTTGCTTGCATCATCACGACTCTCTGGCTCATTCTTTACGTTGTCCTTAGGTTCGGCACGACGCAGACGGCAATTGTAGTCGAGCTCAGGATCGCAATCAGGATGAGGTAAGATGATGCCGTCTTGAATGTGCCTGCCAGCCTCGATGGAAGCCGGAGGAGAAAAACTGCTACAGTTGGGGTCATATGGATGGCAGTCTGGTGTGGCACTGGACGATTCTTTTGGTTGCATTAGAGCAGCTAGGTGAAGGGGAGTCAGCTGACCTTGTGGCACGTACTGCGGTACAGGAGATTTCAGCCCGACCATCCTGTTAGCTGTGAGTGGGTTGCAACCCTTGTCAAACAGCGGGTTGCAGTACTGCCTGTTAGGAAAGTCCTCAGTAGTTTGAGCAGCTGGGGCTATATTACTGACACAGAGAGGGTCAACAGCAGGGTTACATCGAGGGTATGCCTGATACAGACCTAACGGGGTCTTGGCTATCATTGTAGGCCTGCAGTAAGGGTCGTTGGGGTCGCATCCCATGTAGGCATATGGAGCCACTGGTGTTAGTGCAGGTCTATAACCATAAGAAGCACGCAAGTGATACTGCAAGCACTCTACATCAGATGGGTTGCAGATCCGAAGCAGCTCTGCTGACTTTTCGCTTGAGAGGAAAGGTGCCAATGCTGGAGGATAGTATTGGTATACAGAGGGGGACTTTATGGCTAACGGAAGTAGAAAAGGACTGGGAGATTTAACTGAAACAGGAGCTGGGGCAGGCTCTTCAGGTTCTGCTTGAGGACCCAGAGAATAGGGACAGTAAGGATCGAGATATGGATTGCACACAGTTACTGGCGCTTGTCTCAAGGCAGAAGGCAGGACGACTTTAGCAGTGGGCTTGCTTGTATACTCTGGAATGCAATCAGGGTCATCTGATTTTGAACAGGCCTTGTAGACCTCACTCAGGTGGGTGAGATAATGTTTGTGGGAATTGTCCCCATCAGCCCGGTGCTTATTCTGCAAGTAGATCACGTACAGCTGGTCCAAACTCTCAATCTGTAGGGGTAAAAACAAGGGTAAATGGCTTTTTTAAAAGTGCACCATCAGGTGATTTAATGTATGAGATTACGTACTCCCTCCTGGTTGTGGGTGTCCATGTAGTATTTGTACCAGGCCCAGAACTCAGGCAAGCGTTTGTAGTAAGCAACAGGATTCCTCTTATTGCGTGTGAGCTTCTTCAAGGCCAGTGAGCTAGCCGGCTTGTCTTCAGCAACAGGAGGATAACTCATAACTGAGAAATGAATCTATTATAATCGATCTATTTACCAACAGAGATCTGTGCACATTTAGGTTTATAATAGCTACTCACCTCCTTCCTTTTCTGGGGAACCCACTGGACCAGCCCCAAGAAAATCTGACAACCATTAAAAAATAAATAAATAAAAGGTATCAGTCAGAAAACAGATGTGCCATGTCTCAGTGGAGGGAAACGTTGATCCACTAATAAGCAGCTTTCGTGGCTCTTTTGGAACCTGAGCCATATCCTACAGATTAATGCTCTATTGCCCTACGCAGGTGGCTTTTAGCACTGTCAGAAAGAGCTTAGTGCACCCGTGGCTCCCTACAAGGGCACCCGTTAAACTACAAAGAGCGCGGGCTGCGCGCCTGAAGGCTGCAATTTTAATTGCAACGCGGTTGTAAAAGAAAATGAAGGGGGTCAAAATGCTCTGTACAGTTAACATTATGGCATTAAGTTTGCCATACTTTTGCACCCCCAGTTGGTCCCTTTAGATCTTTATGGCTTGAAGGAAAAACACAGTCAGCTGGTCATTAGAAGACCGCTGTGGCTTGTCGTAATCAGTACAGTAAGGAAATTCATCTTCAGGACTTCACGTGAATGTTATCTTCTGTGGTAAGCATTTTTTTAAAGCATGGTTGTTGAATGGAATATGGAGTGCGGAATAATATACGGTTGTGTTGATGCGAGGTTCATTCTTACCTGGCATTAAGATGACTGCAAGCACGACGCCACCAAACACCAAAGGCAGCTTGATTCTGGCCATTTTACAGCTCCTATCAGTGAACCAGTAATGAAGGCCATAAAATGAGATATACAGAACAAAAAGAAAACTTTTGACTGCTTATGCTTATGTGCATAAGGAAATTCTACCTAGAAATTGGCTGATTTGAATGACTGGTATCATAAGCCCAATACAGATATATGACTATTGAAAGTTTAGCAATAATCCTTTGATCAATCCCAGTACAAAGCCATGTGAAACACATCAACAATATCATGCCCTCAAGTAAAATATGCATCATTTTAAGACTGTAAGCATGTAATTTGTGATAAACAACTATAAATCCCAGTTGTTCTAAGAACCAAATATGGTGTTACTGAATAAGATAATAAATAGTGTAAAAAGATTGATCATGTAAATGTCAGGAATTATTTGCCAATAGTTTTGGGTGGATGTCTTATATTAAAGAATTGTACCAAGTAATGCTTAGTATTTTTTTTCATATGAAGCAAATATATACTTATTATTCAAGGAAAATTATTCAAAAGGTACATTAGATATGTGACTTGCTCTGGGTTACTTACCTGAAGTAATGAGGGGAAATAGATAGATAGATAGATGGATGGATGGATGGATGGATGGATGGATGGACATACAGAGAGATAGATAGATAGATAGATAGATAGATAGATAGATAGATAGATAGACAGATAGATAGATAGATAGATAGATAGATAGATAGATAGATAGATAGATAGACATACAGAGAGATAGATAGATAGATAGATAGATAGATAGATAGATAGATAGATAGATAGATAGATAGATAGATAGATAGATGAAAATAAAATACATTTCAGTACTTGTAATCTTACATTAAGGAAATTGTGCAATTATTTGACATTTCAAATCTGAACAGGACAGAAAGCCATTTAAAGTAAATGCACATCACACATTCTGTACATTTTAAAGATTTGACCAGGAGTATTAGATTATGATTATCCAACAAACTGTAGTTTAAAAAAAAATATATATATAAAATGCTACCAAACTGAATTGTATAATGTTTTAATCTTCAAACACATCTATTTCACTGGCATCCGTTCACAAAACTAACGCAAATACCTTTCTTATCTAATTGAAACGTTATTTTCATTTCTATCATTAATACATAATGAAAGCATGCATTAAATTCTTGTACGGCATGCAGCATAGATTGCTTTCTTACCCGATTCAGCTCAAGTGGTCTAAGCTCCTGGCAGGCAGGGGAAGTGTATTCAACTCTACATCCAAGCTCTCTTCTCCCCTGAACACCAAAGGTGAAGAGCAACATTTTAAAGGGAGCCTATGATCATTAAAAATCCAAAAGGCATGGCATATGGTGGGGGCTTGTTTCTATCCACAGTGGGATTGGTTCACACAAAAGAGACCCAGTAACCAATCCAGGTGCAGTAACACTACCTGAACACGATAATACATCAAATAATTAAAGAAAGGACTGTTTGATAGGCTGATTGTTCTAGTTTCGACATTGCATGTGTTCCTGAATGTAAACGCTTTAAGTGGGGCTTTAATAAAAAAATATAAAACATGATCAGATATTTATTATAAGCACAGTCCTTTTACCAAGTGTGCAATTCCTTATGTAACAACCTGGACTACTTCTGTACTTTGTTCATCTATAAAAATTTGTACAATTAGATTCAAACCTACCATGTAACTGTACCAAAGTCATTTTATTTGTTCATCTATTACTGGTGGAAACTAATTTGAACATAACAGACAGAAATTAGAGCTCAGAATTGATTATAGGGCCTTCCCAATACACACAACACCATTATGCTATGTTTTATAAGATAAGATAACCTTTATTTGTCCCACAGTGGGGAAATTTCAATATTACAGCAGCCAGGATGCATAAAATAAAAATAAAAAATGTAAATAAAGACAATTGTACACTGTACATAAATACAAAAATGAAATAAAGGAAATGGCAAAAATAAATTAAATAAAAAACAATAAAGCATTGAGGAAAAATGTAATTGGGAAAACAAAGTGTGATTTTAGTGGCTAAAGTGGTCAAATCTTGCCCTAAGAAAAATATTCAATGTCGTGCAAACCTCCTTCTGGGTTCTTTTTTTCTCTTTATTAGAGAAAAATTATTTATTATTGACTCATAATATACGAATGTATATTAAAATATGCCTAACATTAGTTCAAGCAAATGGTGAACAAAAGCAAGCTTTCCTAGTGAATGCTTTTATATGTTCAGTACTTTGTAACTCTGATATACAAGCCTGTCATCCGGTGTATCATTTTAGCCGTCATGCAAATGACTTTTTGAGTCAACATGCTATAAATCACAGGAATACTTCATGGAACAAGAGGTGAAACATTCAAATATGACACTAGGTCTGGGACATGTAGAGCCACTTGTGCAGAGCGGTACTAACTCATTTTTTTTATTTTATGGGAGGACACTTTACATTGTATTTTAGCGAAGATCCATTTATCACCTGTGCATTTCCTGCCAGTCGGATCAGCTGCTCTGAGATTCGATATGTATAATTACGTTCCGAAATGTGCAAAAAAACCAGGTGTTTCGTCCCGAATGCAAACCTGCAATCCGGCCTGGAAGCAGCCAAAAGCATATAGATAATATAGGCTCATAATTTTTTTACATAGCTCATGAAAAGAAATGCCAAGGATTCTCAGAGGTGGGGAACATCTGGAACGAAAACAAAAAACAAACGACAAATATTTCTGCATCATTTATGTCTCGGGCTTCTGAATATGAACATGAAAGTCTATTTATTCAAAGGAAATTATAAGCCACTATCAAAAGCCAAAATCATAGATTCAGTGAAGTGTTAAAAAGTAAAACAAAAAGCATAATGAAATAGACAGGGCCAGTGTTAAAAGTGAAGGGGTGGGATACAGCTGTTAACTTCCACACTCCACCCCACACCCAGACACTCCGGTAATTCTTACAGGGATAAAATACAAGTCAACTTGAATGTATACATGTATCTCTGCCTACAAAAATATATAACCACCATATTACAACTAAGTAAAGTTGTATGCAGAGCGACTTACAACTAAGCAATTGAGGGTTAAGGGCCTTGATCAAGGGCCCAGCTTGGTGGTGGTGGGGTTTGAACCTGTGATCTTCTGGTCCAACACCTTACGTATGTATGTATGTATGTATGATATTATATATATATATATATATATATATATATATATATATATATATATCTATACAGTTTGTAGCAGTTATAAATAACCAATAACATTACAAAACACAATTCCCACTTCATTGACCTTGATTTTGACCTTGAGGATGTGAGTCTTTACAATTCTTCAGCAGATGGATCCTTGTGTAAAATCAGAAGCAGGAGAAACAGGTCAGAAAGGTCCCTGTAATAAAACCTGCTTTCTGTGAGCTCCCTCACGATATGTTTATGGCATGTCTGTTTTTTATTTGTAAGGCTCGGAGTTAATACTTTCATGCAAACTGGCCTGCAACACCACAGCCCTTAAAATGCTCCATACCACTGACGAAAAGAGGGTATCTTTTTTTTTTTTCCTAGACAGAATAGTCAGCATAGCTCTAGCTAGTCATCATCGTTATTTGTGATTAAAATGATTACAAATATATGGGATGAAAAAAAATCCATGAAATGAAATGCAGAATACTAAAAAGGAGCCACAGAGTAAAGCTGCCAGCGAAATAGAATTAGCAAATGGCAGAGAAATACAGAATAAAAATCAGAGCTGATATTTCAGTTGGCAAGTATTGGAGAAGGTCATTTCTCAAATTTCACCAAATTACTGAGGTAGAAGATTTGCTTAGGAAAGTATTGACTAACATGTTTCAATAACTGATGGACGAAACAAGGTCTTGGGGCCATAACTATTACTCAGTGGAACAAGTTCAGGATTACAAAGAAGCATATACTAGTGTTATTCAAAGCATATTCATATTCATATAAAGCATCATATTCTAGTGGGACTGTTACATATTCATTCATTCATTCATCTTCTACCGCTTTATCCGATTTTCCCTCGGGTCACGGGGAGCCTAGGGGCGTCTATGGGCATTAAGGCAGGATACACCCTGGATGGAATGCCAACCCATCGCAGGACACACATACTCACATTCACACACACATTCATACACTAGGGACAATTTTCCAAGGTGCCAATCAACCTACCATGCATGTTTTTGGACCGGGAGGAAACCGGAGAACCCGGAGAAAAACCCCTGAGGCACGGGGAGAACATGCAAACTCCACACACACATGGCCGAGACGGGAATCAAACCCGGACCCTGGCGGTGTGAGGCGACGTGCTAACCACTAAGCCACCGTGCCCCTTGTTACATATTCATATTAATTTAAATTCAAATATTATTTCTCACATATACATATATACAGTGTATGACATGCAGGGAAATGATTTATGACCGTGCAACATGTAAATATGAAAAAATACAGTGTAAAATAAAAAATAAAATATAATAATATTATATGTTATATATAATATTTAAAAAGTATAAAATATTTCTATGGGAATAATATAAGAATAATAAATGTGTGTACAAAATCAAGTGTGTACTAAAGAAATAAGAATGAAGTAAAAATAAAAATCTTATGGATGGGTATGTGTGGCAGATATGGCAGTGTTAAAGTGACAAGTGTGTGCAAATGTGCAATCCTTATTTTAAAGTGATAGCAAATGGCTGTGAAAAGTTTCAGTTTGTGCAAATGTCACTAAAAACATCACTAAAGGGAGTTGTTACCTATTTAGAAACACTAATAATTTATTGTTCTAGTTTATGCATTGTCTTCATATTATTGATAAAATATAGGCGGTTCCTTTAAGAGTTTTGGAGCATGTTTTTTGGTGTGCTGTGGATAAAGTAGAAAGTAACTTAAGCTCATGTAGATATATTAAGATATACCTATTATTATATAAGGATCCTCCTGGAGGACGTTCATGTGGAGATTTATTAGAACTGACACGCTTCAGGGCTTGATGGAACAGCTACAGTTCCAGGTGGTTGGTGGTGCCACACCCAGTTTCCCTGTAGCTCCACAACCTCTATTTAATGAGACAAGCATACGTTTAAAGTTCCTCATTTTCGGGGTCCAAAACTAAGCAAAACTAAGTGAATTTCAGAAGTACAAAATCACTGATTCTGCTGGTGTCTTTCTTTAAGTGTTATTCTGCTATAACATATTATGCATATTACAGGGTCATTCAATTGGCGGCAATGAACCCATCCCCTGAGATCATTTGTTCTGGCCCTCCAAATATCCTAGTGTGACAAAGACATATCTAGAATAAAGTTTCGTTTAGTCGTAAAACGGCCGCAACAGTTATGCAGTGACGCACGTTTATTCAATACAAGCGTTTTGCAGAGCTGAGCTCCAGAGCTCCAGCTCGCACTCTGATTGGTTAAAGCAACAGCCTAATGCAACATGGATTTTTTTGCTACAGCGGCCTGACGATGCGATGACTAAAATCTGATCGGGTAGAAACTGTAAAATATACCAGCACGACTTTCAAAAAGGGCACCCGAGAGAAATGCTAGTAAAATTAAAATAATAAATCAATTAGGGATAATTTACGACCTATTCATGGACAAAAAAATATATATATAAAAACGTAAGTCTGCTGAAAAATTGCGTTATAACACCAGCAAGAAAAATGTTAGCATAAAATTAACAAAATAATCATTATCATATTTAACATATCCTCATGCCATTTTCTCCCAGTAAACGTTTACGTTGATGATAAAGTACTACTAATGACCTATAAAGCAATAAATGGTCTAACATCCGGTTTTGTGGCTGCGATGTTGTTCCATTATGATGCTCCCTACCTGCATTGATCAAAAGGTGTATGATGTTTATTAGAATCTCGCATAGTGAAGACTACAGCAGGAGGCAGGTCTTTTTCCTAAACAGGCCCTCCCAACTATGGAACAGTGTCGCAATTAGTGATAAGGGCTCAGACAGTGTGGTGTAAATAAATAAACAAACAAATAAATGAATACATAAATAAATAAATATTTTCTTTCTGATAAAGACTCAGATGCTGTCACCATCTATCCTACTTTTTAGTTCTGAGTCCCCGTTACACTCTGATCACAACGATTTTCTCTTAAAATTATTACAGGACAAGATCCTACTTTATACCTCCCCCCTCTCTCACCCCCCTCCTTCTCTCATAATTTGCAGGCATGATGGTTGGTGCCAGACAGGCTGGTAGGAGTATTTCAGAAAGTGCTGATCTCCAGGAATTTAGTATTCCTGATTTGGCTGATTGTATGGTGTATTTTCACATGCTAAAATTGCAATATTTGCACTGGGACTGGGACTGGGATTTACAACTGGTGGCAATTGAATCATATTGTCTCTATGTCAGAGGTGCGATGTAACAGAGTACACATACTTAAGTAGATATTTAAGTACTGTACTCTAATTTTCATTGCAAATACTTTCTTCACATGGCACGCTGTTTCCATTTAATCAAACTATTGTTTGGATGCATGCTAACAAAACGTGCTATCTTGAAGTTAAAAAAAAGATAGACATGGTACACTTTCTGCTGTCTCTGTCATTTCCTTTCACAGACACATAAATAAAACCCAGAATCCCAGTAAATATTTGCCTCACAGTCAGAATAAAATATATAAATAGAAAGATTAAAATGTCTACTATTAAATAAACCAATTCACACAAAAAAATTAATATCCTATTATAAAATCAGTATGAAAGTATCTCCCGTATCAATTCGTCAACTGTCCATGTGGAAACAAAGGATCTGTTTGTGATTTGCATCATTTAAAGCGACATAAAGTACAACATTTACAAGAATATTTTGTTTTCATGCTCTATGCTTGAGTTTGGTTTTACTACTAATACTAATTTGCATAAAGCATAGCTATTTGTCCAGGCCCATGTTGATTAAAGTATTAAAAAATGTGAAAAGTCTTTTAGATATTAGATATTGATCCCTTACTTCTGTACTTTAACTTGAGTAAAAAAAGTGTGGTCAGAACTTAAAACATGAGTATTTCTACATAAGTTAAGGATGTGTGTGTGTGTGTGTGTGTGTGTGTGTGTGTGTGTGTGTGTGTGTGTGTGTGTACTTTTGACACTTCTGTCTGCTACAGTTACCCCAGAAATCCAGGACCTTTTGCTTGCCAGGCCTTTTGCTGAATCTGTGTGGCACATGCTGTGTTTCTGCTGCGGTTTTGGCCTCAGGCCAGTTACCACAGTACATCACAAATCTCATTTAGCACAGAGATGCAATGGTTTCGAGCCCAATAAAAACAATTCCTGCTGTGCCTAAAGAAACAGTTTGAATTTTAAAGGGCCAACAATGGCAAACGGGTTTCCTTAAGAGCTTCCTCACACTCCATAATTAATTCAGTGTGGCTACTGGAATTCACCTATGTGTTACACAGTGCCCCGCGCTACACTGAAGGGAAAACATATAATATGGGAAAAAAGTGCTATATCATTTATCTAAATAAATCACTTATATGGATATTAGTTGTTAGGAATTGTAGACCACAATTTGAAACATTATTTTGATGCACAGAACTGAAGTTCAATGGTCATGACAATGAGACAGTAGTTCAATATCTTCAGTATATGAGCCCAAATGCACTACTGCTCTACTGCTTGGGCTGTACCATTAAGGGGACATGTGTATGTATATGTGTGTATATATATACACGGTGGCTTAGTGGTTAGCACGTTCACCTCATACCTCCAGGTTCCGGGTTCGATTCCCGTCTCGGCCATGTGGGGTTTGCATGTTCTCCCTGTGCCTCAGGGGGTTTTCCTCTTGGTTCTTGGTTCTCCGGTTTCCCCCGATCCAAAAACATGCACGGTAGGTTGATTGGCACCTTGGAAAATTGTCCCTCGTGTATGAATGTGTGTGAATGAGTGTGTGTGTGTGCCCTGTGATGGGTTGGCATTCCATCCAGGGTGTATCCTGCCTTAATGCCCATAGACGCCTGAGATAGGTACAGACACCTGAGGGAAGATCGGATATAGCGGTGGAAGATGAATGAATGAATGAACTATAGATGAAATTATATATATATATATATATATATATATATATATATATATATATATATATATGACATACATTTCTGTACATATTCTCTACTTTAAAACAGGATAAACAGAATACCTGCGACTGAACCAGATTAATGTAATCTTAATTCATAGTCATAGATTTCCACCAGTTTAGCAAACAAGCATCGGTTTTCAATATAGCGATTTTTTTTAAGGAATTTTAAAGAATTTTAGTCCCACAAGTTGAATACCTGTACTGGTACTGGTACAAAGTCAGTTGTACCCATAATCTTGAATCGCCCCCTGCCGGTCAAACATCACAAATGCAAATTATAAAAAAAAAAAACGTCTGCTTATTGCATAAGCGTAAAAACCTTGTGTTTGTTATGATCTTCCACTTTGATAGTATCTCACAAACATAACCAGAGCACATTCCAAATACTGACTTTAAATATTCATATTTTAATCACTTTTTTTTAAGATTATTTACATACACATTACTATTTTTTTGATATTCTTTCATTCTGACACACAATTCACACAGGCATATAAGGCAATCATATGTATGTGAAGTAATCTATCACGAGTGAAGAAAGGAATAACTAGTACATTCCGATGCATTTGGAATCACACCGACACTGAAACAAATCTCTCTCTCTTTCTCTCTCTCTCTCTCTCTCTCTCACTCTCTCTCTCTTTTGTATAGTGTTCACGATCATTCACTGTGTTCCTAGAAGAGTTTAGAGTTTAGACTTACATGATTTCGTAGTACAAGTCATGTTACGTTTAGAAAGTGATTCGAAAGAGATAAAGTACCCTTACAGAATTACAGCAGATTTTAAACCTATAGAACTGCCAATATTGCGAATATAAAGAGGAGTCAATAGGGCTAATTGTCAGCGTCCTTTTTTTGTAAAACCGTTTTCATTTCATTTAGAAAAAAAGAAAAATGCAAACAAATCTGTTTAAAACTGTCCCCAATTGTCTTAAACTGGACTAAAAGATGCAAATTGTCGATTAAAAGAGTTATATCCTGACTGGACGATTAAAACCACCTTGACCAATATTCCCTGACCTATCTACATTTACATTTACATTTATGGCATGTGGCAGACGCCCTTATTCACAGTGACTTACAACTGAGCAACTGAGGGTTAAGGGCCTTGCTCAAGGGCCCACTAGTAACAGCTTGGTGGTGGTGGAGTTTGAACCCGTGATCTTCCGGTTCAGAGTCCAATACCTTAACCACTGGGCTACACCACCTCCTACCTATCTTAAGTGGTTTATAGCCACAAATTTGTTGAGTATTTTTTTGTGTGTTTTTGGTTTTTGTTTTATCCACAAGATTCCGTTTCAAGACTCTGAAATACTCAAATCGATCTATATGGCACCAACAACCATGTTTTTCAACCTCGTGAGCGTTTCTGCATGATGTACACTGTTCTACACAAAGGTGCACGTGGATAGTGAATAGATGGATAGTTTATCTCAGTGTCAGTATGCTCTAATGCCTAGTTGCATTGCTCAATAAATAAGGTGCAAATACAAATAAAGGGATTAATCATGCGCAGTCAATTATTAATAAAAACACAAAAAAACAAACAAAAAACAAATCAGGCAACATAAGAAGTAGATATCTCATGATTATCTGAATGAGTTACTGATCAATACAATTGTTTTTGTTAATGATATAGTTCGAAACCCTACTGATTGTCATCTTTTCAGAGGTTGTGTCTCTTTGGCTTCGGAGCCGCTTATATTGTTAGGTAGGAAAGTGCTGAGAGGAGATGCTCTGCACATTGTTTACATACTTTAAAAGGGAAAAAAACAACATTTTGGCAGCATATAAATGTAAATCTCCTTCTAAAAAACTGAAACGATTCTATTAAGAATGGAAAAAAAAAAACGAAAAAGAAAGAAAAATATTTCACAGGTTGGGTTTGTGCTGAGAAAGAAAAGCCCAATTAAATGCGAGTTGAACGCGAAAGCTGTTTGTAAAGTACAATCATTTGACACCTTTTTGTTTACATATTGGTTTGGTTTGCGGTTTTAGTCTGAAATATAGTCATTAGAATTTCCTTAACAGTAATAATAAAATAAAATAAACATCACAAATGTGAGAATTCACAAATACACATGACAGATGTTTTATAGAACACAATTCTTTTAAAATGGGGAGCGGTTCTGAAATCACTTTACTGTATATATTAAAAAAAAACATAATATAATATATTAAAAAAATATATATTAAACCCTGCTTTCCACCCCTTCTCACCTGGTTCCTCTATGGATCTGGAATTTACTGCAAGATGATTTAATTAAAAAAACTGAACAACAAAAAGAAAAACAAATAAAACAATGGAATACCTTCATTAATCTGGACCTTCCCCAGTCTCTCGGACTGTTTTCTGCCCTCGCTCTCTGCCCCATTATAAAGATTACTGGTGCCCGAGTAGTTTGGAGAAAAAACCTGTATTTCTGGCATCTTTGGACAGAGGCTCACAGCTCGCTCTCTCCAGGTTCGGATCGCCCTCCAGATGTTCCAGCTCGGACTGGTCCAGCAGCTCAAAGTCCTCAGCCTCACTGTCTGTATTGTCCGCAATCACTGACTCTAGGTGCTCTTGTATGGCAGCGTTGACCGCGGCCGTGATGGCGTTCTCAGTCGTCCTCTGAAGGAGTCCCAATGCTTGAGACACTGCAGCCTCGTTTCCTACACCGATCCCTCGGGAATCTCTATGCTGGTTAATGTACGTGATCGGCAGGCCGATGCTCAGATCCTCGTCGTCCCCGTTCGTCCCTACACCATTATCCAGAGACGGAAAGTCCGAGAGGCCGCCGGAGAACGCCTCCTCCTCGCTGCGATGATCTAAATCTGAATCAAAACGGATTGTTTACTTTCCGAGCGCAAGTGAACACACAGGGTTAATCATAATGGAAATTCTTTTGCTGTTCGTGCAGCAAAAAAAAATTCTATACATGAAATTAATATAAACGCAAATAAATAAAAATTAAACAATGTTTCTTGCATATGAAGTGATTTCATTCATTGCTGGATCCCTATGAGAAATGAAACCTAGTGTTTCTCTACGTTTACTCCAATTTTGAGTAAATCCTCCACCGCTGAGGTAAACAACTGACGTAAACAACTCCAAAATATGTAACTGAAAGGAGCTTACCCTCGGAGTTCTCTGTCTGAGGTGTGTGTCCTTCTGATAAGTTAAAGGTGCCATTATCAGTCCACGTCACTTCAGAGACTTCGGTGTCCGATACAGACAGCTCCCTGCACACTGTAGAGTCCAGCTAAAGCGAAGCACATGCATCAGTTCCCATCGTGATTTACATTCCAATGAGTGGCACAAGGGAAGTAAATACATGTTTACCCACCTTAGGGAACATTGAAGACAGATCAGCTTCGATGCATTCTTTTTCAGCTTCGGCTTGGAGCAATCTCTTTTCTTGGTTAAAAAAAATAAATAATGCAAGGAATATGTCATCATTTATTATGAATATGGAAAGTATCGATGTATTACATTACGGTAGATTTTTCTGGTGTCAGTACTTTCACTAATACAGGTTTCTTTTTACTTCAGGACCTGTCAGAGTATATACTTCTTTACTTTAACTTGAGTAAAAAACCTATAGTCAGTACTTTGCATAGAGTATTTGTACTCCGAGCTGAGTGAAGGATCTGTGATATGTTTGCCACCTCTGCTAAGAATGAGCATAAATCTCTCGCGCATGTTTGTTGCGTCTAATCAGATAGAACAAACAGAATTACCATGATTCTCTTTAATCTTTTGAAGGAAGTGTCCCATGCCAAAATTCAGTTTCTGCAGAACCGGATCTAGCCACATCCCAAGCTCATTTGATGACACTAGAGGCCACAGGAAAATCCCTAGCACTGAGGCGATGGACACATGAACAGCAATGTCAACGCAAAGTCTGTATGGAAACTGCTGTAACTTTGAAACTATTTCATCACTTTACCTATAAAATAGGAAATAACAACTCCTGGAATGTAATTGCCAAGTATAGCCAGGAAAAAACACAAGCTGCAGACCAGAAGACAAAACTGCAACCACACACACACAAAAAAAATGATACATCGGTACTGCTTAACATGAACATATACATACTTTTGTTTAGTATTTATCATTTATTTAGTCACCTTTCCCGGGTTCTGTTTTTTGAAAGACGACGTCTCCTCAAGGAACAGTTTGATGCTCATCCAGCAGTCTGTAAGCTGAGCTTCTGCTCCAGACCTGCTATCCTGACCCGGGTCCACCAGCTCCCAACTCCCGTCAGGGAAAAAAATCAAATATACATGTGTTACATTTCTGATTACAGGAATAGGAACTAGCATTAATGTTAAACTTGGACCAAAACCCATACAGATCATTATTAGTATAGAATAGCCTTTATTTGTTACATATACATTAAAGCACAGTGAAATTCCTTCTTTGCGTATACCAGCTTGTCTTTGGAAGTCAGCCATGATATGGCACGCCCTGGAGCACAGAGGGTTAAGGGCCTTGCTCAAGGACCCAAGGGTGTCAGCTTGGCAATACCGGGGCTCAAACCCCAAAATGTGGTCTAAGGCACTGAGCCATATTATTATGCTCAGTCATATTTCTTATAAGTCTTTTAAAAATTAACTAAATAGAATTAGTTCCTTGCTTTTTTTCCTTCTCCTCATTAACTGAATTCCTTCTTTGCTAATACTTAAGATGCTTGAAACATGTTCCTCATGTATAACATTGATCATGTGTAACGGATCATCACATCTCTGTAAGGTCTCCACAATACTGAAAGCATTCTCTTGTATAGAATGGCTAATATTCTATTACTTTCTCAAAAAGACTGAAGGCAATTACAGCAGCAAAGTGGTGACTGACATTGGACTGTTCAGTTCGCCATGTACACCATGGTAGGTAGGTATGTCAAATATCCACATCGTACAGTACAATAAACTAGGATTATGTATAAAGAAGATGGGTAATTTCTCTACACATGTCCTGGACCCTAAATCAGATCCGGTTTCAGAACATAAATTTGGGATGAATAAATCCCAAGTAACGCGACATACGTTACTAACTCCAACGTCATTTGGTATTCTTGGCTGTCAAAATTGGGAAGACTGTTTATATTCAGGCGACTTCAACTCACCTAAAAGATTCATCAAGAAATGCTGTAGAAATGAACCTTCTAGACTAACAGAACCCAGCGCCAAGTTGAGATCGGGTATTCCTTACGTTTCTAAATACACGCAGATTCCTAGTAACTATGGTTTTCCTCATAACAGTCCAAGTATCGCGTTCCAGGCCGCACCACCCAAACACACACGTAGGTATTTACTAAGAAACTGATCACATGGCGTAAAACTGCAATGCATGACTATGACGCAATGTGGCCCACATTAGCGTTGCACCATCCACTGGGAAGGCTCGAGGTCTGGTGCCAGAGAAGATGGCTTGCCCATCAGAGGGCAGGGTGAGAGGCCAAGCTTCAATGAGGTGTGATTCCCACATGATCCAAAGCGGCTTGTAAAAGCGTTAGGGGGGGTCAAGTTTCGGTACGAGGAAACGACAGACGGAGAAACTTTGGTTGTCCTCTTCTGCCACGTGGATTTATAAATCAACACGCTGCACAATACTTATCATAAAAAAAGTTTAAAAAGTTTAACAACCTTTTCCATTAGAACTGGATTTCCATCCGATGTTTAAATGTGACAACGGTTGACCCACGAGACTAAAATTACAAGCGGCCGCGTGTTTTGTCCCATGCGCTAATCTGTATATCAGCATTGAAAGCAACGTGTCTGAGACTCTAACAAGCCTAGTGACAGAAGGCAAAAATAGCCTGAAAGCAACAGCTGACCAATGTGAAGAATGGCAGTGAAAACACTAGCACCCTTTCCTACCTCTCAGATCACAGAGCGCATTGTTTTCTATAATCACAACCGAATGTTTACTTGGTCCAACATACAAATGTTGTGTGCAACACACAAACACTAACATATTTCACTCAGATCAGTATGGGGCAAACGTTTTGGCTCGGGGGCCGGGTCCGTACCACATGCATATATATATATATATATATATATATATATATATATATATATATATATATATATATATATATATATATATCAAACGTAAACATATAAAAGGCATAAATGTTAACACTCAATGTATCACCATGCCTAATGCACCACCTGGTGGAATGTCAGGCAATTACAGGACAGGGTCAAATGTATGTAGTCATAATTATTATGATTTGATTTGGACAATTCTGTACCGATCTTTCAGTGGGGCGCATTAAAAGGACCAAGGGGCCGAATGTGGCCCGGGGGGGGAATGGCTGTAGTTTTGTCCTCCCCTGACTCAGATAGTGCTTCCTGGTTACGTTAGACATGAAATAAGTTTAGAAAACCTAAACTTGGCTTTAATTTCATCAAATGTTGAACATGGTGCTATAGCATGGGCTGCATGTAGTTCGATGGTACACATATCACTAATAAAACACCATGCATATATTTACTGACATATATGTAGGTTATTATACAGATGGTAAAATTTGACAACTCATCTTCATTGCATACAGAGCATCCTAAAGAAAGCAGTTCTTACACCTACTAATGATTTCCTATACCAGTTATCACATTTTACAATAAGTGCCTTAGTTAAAAGTTGTATAGACTCCCTTTAAAACCATTCGATGATACAAAACAAATTCAAAAGCCTTAACAATTTTTACCTTTTTTTTTTTTTACTAATACACTGAATACAAGGGGGTTTTACCTTAACCCTGATCCGAGCTTTTCCCCCATCATCTTCCAGAATTTTACCAGCAAGTTGTGTAGAGTTGGTTTGAAGTCGCCAGGGTTTGAGTTCAAACACAAAAGCTAAGTTTAATGTTCAGGGCACTGTGATACTTTTACGTGCCAATCCAAGCCACAGCTGCCCCTGTTTATGTAGAACCCAGCTTCACTATTTCTACCAGGCTGGTCTAAAAATACCACAGCTACACAACGTTCCATAGCCACCAGACAGAGGAAGACGTGCTGGTTATCAGGTAACACAAAAAGACACAAAAGTCAGGACAAAAAAAACACACAACACACACACACACACACACACACACACACACACATAACTGACGGCCCACCAACAACACCATCACAGACCATGTATAACATTTTTGAGGAAAAAAAAAAACACATTTTCCACAAATTCCACTTTTCTGTTGCTCCTGTCTTGTGTACAGTATGAGTGGGTCATGTTGGTCATGTTAGTTAAATATAATATTTAGTGTATTGTGTTACAGAACAGTCATTCTATTTTAACGAATGATGCATATTTACTACAATATTTCATAAGTAACACTGTTGTGTCAAAACAAAGGGAAAAAACGTCGTCAAAAACTACGTCCATGTTTTTTAACGTTTAATCAACGTGTCAGAATCCAGTCATATGAACAATTGCATAAATACGAGGGCGAAGTGTGCATCTAATACGCTAAATATGTTATTCGTCCTTCCACAAATCAATACCTGTGTTATACTGGCACGCCCCTTACTGAACAGTACTCTGGCTTCTGATTCGTGGAAATGGGGAGCAGATGAAGTGTGGTGTAGTGAAGAAATGTGTGTCATCGAAACCGTCACACATGATACCGGCTGACAGACAGCCAGGCAAATACAGGTCTCACATTTCACAACACTGCTTCTTGAACAAACAACAACATTAGAAACCAATAAATGCTTCTGATCATGTGCAATTGCTGGCCGGTGGGGGTGGGCGTTATATTCTAACGCTTTGAAAACTATTACAGTTCACGTTTAACAGATCCCCTCTCACAGCGCATACTTCATGGGCACTGCCTATGCCTAAAAATATATATATATATATATATATATATATATATATATATATATATATATATATATATATTATATATATATATATCTTCTTTTTTTTTTTTTTTTTTTGTTTATTCCATTGGCAGGGGCTCATTAGGGCCCAAAAAAAATTATTTACTGCTTATGATTGTTTGGATTAAGCTTTTTTTCAGTTCTGTCAAACTATCTTTCAATCAATAAAGAATAAATGAAATGTACATAATAATTTGATTTCTACCATGGTAATAGAAATTGATTATGTATCATGCAAACTGTGTAAACTCTGTAAAGTTCTTTGACAATTCCAATGCTAATATTGTCTCATCCATTCAGCCAAACAATGCTGCGTTCATTTCAACACGGTGCAATTGTAAAACCTTGTTCAAATATAAGCAACACTTATGAATATAAATAAAAAGAAATTTATTAGGTACATACATTTACATTTACAGCATTTAGCGGACACCCTTATACAGAGCGATGTACAATAATACCTTCAGTCGCTAGCTAGGAATAAATTAACACTGGTTTGCTAGATACAAACAACCTTAAACTCTGTTGAGAGGGAGTAATATTTCATTTAGTTGCATTGCTTTGAAAACATCTTAGAAAGATCTTAGAATCTTAGAAAACATTCTAACCAACTAAAACTGTCTCCAGAAATGTCCCTTATTTTTGCTGTGAATTAAAAAAAAAAACAATGGTAACAGATTCTTATAATTGCGACAGACTTCTGTTTATTGTGTAATTACTACTTTGGCCAATAGAGGGGGCTGCACGATACTGTATTTTTACCATTTTCTCACACTGACTTTTTTTTTTATTTTTTGAGAAAGAAAGAATAGTAAGGCAAGATTCTGTAGTTATCTTGTCTCATAATTATGTAAATATGTCCTTATTACAATGTACATGAGGATAATAAGCAGGACAGAATTTGTATATAGATAAATGTTAATCAAACGTAATATAAATATAAATGTATCATACGGTATATGATCATTAATACAGCCGTTGGGTCTTTCGCTTTTTCCTACTCTAGCCAGACCTCTACGTGTCCCGAGAATCATCAGGATAATTGAACCTACACATCTGGATGAAATGTACTAGAAATTGGATACAGGTCACATTTTGATTTACTGTTATGCTTGAAATTCCTGTCCTTGTAAATGGACCAATTTCATCTTAAGCTGCTAGACAGGTGGCCTCACATTTCTCTCAAAAATATTCAATGGAATATTTAACTATGGGATAGTTCATCACTGTTTTTGTTACTGCAAGTTTCCCAAGTCCTAAAGTGTAAAGCAAGAACAAACGATCACGCTTGGCAGTAGGTGTGTTGTTTTTGTCATGACATTCTGTGTTCAGAAAAACACAGTGACCTAAATAATGTTGCTTTGTTCATTTTTAGATATTAAGGTTGTTTTTTTTTTCTTACTGCTTTTCTTTATATCTTTGAGCTGTTAAGCCTAAATGTTGTCTTTAAGATTACATTTGCTGAAACGTGCATTTCTCTAAAGCTTGGACATTCTCCATTTCTAAACACTATGTAGAAAGCTAGAGATGGCTTTACAGCTTCCCAGAGTGATGGGCAGCAAAAGTTGCTTTTTGTGGTCATCCCTGATGTTCTTTCTAATTGCCATGATACACACACACACACACACACACACACACACACACACACACACACACACACACACCGGACTGCATAAAAACACCACAATGTCAAAAGCACTTTTGTAGAGGTACATCCATTCCTCTATGAATCTTATATCTTAAACCTCCAGCAGCAAATTATTGACCACTTGGTTTATGAACTCTGGTCTGTTTGTTGGATATATACTGACGTCTGCTCAGTCATCCGGTTTATACACACATACATATTTATTAGGGCTGTCAGTAGATGAATAGCACAACTTTTCATATTTTTAACACTTTAATTGTAACAGATGTTATAAATATATACATATCACTCAAAATCCGCCCCGTTAATAAAGTCATTATTTAATATTTCAAATTTGAAATTATTCTTTTAATGTGAATTTCTTGTTTATTTCAATGTACATTTTTTAAAACGTCGTACGTTTTCATTGTTAAATATGGTATGTGGCTCCTTTAACAATTCTGTTCCGGTTTCGGCTGCTTTCCATATAAACCTGGTGATACGTTTGGGTCACATACGGTAATGGCTCGCGTGGTAATGGTATCGTGAATGGCTCATACCTGTTGTGAATACGCAGCTAGTAGGCGGGGAAATTTAGGGAGAGTGAGTGGAAGCACGTTGCTGGTGTTTTTTGTAATTAAAAAGGTTCAAAAGAGGAGAACATGTTTATGGCCTCTTTTATATTCCATCCTAACATTACATTGTTGAGCGGTAAGCTCGGCTGAGGAAAGGTCAATGCTGAAAGTCTCTGCAAAGGCCACAGAAGTGTTTTAGCTGTTCGGGTCTTATTCAACACAACGCAGAGTAAAGGAGCAGGTCATAAATAATGCGTGACAAAACTTTGACAGCCCTAATATATATATATATATATATATATATATATATATATATATATATATATATATATATATATATATATATATATATATATATATAGTTTGGGGGGGTGGCGAAGGAACAACAACTATTAGCGTTGAGGAAGGACAACAGAGCCTGACTGGAATCAGCAGTTGCTTGGATAAACAGCAGGATGCCTGAAGCAATAGAACAGCTGTGCTGAAGCTCAGCTTTAAGTTATACATAAACAGTGTGCTGAGGATTACTAGACTGGCATCCCACCACTGCAATTACAATGGTGTAACCAGACTTGTTTTTACTGCAGGTCCATAAACAAATCACAGGGCAAGAAGTGGTCAGAGTGAAGGTCCATGCGATAGGATCATACATAATAGGGAACTCAAGGCTAACCATTAACAGAATCCAATAGATTCATCAAGCCTGCTCTATTTGTGTGTGTGTGTGTATCTGATTATAAGAATTAACAGGCTGCTTTCATAGCTTATTATTCATCAAGCATCTGCATTGTCTAAACAAAGAAACAAGAAAAATATCAATTATTCTAATTATATTCTAATCTAATTTGTGTGTGTGTATACAGGCTGATTATAAGGATATTTGGATAACAAGGCTGCTTGTGCCATCATGCTTATACACATCAGTATCAGAGGTTAGCCAGTGATATTGTGGACATCAAAAATAGAATGTATCATTGTAATCATAACAAAGGAGAGAAAAAGTGGCCAAACATAAACACAAGAAGAAACAAGAAAAAAAAAGTGTAATCTAGTGCTAAAAAGGCAAAAAAATCAGTAAGCAAGAGGTCACTTTGGGTTTACATCAAGAAACAGGTTTGGGTTTCTTGTTTATTGTAATTAAAGAAATGAACAAAAACTAATAAACCACTAATCGAAATGTAATTATTTTGGATGTGTATATGCCAGCACCCACTACACTAATAAGCCTTAACCTAGACCCGGGACAACCTACTTACAATCTGACTCTCTTATAAAACTGCCTGAAACTCTTAGCGGTTGGCACGTTTGCCTCACACCTACAGGGTCGGGGGTTCGATTCCCGCCTCCACCATGTGTGTGTGTGGAGTTTGCATGTTCTCCCCGTGCCTCAGGGGTTTTTTCTCCGGGTTCTCCAGGTTTCCCCCCGGTCCAAAAACATGATTGGCACCAGGGAAAAATGTTCCCTGGTGTATGAATGTGTGTGTGAATGTGAGCGTGTGTGCGCCCTGTGATGGGTTAGCACCCCTACAGGGTGTATCCTGCCTTAATGCCCCAAGACGTCTGAGATTGGCACAGATTCCCCGCAACCCGAGGGAAGATCGGACTGCACGAAACTGTATATAACACTGGACAACTGTAATTTCACAATTACAAAATAAGCCGGACTTTATGTAATAATTACATTACATTTTTGATATTATGTCAATTCTTTTATTTTTTAATTTTTAGATTTTAAATTTGAATCTTACTTTTGAAATACGTGTCAAAATACTTTCACACCTCTTGGCTTGGGACTTGCCATAAAACAAGCAATTAGGGCACCAATGTAGCATGTCTTCGAAAGGCACGGATGCTATCGTTCGGTGTGGTAACAATCTTCTCGGAAAGAAAGCAAGCATCCACACCGGGCACCATGGATTTTAGTTCACATGACTGACCTCATGGCTTTCTGTCTATTACCTATAATGCAATTCAGGTGATGAAGTGCCCTCTACTGGCAAATTTACCTGGTTGCATATTTCATGTAAAAGGGACAAGAAAAACCGGTAATGAACTGCAAAAAAAACATTTTACAGTGATTTTACAGTAATACAAGTCACTCTAAGTTTAAACATACCTGCCTGTCATACTTCGCCATAAACTGGACCCTAATAGGAAAGAGATGGACATAATGTTAGGTTCAGTCTGACAACACAACGTTATCAGTTTGTAAACAATGTACATTTTTAAATAAATATGATAAATATTGAACGAATATATATATATATATATATATATATATATATATATATATACATATATATATATATATATATATATATATATATCTTTTTTTATTGCCTAGTGCTTGCATTCAACCCATAATAAAGCAATAATATATTCAGGTGAGAATTTCTATGCAAAAATGAGCTTTTGTACTTAATTAAATAATTAATCTTGTTACAATGCGCATTACTGATTACTCAGTATGCGACTTATAATAATGCTTACATTGCATATGCAAACATGAGACATTATTACAAGAATAATACTAATAACTATAATAATAATAATAATAATATATTTTTAATAGTTTTCTCAGCGATTGTATTATGTAGTAATGCACCTTTTGACCTGGAATGTGCCATATCCCTCAGCAGCTGTACCAGCAGCAATAAAAGCACACACAAGCAGAGAAGACAAACCACCCGGAATGGACTAAAGGACACAAACCTGAATAGGGGGAAAACAAACAATGTTTTTTTTTTTTTTTTTTTGCTTGTTTTCTTTTCTAGTTATCTCATTAGGTAAGGAGGGAACAAAAAGTGAAAGCAAAGTTACATTCCAAGGTATGAAATATTGCATGTTGCACTTTGTGCCTGTTTGTCCTGTTCTGCTCAAAGCAAAATCACAAGCAGAATAGGTTGTTTTCATCCAGCTCTTATGTGCAGACATGCCACATGCAAGGTATTTCTTTGGCATAAATACAAACAAGGAGTCATCCGCTTGAGATTTAAACCGAGCTCCTTTTGAATAGGAACTATTGATAGTGTACAATTCAAGGAAATGCCAAACTTTATCTGATTTACCCTTATTAAACAAGGGATGCATATTGGCAAATGACAAGATCTCGGACTTGCTTCCTGACAAGCACTGCATCCTCGTGTAAAGAAAACTAAATATCTAAATACATATGTATTTATATGTAAGCTCAGTAACATGACTTTAGAAGAACAGTTTAATGCAGCTACAGAGAGGCCTGAAGGTGGGACTCGAGCATATGTCTATGAGATATATTTATAAATAATTACGAAGCATTCCAAAGCATTGCGCTTGTAATCAGCATTTAACACGCCTATGAGCAGTGCGGATTCTGCAAAAAACATACAGGCTATTTAAATCTCACGTGGCGGGGAAGAAATGGATTTTTATTTTATTTTAATATATATATATATATATATATATATATATATATATATATATAGTATTAAAAAATAGCTGCGTCACGACTCTCACCAGAACGCGACGTTCGTCGCCGCAAAGGTGGCGCAAGTCTTCATCGGCCCTTTCCAGTTCGCCGGAGTGGATGGTGTGGGCGGCGGCGGGGTGATCGATGAGGTTCGCCGGGCTTCTGTCGCCTCCTGCTTCGCTCTCTCCGCCATCGCGCTCCGTGACTGGGCGCTCTCAGCGACAGCTGCCCTCGGCTTTGTTGTTGTTGTTCCGCCGCTGACGTCATTCGGAGACTCTTCCCACTTGCACTAGGGATCCTGCTCCAGGCTCTACCTGCCTCGGAGAACATGGTTTTAAAAGGCATAGAGTGATGAATAATACAGCATTACGACCGTTTATTCAGCCTCCATCTCTCCCACATTAAGAAACATGTATGTAGCATCACTGAAACCATCCCCATAATATTCTGCCAACATGCAAACCACCCTGAGCCAGCGTCCTGAAGGTGTCCTGTAGTATCTATTAAGCAGATCTTCTACCTTGTGTAATCAGTGAGCTGTGGCTTCTACAGTCTTAAGTTGTTTGTCCTGCACATTCCACAGATGCATGCTTGGGATAGAGATCCGGGTAAATACACATCGGCAACTTTGTACTTATCATACCCTTCAAAATGTTGTTGCAGTGTAGCAGGGCCACATTATCCCGCTGAAAGATGGCATAGCCCAGGAGAAGCCATTAAGCACACACCTAGGCTTTTCAGTGGTGCCCTGAATCGGTCCACCTCTTAATCCCATCGTTATAAAACCCAGGCAATAGATATTATAGAGAATATTACAGTGTGATGTATCATGCGATCACGAAAACAAGATACCAAATGAACACGATTTTTTTCTCAAAGTCTCGTTTCTTTGCAGCCACCTGCATACATCATCTCTAGCAAAAGCATCAATACTAAGCTCAAGAAATGAACCCAGGATTCCAGGCATTCCATTTATTCTTCCATGCAAATTCTACAGGAAATGAGTCACATAAGTGGTTAGTTAAAACGCCTGACAAATATTTCTATGCTTTTTGGTAGCGCTTGCTACACAAAGTTCAGCTTTTGTAAATGTCCTTGTAATTATACCTGCGACCAAAACTATTTCTTCTCCTCTGTCAGCCATTGTGAAAAGAAAAAAACATAAATATATTATAGCTTGTGCAGTTTGCAGCAGAGGTAGGTTGCAAGCTCTGACTAGAAAACTCTCTTATAATCTAATTGAATGGTATATTAATGTTAATGAGTTTAGATATATGCTAGATGGCGTCAGAGTATTTAGTCTGGTTTAAGTAGAAAAAAAGCCTGCGGTTGCTGACTCTACTAGCCTTATTAAGGGCATCATTTGTGATGTAATGGTTGAAATGTAAATGGATAAATCTCTGATATACAGGTACTCAGTGGTTCTAGACACCCCAGAGAATCACTGATAAATATTTACATATTTTTTCAAGTAGACTAATTAAAACATTTTCGTAATATGTTAATATATATAAAAATATGTTAATGCTTATCAGTGATTCTAATATCATTTAGGCATCAGACGGTCCATTCAGTTCAAGTCGGCTTTATTGTCATAGAGTACACAGTGAAATGAAATAACAATTCCCTAGGACCAACAATATTACTCAGGTAGTCATTGGGTAGTAAGGTAGTCATATCAGTGGCCATGAAGATATGCATGGTCTGTCTTTATGAAAAAAAGAAAAGTGGGACTCAAAAAAGTATACATTAAAATGCCTACAACTAGTAAACACTGGCTTATATGTGATGTCATAAGTAAGGTTGGTAAGGGTTGCAACAATGACTCACTTTCAGCTGAGTCATAGTAAGTATTTATCTGTTGCTTATTATCCTTAATGCATATTGCCTTGGGAACGTCATATAATTATTAATTTTGTAAATACACTTTTTACTTAGTAGCTTGTAAAACCCCCTTTTGCAGCCATTTCTTCAGCCACGTGTCTTCTGAAACCACTGACCGGGCACTCACATCTGTTTTGGGGGAGTTGTGTCCACTGCTTGTTGCATAGATCCAGACTTTGATTAGGCCAATCAGGAATGTGAAACCTCTTTCTTTTAAGCCATTCCTTGGTGGATTCTCTTAAATTTACATTTACATTTATGGCCAGAGCAACTTACAACTGAGCAATTAATGGTTATGGGCCTTGCTTAAGGGCCCACTAGTGGCAGCTCAGTGGTAGGATTTGAACCTGAGGTCTCAGGTCCAAGATATCAGGTTCCTACCACCGAGCTACCACCAAGCTACCACCTCCCGTTAAATGTTTAGGGTCTTGTCTAGTCGCATCCCCTATTTTTCAGCCCAGCTTCAGCTCTCTGACTGATCTCTGCAAGAATTTGTAGAAAGGTCTGAGAATTCAAGTTTCCGTCAATAATATGAAGTCGCCCTGGCCCGGAGGATAGAAAAGTAGCCCCAGATGTTGGCTTTTCTCCAAACATGGTGGCTTTGATTATGACCAAATGCATCTATTTTGCACTCATCTGTAAGTGTACATTTATCCCCGGAATCCTGGCAGAGAGGTCTGCAACTCTACAGAGGTGATGTGTGTGGCTTCTTTACCTCTTGTATTATTTTTCTGATGCTTCTTGATGAAAGTTTTGAGCTTCTAGGCAGAGTTGTGGTCATGTTCAAAGCCCTCCATTTATAGATGATTTATATTAGAGTGGATAGATGGAGGTGGAATCTCTTGGAGATGGTCTTCTAGTCAGATAGGTTGTCACCACCGTCTTTCTAATGTGCTAATATATCAAGATCTCCATTCCTCTTGGCAATGTTTGACTCTTTGGTACTACAGTGGTTTGGTTGGTTTCCTCTCTTTTAATCAGTGTTGACTTATTAGAAAACCGTAGGGGGAAAGTTTACTTTATTCTGAATTTAGGGTCTCGAAATAATAGATTAAACATACATTTTCTACTTAAATACAGCCAAATCTATTATTGCTTAGCATTTTGTTAGTGTTGGAATATTTTCCAATTAATTCTAGAATTTCCCATGATTAGGGCTGGGGCGGGAGGGGTTAATTCTAGCAGTGTTTTATGTCATTTAATTCAGCTTGGCGAAGCTGATCAGATTATATTATTATAATGTATTATATTGTAACTGATAATACAGGTGTATCTCAATAAATCACGTAAAAGTCCGTTTATTTCAGTGATTCAACTCAAATTGTGAAACTCGTCTATTAAATGAATTCAATGCCCCCAGAAGTAAAATGTGAAGTAAAAAGTAGTTTAAATCTTTGGTTCTTTTAATTGTGATGATTTGGGCCCACATTTAACAAAAACCCAACAATATCTCCAGGGAGGTTTTAGGTGTAAAAATGTCTTATGAAAAAAAAACATTTTCTCAGTTATTCTCTGTCATAATTATGCAATGTGAGAAATAAGGAGATATTTTTTTAAAATGAAAATACATGTGACAATAGAGTTTTTGTTAGGGTTACATCAAGGAAGGGACGAAGGAAGCAGGTCAAAGAAGTATTAACACTGTGCCAGAGTGACCCTAATTGGGCCGAAATTTGCAGACAACAAAAGACCTAGCTAGAAAATTCCAGGCCAGGTTTTACAGAACCTGCTTTGTTGCTTCTGCATTTGTTCTCTAGTGTGCTGTGTTAACAGTAATTGTGACAGTCTCTCTCTCCCCCAGCTCACATAGGGCTTGAAACTTTCCCTACATTAAACTACAGTATGAAAAAAAAATATTCCAATTTTGCATGTGATCCTGAGCTGGTGTGTGGGGTTTCGGGACAGTCTTGCATTGTAGTAACACACTATCTACCTTGAGACCATGTTAAAAATCTCCTTTTATGCGGGAGCGAAATAACCAGCGACGGATATTGGGTCAGCTATCAGAGGAAGGGATGGATGCTTTGAGCACCGAGGAGCTGGAGTGTAAAATCTGCTATTGTTTTTATAATCTGTCCAGTCGGCGACCCAAAACGCTCGAGTGCCGTCATCGTTTGTGCTCCAAATGCCTGGAAAAAATCCTCCGCCTAGGTGAATCACCCCCAGACTCGGTGGTCTGCCCTTTCTGCCGCTATGTGACTGGACTTTCGGGAGAAGCTTGTGGCAGTCTACCAGACGACTACAACTTGTTGACTGTGCTGTCCCTTCGAAACCAAAATCGGAATGTAAAGGGGAGCCAAGGTGAGATTTTGCTCAACCCAGGGCGGCTAAACTCTCTCTTAGGTCACTCGGCATCGGCAACGCCTACATCACAATGCTCCAACTACGTGGTCATCACCATTATGGAACCAGCACAAGAACATGCCATACCAGCAGATCATAACTCCTCCAGCCTGGACTCTATGACCTCAGTGATGCACCGATGCACAGTATGGAACTGTATGATGCTGCTCTGCCAGGCATCGGCCAGGGTTCTGGTGTGGGTCCTGGGGCTTTTGTACTTTAGCTCGTTGCCAACTGGTGTCTACTTACTTATAATGAAGAAAACTATTTTGGGAGTACTGCTGATCAGTCTTGTGCCTGTCAGTCTGCTCATAATCATGGTATATGGGATTTGCCAGTGTGTGTGCCATGAGTTTTTGGACTATGTGACAAATTAAGGATATACCCTGGATGCATTCTTAATGATTGCGACACACTTTGGACATGGCGGCAGATTCACAGGTTTTTGGAAATCTCAGTATTTAGCTTCAAATATGTGAATCATAGATAATAGAGTATTTCCGAATGTATTTTATAGATATCAAGTTCATCTATAGAATGCAGGTATCTTTATACCCATGTATTTTTGAATTCTCATATCTGATCTGATCAAATCTGGTTGTTTCCATTTCCACAGTTTATAGCTCTACATTTACCGTACTCACGATCATTTGGCTAGGTATCACTCATACACAACCTGTATAGCAAGTGCAATTAATACAGATAATGCAGATAATTGCAAATAAAATAAAAATAAACAATTCTTAATATTATGTTATTGATTTCATAAGAGTAATGGATTGTTTTCTCGACCAGCACATTCTTCCATGGTACGGTATATTCAATTCTTCACTGAACTACCATTATATGTACACAAAGATATTGAGTGAAAACAGGCTGTCTAATAACGTGTAGGTTTGTGCACCTGTGACCCGTTTAGGCTGAACTCAACAAGACCTCTGAACTATGGTGTCTGGCACCAAGATTTTGTCACTGTAAGTTCTGTAAGTTGAATGGAAATGATTTGTTTTTTCAGCACACCCCACATCTTCTCATTTAAACTGGCATTTGGGGGGTGCAAGTCAATACCTTAACCTTTAAGATCTCCCCCAAACCGTTCCTGGACAATTTTTGCAGTTGTAAAGCAAATTAGTCATCTAAAAGAGGTCAAACGCTTAGGGAATGCTGCCACCATGAAAGGATGTCCATTGGTCTGCAGGGTTTGAATAGCTGATATGTGTCGCATTAGCATACATACAAATGAGAGGACCCAAGATTTTCCAGCATAACACTACCTTTGTGGAATCATCATAATACATCCTGGTATCATTTCTTCCACAGGTAAATGACACATATGCACCTGGTCTTTCACAAGAAACAAAAGAAAATGTGAATAATCAGACCAGGCCATACAATACTCCAGAATCCACATTCCCATTGTAGGTGCTTTCGGTGGTGGACAGGGGTCAGCATGGGAACACCGCACAGGCCCATACACAGCAACACAGGACGTCTTGCTATTATAGTCTTCATAATTTTTTTTGGTTCATCTGTGGGATAAGAACACAAGGCTATTTTCGACACATATATATATATTTAGGGAATGCTGCCACTTTATCATGGATGTTATCTATAATTATTTATTTATTTTATATATATATTTCTTTCTTTCTTTTCTACACTCCTGTCTTGTAATTCACTTTATCATGGATCCAAAGCTTTTTCTTTTTTTTGCATAGTTAATGCTCATAAGTGACTTAGTGATCTTTCTATTTCTACAAAATGGGTAAAAAAAATAACCACGTTTTCTTTCATAACACAATCAACATTTCTGGTTACATTTGCTATTTTGGTCATCTATAAGCATGGTCCGGAGTGCACTGGACTTTACCAAACAAAAGCCTGTTTTATAAGCTCAGCAGTTTATAAACTGAACCTATCAGTCTGAACACTGTTTAAAATGCCATATCACAGTTGCTGGCATGCCATGAGCGGTTCAACCCAAATGTCCATGTGAGTTAATAATCAGATTAGAGAGTGTCACTGTACATAGCTTTAAGACATAAAAAGGGTGTATTTCGAACAGTTTCATAAAGAAGAGTCATTCCTGTCCACCACTTGCCTCGTTGTAGCTCTGTGTTAATATGGTATTGACTGAGATGAATGATCTATTCAGCCAAGACGTGCCCGAAAATAAGTGATTAAGTGATTGTGTTTCCATGTAAGCTCATGTTGTTCCCACAAGGTGCACAGAGGACATGTTATTGATAGGCTGTGTGTGCGCGCGCGCGTGCGCGTGCGCTTGTGTGTGTCTGGGCATGCATCAACTCCTGGAGAAGTGTGACTGGACTCCGCCTCAGCCAATCAGATCGCTGCATTTCTCACCAACAACAAACAAAAGATCGGACTGAGAGCTTCTGTCGATGTCTCGGAATTATCTCGTAGGTAGAGAGGCGGAGAGAGGGACAGAGGAGCAGATCGTGGGTCTTGTTTGTTTTGTTTTTGGGGTTTGCCTTTGGTCACCTTTGTGCTTCGACTCGGCACCAACAACGAGGAGCTTCTCCGCTTCACTAACCTAGTCTCCTTAGTAGGAGAGCTGTTTGCGCCTTGATCTCCGAAAAAAAGCTAGCCAAGCTAGCTTAAGCCCCCCTTCCGATCGAACGCGACAAAAACAACAACAAACAACAACAACAACACAGGATCAGTTTGAGTTTTGTAGTCGGGTGACAGCACATCGAGGCCATCGCTGGAGTCTTCCAGAGGGCTGTCCAGCTAAAAGTAGCTGGTTAGCTGTGAATATTAGAGGGACGAATCCGATCGCAATGTCCGGACCGTCATCGGGCTGCGGCTTTCTGATGTCGGTTGTTGTTCACGGAGACTCGGCTCTAAACGAGCAAGAAAAAGAACTCAACCAGAGGCTCCGGCGCCTTTACCCGGCCGTCAACGAACAAGAAACTCCTCTCCCCAGATCCTGGAGCCCGAAGGACAAATTCAGCTACATCGGCCTGTCACAGAACAACCTGCGGGTGCATTATAAAGGTAACCGGGCTGAACAGCAAACAAAGCTAGCTCGCCACTGTATTGAGGCAGCGAGCTGAGAAGTGTACATTTTTATTCACAATAATTCGACCCGAATAGCAAAAGTGATTCGTTTTTACCATCTGTTATCTACCCAAAAAAGGGCCGCGATTACTTTTAGCACTTATTGTACGCAGTAGAACGCGGTCGCTTATGTGTTTTGACAGCTTTGTCAAATGATGGAATGTCGCCAAATATTTAGGCGACCGTTATTTTTACGTCTTATGGTTGCGATCCTCCGTTTATTCAATCGGTGTATGTAAAAGCGATTTAATTGCTACGACAGTGGCTAGTTCTCGATAAGTTTTTTTTTTTTTAACACTAGCAAGCTGTTTTGTACACCCGTATTCCGGGGAACCCCGCCTTAATTTCTAGAAGTCGCCATCTCATTGGATGAATCCGTCCATGTTACGTAGGGGAATGGTTGACGAGGCTTTTCTCTTAGCCAATTCGAACGGTAGATTTTTCGGAAAACGGGTAGAGGAAAATGGCGTCACAGTTGTCTTTCTTGCTGATACCCGGAAGTGTCGTCTGGCGATATATATCTATGTATAGATAGATAAATATAGATATATAGGCGTATTTGCAGCTAACTTGTTTTGCAGTTCGGTACCGATTCAAACCTTTGAAATACAGAAATCCTACGTGGTTCTTGATGGTCAGCCGTGTTTTAATGAATGCGTCAGATTCGGTGACTATATGAATCCTTTCTGTTATGCTAAGTGGAGCCTGTAGGCTAATAGCGTT
The DNA here is from genome assembly GCA_030449085.1 of Kryptopterus vitreolus. Classification (NCBI taxonomy): domain Eukaryota; kingdom Metazoa; phylum Chordata; class Actinopteri; order Siluriformes; family Siluridae; genus Kryptopterus; species Kryptopterus vitreolus. Next base: position 16,378,748 of record JACRUU010000017.1, on the reverse strand, counting down.
AGCTCTGGAAGGCCTGCGCTTGTTAATGCTGCTTATTTCCACGGCAGCGAGAAAACAGCAGCAGCAGCAGTGAACATGGTGTTGCTGGTGGACATCTCGCTCCAGAGCCTTCCTTGTACATTATTTCAGCAATTTCGCTGAAATAGTGTAGAAATTAGTAGTGTAGAGATGGCTGATCTGATGTGTGCTGTTTTATATATATATATATATATATATATATATATATATATATATATATATATATATATATATATATATATATATATATATATATATATATATATATACACACACATACAATATACAGACACACACACACGCATACCTACATATTACATATACATGTATCAGATTTGTATTTGTGTCAGATCAGAATTGTCATTGCATAATACAGGAACACACTGACGAAATTCAGCTTAGCATCTACCAGAAGAAAAGAAATGAACAATGAATAAATATAAGATATGTGGGCTGGGAAATTGTGAGCACATGCAATATGAATATATACGAATATACAAAAGCATACAGATTTTTCCTCCACACACACACACACATTTTTTAATATATATATATATAATATATATATAAGATATATATATATTATATATCTTCTGCCAGACTTCTTCTGAATTTCTTTCTTTTTTCTCTTTCTCTTTTTTTAAAGTCTATTTTATATTTTATATTTTTTATATTTTACTTTATATTTGTATTTATTTTGTACATTTTTGTATTTTGTATTTTGTAAAACAATCTACTCTTGAGGTCAGGGCAGCTGCCCAAGCATTTCACTGCATATCATACTGTGTATGACTGTGTATGTGACCAATAAAATTTGAATTTGAATTTGACATACGTACGTGTGCACACCACACACACACATTTATTTATATATTTATAGCAAACTTAAAGTACGTCGTGTTATACATGTGAATTTTTATGCAACACTATTGCCTTGTGAAGGCCAAACGTATGTGTCTGTGCTCTATATTTCGGTGTGATGTTCGAATGAGGCAATGGGTCACACTTGAGGTCAAGAGGTTCAGTTAATGATACCAAATGGGCTGCTTGAAGTATTTCGGAAACCTGCCGATCTCCTGGGGTTTTCACACCCAACAGTCTGTAGAACCTTCTCAGATTGGTGTGAAACGCTAAAAGACATCCTGTAAGTGGGGGTACAAGTGGGAGTGAAACACCTTGCTGATGACCGATCGGACCGGGCACAGCTGACAGGAACCTGCTAGTGACTTGAGTAACCGCCAGGGAAGTGTTGAGAAGTTTCAGTGGTCTATATGATTTTTTTTTTGATGATGATGCTGAAATTAACTAGCCATCTCAAATTTAAAGCTTAATAGTCATGTTTCACTGCTAGCCAATGGAGCGAGCATTTTCAATGACCATTTTCCAGTCATGTTACATTTCATATTTATAACATATTTCATATTTGCAACAAGACCGGAGCCCAAGATGTCGGTCATGGCATTGTTGGTGGTTTTTAGCATAAAACTTGAAACGCATCGGTTTAGAGCCGAGGCTCCCAAACAGTTTTATTGTAGCATCCATGAATTATATTAAAATGAAAGTTGGCATTGTGGCCCTCATTTATGATTTTGTAATATTTAGAAATAAATAAATCAATAGGTAACATTGCTCTGTAATCTGCAAAACTAATGCAGGTATATTTTCAAAGGGTTCTAGTTCACTGAAGTTATAATACAATGATAACAAACAGTCCTATTTGTTAGAGTACAATAGATCACGTTATAATAGTACAAGAGAGTTCAAAGCCTGATACAGCATTTCAAGCTATTATTTAATTGCATTTTATTTGTTTAACTGTTTTAACAATGGACTGTTTAATCAATTAAATTGATAAGCATATCTTTTAAATGTATAAATCAGTCCTTAATTTCATTTATAAATGTATACCTAATGATTAAGTCAGTGGAAACAGTGGCAAGGATAAACTCCCTGAGATGGTATGGGGAACAATCCTTGAGGCAGTACGGTAATGGGTTTGTTATATCATTGACTACTAATAATAGAGATGTTTTTCAGTTATTCCAAATTTTTCTGAGAAAGTCAGGATGTTATATAGGTGAGAGTCGGTTAATTTGGTTATAGAGGTAGATACTGCCAAAGATTTTAAAGCTTATATAAATAAATAAATAAAGTTAAATAAGCAATTAAAAATGAAGATTTGTATTAATGGTGCCTCCCATTTTTAAAGTGTACGCTGTTGCTTCTTTTAACATGTAGATCATTCTTGCTCAGAAAAGTTGTAATGATTTGCACAATGACATCATAAGCAAATTCTTACAACGCACGGGTTGAGCCGCTTGGGTTATTTGCCCATCAAAACACTACACGAAAAAGAACAATTGACAATTCTACATGTGGTGTAGAATTGATGATTTATGGAAAGTAAAAAGTTAACATTTCTTATTGATGTAATTAAAATATAGAAAATACTAGCATTTAAAATAATATACATTTCGATTTAGAATGCAGACAGCATATGCTTTACCATTTAAAAAAATATTTAAGCATTTAGATCGCTTAAATAAGACAGGAAAACAAGCATAGTTTTCAATATTTTTGATTTACCCAGAATCACATGATTCTGGATGATGGATTTATTTTTTTTGGATATATATTATGGATTTATTAGACTGATTTGTATAACAGTAAATTTTGATATAATCCTTTTACCTGTTGGGCATCTAATGTCCACATGACTGACCTTTTGTTCGAACTGTTTATCTTCAGGTGTTTGAACTGGTCTGACTACACGAAATGTCACCACCAAAAAAAGCCACATCACATCATTTGTTAATACATCAATTATTAACTGATTCGTCGTGTTTTTTTTTTTTTTTTTTTTTTTTTTAATGTCTGATTTTGGAACACCTTAATAGCACAAGTTTGTCATTGTATTTGATTCCCTTAGGTAACGTATCAAGTCCCGTGGTCCGAATGTGGCCCTCCATGTCGTTCTTTTGTAGCCCGCAAGATCTTAAAAGGTGTAGGATTATCTTAAAATAAGGCTACGCTGTGTTAAAGCTCATTGAAAATAAACTCCCACAGTGCGTGCATCCATGTCACTTGCCAAGTGACGGGATCCCACCAATAGGTTGCATTGTATCCCAAGCGTTTATCAAGGGCTTTTTTCCCCAAACAAACCGAAAATTTCTGCAAAATGTCCAGGAAGCGAAAAATGAATGCAAATGGAAGGCACTTCCAAGAAAGATAGCAAAGTGAATATACCTTTGTGCTTCAAGTAGAAAAACCGGTATGTCTTATGTTGTGTCTTTTGTGTTATGAGGCGGCATCGCTCATCCGAGACTATATACTGTCTTATACTGGTCCTTCAAGGGCAACCATAATACTTGATGTGGCCCACGATGAAAATGAGTTGCCTTATATTGAATTAATCCCAATCAATGTCTTTGATTTATGTATATTTATCTGATTTTCAGGCCATGGAAAGACACCTAAGGATGCCGCGTCCGTTCGCGCGACTCATCCTATTCCGGCAGCGTGTGGTGTCTATTACTTTGAAGTGAAAATCATCAGTAAAGGACGAGATGGGTAAATAAGCTGATCGACATGAATTTGGCACAATCCAGAGGATTTTAAGAAACCCACATTAATTGTCTTTGTTTCTCTTTCCTATCAGGTACATGGGAATTGGTCTCTCTGCCCAGGGAGTCAATATGAACAGACTTCCAGGTAAAGCAGATAATTACACTATTTAATCTGTAAGCTGAAGCGGGATCTCTCTGGTTAAGATGTTGGGCGTCTGATCAGAATGGCTTTAGTTTAAATCCTAGCGCTGCCGTTCTGACAATCACTTGCAAATTTGTATAAATGAGATAAATGCAAGATGCTAGTTGTCTGCCAAATGCCATAAATGTAAATGAGTGCAGCACGCAAAAAAGGCCAGATGTGTGTTTATGACAGAATCTTGCTGATGCCTTTGATTTCGTGTCACACCGATGAAACAAGCAACGTTGCTTGATCAGTGTCGTCATTTAGCCTGCATGAGGACATCTCCGTCTGTGTTAAATATAACCCCTTTAGTTACTGATTTTTTTTTTTTTTTTTTTTTTTTTTTGGTGAGTCATAATCAGCTCCATTTATTTAAATGATAAGACTTTGAAATTTGGATTAATTTGCATGCTAAGAAAAAAAAATCTGAAAGGCAAAGAATCACAATTCGCCATAGGCAATGAATTATGACCTTACTTGTAGGGTCTTGGTGTTTGGAATCAAGTAAGCTTTTAAATGATCACTAAACCATTCATTTTTGAGTTGAATTTTTTCCTGCAGCTACAAATATTCACAAACTGTAAGAATTTGAATACCAAAGTGTCTCCGTTCATCCAACATTGGGTATCATTCAGGAGTTCCACCAGCTACAAACGCCAGCAAGGTGTAGCCTGAGGGAAAACGTAATTTATTTACTGATCCCATCAGGAGATTTAGAAGCAGCAAAGTGACGCAGGTTAATAATGTTCTAAGTCTTCATAACGTACAGAACAAAAAGGTCGGTACAGAATCGGTGACATGATCATTTGTCACAAAAAAGAGTGATAATTAACAAATGTTTATTGACGTATCGTTTATTTTCCTGATTATTTTAGATTTATTCTGGGTTTTTTATTTTTTATTTTATTTGTTCCTGCTTCAGAACTCCTTTAACACACTCAAATGAAAAGAAAATGTACTCTTTATAATGCATTACTCACATTTTATCAAAGAGTTTCTCATTGTAGAATTTAATCATTTTTGCAGACCGTCTTTTCCAGTCCGATTGCAAGATCACGTTATTCTGTCCTACTATTTCTGCGTCTATGTTTAACAACGACCATTAGATAGGTGGTTTAAATTACCAGGAGAGGTTCCTGTGTGAATTTCAAGTCTCGACAGTCAAATTCACAATAAAAAGTCCTTTAGCTCTCTCGCTAACTAAAATGCTAAACGCTCATTTTGCTTACCAAGCCAAAATCAAGAGACATGCGTCTAATTCTTTCTCACGTTTTTGTTATGTCTGGAGACGTCATCTATTTATGTCTGGAGCGTTGTATTTGGGTTACTCGTTCTGTAGTAAATATAAAAGGATGTGAAGGTTTTCTAGCTGTGTTATAAATGAACTATACTATTTCATACCATACAATCATAAATCATAGACCAACACACTGGTGAAAATCGTCGTCATGTTGATTTGACACTGCAGTGTTAACAATATGCTAGATAAACGAGTAGAGGATAATAAACCATCCTGAGCAATCAAAACTAAGATGGACTCTTTGTAAAGTGAATGCATTACTTGAAATTCGTGTGCTTCTGTTTATGTTTCCTGGATGTGACTCAGTGCACTTCCCTTGGTGCAACAAAGACGGGTTCCAGTGTTGTCATGTGTGACATGTAGTCAGTCATACAGTTCCAGTCAGAAAGCTAGAGCCGGGCGATAAATCATTATTATCAGTTAATTTCAGTATATGTTGATGGTGTATGTATGTATGTATGTATGTATATGTGTGTGTGTGTGTGTATGTATGTATGTATATATATAATCATATAATTGGGGCACGGTGGCTTAGTGGTTAGCACGTTCGCCTCACGCTGCCAGGGTCCGGGTTCGATTCCCGCCTCGGCCATGTGTGTGTGGAGTTTGCATGTTCTCCCCGTGCCTTCAGGGTTTTTTTTCTCCGGGTTCTCCAATTTCCTCGTCTCCCCGATGTGTGGCATATTGGCTGCGTTTTTTTTTTTTTTTTTGTTTGTTTGTTTGTTTTTTTTTTTTTTTTTTTTTATGTATTTTTTTTTTCAAAGAAATCAAAATTCATCCAAGCAAACTTTTGAAATCCGTGCACGTCAGTAGATTTGACAATGCTGCAAACAGTGAGGGGGTAAAAAGGATGCCTGCCAGCTATGCATTGTGTGTATTTGTGACTTGCGACAAGTTTTCTGGTCTGATCTATTTCGTTAATGGGGGACCACCTGTGTAGCTTTTGAGACATGCAGTGTATGAACAGAAGTTTAAACACCTGCCCCAATACTTTATTTTATTTATTGATTTATTTATAAAAACATCCTTTTCTCCATTTGCCGTTGCACCCCTATTCTGGGAAGATAATATACTAGATTTATGTGATATATGTGGAGATATACACCCATTCAGTCACAAGGGTGTTTCTAAACTCAGCATTCCAGTTCATTGTGAAGGTCAGAGCTCTATAGCAGAGCATCTTTGTTTCCAGCCTATGTAAAGCGTATCGTCACGGAGCTGGCTTTGTGCACAGGGACGTTGTAATGAACAGTGGTTTCCTTGTCCAGGTAAAAAATATAATTCATCCCTCAACCGAAAATCAAATTTTGAAATGCATTTCTGTTCCACCATTTCACTTTTGCATTGTGTAGATATCACAGAATATTCTGAGCTTCATCCCTTATTGTCTGTCCTTAGGTATGACATTTTAAGAATTCAAATTTTATGGAAATTCCGCTTCTTGGGTTTTTTTTTTGTTTTTTTTTTTTACATTGTAATGGATACCTGGAGTTCTCAGAGCTTTCTCTTTTTCTCGGCGGTAGCCATCAGTACATTTGTGTGTACGATTTGGGTGAGCGTCTCAACGCTGGTCTAAATGCTTGAATGCTTTTGTGCCCGTAAGGGTGTGTCCTAAAGTAACTCTCGTCCTTTGCTTTAAAGGTTCAATAGTGTCATGTTCGTACGTGATGTCTATGTTTTACTCCGACACCCTGGGTATATATCCGGCAGGCAGGGAGGTTCCCAATGTGGCTTGCTTGAGAGATAAGAACTTTAAAGCGCACATGCCAACTTCCTAGTAGGCACGTTCCCATAATTGGGTGCATCTCAAGTTTTTGATAATCTTATTTTCATTCGGGGGTGTCTGCTAAATATATCAGCTCGATCCAGACATTTTGGTGCGTAGAGAACTACGATGAATAATATCTTTGGCTGCTGCATAAGCCCGAGCTTAAACGCTTGTGGACGGAATCTTAATAATATGACAACACGCTATAAGACCCTGACGACATCCATATACATTCTCGGCATGTCCTCTCTCTGATTCTTTTAAATGTGTTCACTCAGGCTGGGACAAGCACTCATATGGCTATCACGGAGATGACGGACATAGTTTCTGCTCATCGGGCACAGGGCAGCCGTACGGCCCGACGTTCACCACAGGGGACGTCATCGGCTGCTGCGTCAACCTCATCAACAACACCTGCTTCTACACAAAGAATGGCCACAGTCTAGGTACAGCATATCTCTATTGTGTGATCTGTATTGTGTGATGTTTTACCAACATTCACAATTGTATATCATTCAAAGTTATAGTGTGTGTGTGTTTCTGCATATTTACGCAAATGAACACATGCGTACAATAATAATCGGTATAAAAATGTTTAATTTCTAATCCTTTCACAAGAGCAGTTTTAAAACTTCACCTTGACTCTTTTGCAAAACACATTTCACAGCTGGTTTCTAAATTATAATATTCATTATTGTAATTATAAGATTGAAACAATGCCAACTGTACTGTCCTTTATAACATGTATATGCCCCGACCAGTCATAACATTATGGCCATATATTAATATTGTGTACCCTTTTGCTGGCAAAATGGTCCTGACTCAACTTTCACCTACTACGTCGTGCCGCAGCAAGTAGTTAAATGTTGTTCACTTAACCGCTCATAGTGTTATTCTGGGCCGGTGTGCATATATACTGTATAATTTACATAGTATTAAAAATTACTGTTTTGCTAAATGATGCACCGTAATTTGTTAAGTAGTTAGCAAATTATAGTATACTACCCCATATTGATAGCCTAGGCCATGTCTCAACATACGATATTTTCAGATTACTAAAGGGTCATCAGAATATATCTCCTTTTTAAGTACCTGTACCTCTACCTGTATTTGCTGATCAACATAATAACAACGATAGTTAATAAACTATGCAGTTGCGGTAAACACCTGACAAGTGCACTATTTTGTTTCTGGCTATCAAAAAACATTATGTGCACATTGAGCTAGTTTTTAACGTGTACATTTCTAATAAAGGTAGCTGTAATTATGTAAAACAATTATGCATTTATTTGAAAGAATTCTCAAATGTAATTGGTCAGAAAATGCTTATTAATTTCAGTGTCTTTAATGCTTTTGACGACCATTCCCTGCTCTTTATACGAGGGCTGTAACCATTCTTCGAGCAATTGGATTACAAAAATTTGTTGTTGATGTATTTCAATTCACTAAACACAGAGTACTGTTTGTTGCTGATGCGAAACCCTTAAACTTGGAGTGCTGTGGATAGCTAGAGGAAAAAAATAGAGGAACGTTCTAGATCAGTTCAAACGAAAACACCGTGCAGTGCGGTTAATGTTTATAAAGTAATTTTTAATAGATTTTTAAATTGTTATTTTATAAGCGTGAACCTTTACACCCCTTCTTTTTATATATAGTGCATTCACTGTATAATAAAGTCCCTCTGTATTGGAGTGTAATTGTTTCTTAAACCGCAAATAAATAGACGGATTTAATTTGTGCAAAATTTCAAGCAGCTTTTCTGCAGACGGGAGTACCACATGACTGTACTGTGAGTAAATACATAAATACCAGTGAGAATAAAAATGAGTTTGTGAAAACAAGTAGTTTCCCTTAACTCTACTGCAGAGGATCTTTTTAAACGTACTGTATTTGCATTTCGATGTAATTTGGCTAAATGGGTTTAGTTATCGTTGATATTATACTTGTATACAATTTCAGCATTAAAATGCAGTTTTTTTTTTCTATACAAAAAATAAAAAAAAAACATTGTGTTCATTAAAAGAGACCCATCTTCATTTTGTCTATCTTATTAAGTATTGGTCTTTAATAAAGAAAAAGTATTTCATATCTTATTGCTCGATTAATCGATGGAATAATCGTTAGAATACTCGATTACTAAAATAATCGCTGATGACATCCCTACTTTATATTTATGTGCTTTTCCAAATACAAGCTTGATTATATAATACATAAATAAATAAATAAACTACCAATAATCACTAATACGGTGAAGCTTAATGTAGAGATTTGTTTTAAGGCTACATTAGTGCTTTGTAACTGTCAGAAGTAAAAAAAAAATTGTTCCAGGAAGCTTTTTAGACGTACTTTTTGTGCTTTGTGGTTTCTTTTTAAAAACAAAAGATTTTCTTTGTTTTACTAACTTCTAACAAGAGATAGACTGCTAGAAGCCGTGCACAGGAAGTGAAAAAAGGAACTTGTCTAAATGGACCTGCCAAAACATTGAATGTAATTCGGAGCGGAGAAGACATTGTCCTTATATGCATAAACCTTGTAATGGTTTAAAACATTATTGGAATTTCATGAAAAATTGTGTACCGTATGTATGAAATGTTAATGACAAAAATGACTTGTTACATTAATTTTATTTGTTGTTCTTTTTTCCAGGTATAGCTTTTACAGATTTACCAGTAAGTATTTTTATTTCTTGCTTTCTTTCATCACATTATTGGTAGTATAATGTATTTCTTTGTATGCATAATTTTAACAAGATTAGCGACTTGTATGCTGATCTGGACATTTTGTGCATATTTTCAAGAGGCTTGCTAGAACTGTGTGATTGCATGGCTTTTTACTTCTTACTAAACTACAAAACAAATGTCTGTTTGCTCCTAAAACAATCACCCATTGAGGGGGGAAAAGAAAGTAGGCCTGACTCCAGCATTCATGTTTCCCTGATTATTCTGTCAAGAGCGTTGGCTTTCCAGCTGTGACCTTTCATTTTATTGGATCGTGGGGAAAAATACACGTCCATTTTAGTTATTTCTCCTTGTTCGTTTGTTTCTTTATTTGTTACAACCATTTGATTGAACCATATGTGTTTTTATTTCCCACAAACAATTTGAATGTAGAGGCATTTTGAAACTTACACCATGCTAATTAAAGAGGATCTATTCAACAATAATATGTTGTCCATCTCCAGCCCAACCTGTACCCGACGGTCGGTCTCCAGACCCCGGGAGAGGTGGTGGACGCTAATTTTGGGCAGCATCCATTTGTATTTGACATAGAGGACTACATGCGTGAGTGGAGAACCAAGATCCAGGCGCAGATTGAGCGCTGTCCCATTGGCGAGCGAGAGGGCGAGTGGCAGGCCATGATTCAGAAGTGAGTGACTTTCGCTGTTTTTACATCTTTAGAATGTGAAATAACATGAAATAGCAGTTACTTTAAAATGTTTGAACTTTGCACAGATAAGTGATTTTATTTACCGTTCTCATTTTTAATAGCAGTTTGTCTTGTTGCTATGGCAACAAAAACACTACTTAGGGAAGCCTAAAGGGAAGGAAATAAGCATCTTTACATCGACAAAAATGGATTTGAAAGTATATTCTACCACACTGCATTTGATTCTTATATTTGATTGGTCAGAAGTTGTGTGTCATTTTTATATAGTTGCACAGGAAGTCCTGGCTTTTAATGGAACGATAGACTGTTCAAATAAGTAGTGATTTTTATTAACAAATTAAATATATTGAAATCTACTGAATCGAAAGGGGGCACGGTGGCTTAGTGGTTAGCATGTTCGCCTCACACCTCCAGGACCCGGGTTCGATTCCCGTCTCGGCCATGTGTGTGTGGAGTTTGCATGTTCTCCCCGTGCCTCAGGGGGTTTTTCTCCGGGTTCTCCGGTTTCCCCCTGTCCAAAAACATGCACGGTAGGTTGGCCTACCTTGGAAAAATTGTCCCTAATGTATGAATGTGTGTGTGTGTGTGTGTGTGTGTGTGTGTGTGTGTGTGTGTGTGTGTGTGTGTGTGTGTGTGTGTGTGTGTGTGTGTGTGTGTGTGTTCGTGTGTGTGTTCCCTGTGATGGGTGGGCATTCCATCCAGGGTGTATAATGCCCATAGACGCCTGAGATAGGCACAGACTCCCCGTGACCCGAGGGAAGATCGGATAAAGCGGTAGAAGATGAATGAATGAATGAAAATGTTTGATATGAGAAGGAAAAACACCTGCAAACCTGTTATACATAAGTACAGTTTATTAACGGGGGTCCTTTATTACATGACCCTCCAATATGCACAAGTGTCAAATTCGAAGTCATTTTCTGCAAGCTTAAATAAGGCTATGTTGCTTTAAAACATTCATTGACAACACAACTATATCCCGCATAATTCATGTGACCGTTACCTGCGGGCATCCAGCCACTGGATTACAGTGTATCCCACATCAGTGTTTACAATGGAGTATTTTTTCCCAACAAGCGGAATTGAGAAAATTGATGCAGATGGAAGGCATTTCCAAAGAAAGATGGGAAAGCGAATACATGTTTGTGCTCCAAGGAGAAAAAAACGCTATGTCTTTTGTGTTATGATGCGGCTATATACCGTCTTATGGTTACAACCGGCCCTTTGAGGCCCATCATAATGTTTATGGGGCCCGAGTTTGACTAATGGATATTTTTAATACAGCCCAGTCTGAATGTTCCTGAATGCTGCAGTATTGCATTGACACTGGCAGTGAGCTCTTCTCTTTGTTCGTAGGATGGTGGCCTCTTACTTGGTCCATCATAGTTACTGTGCTACAGCTGAAGCCTTTGCCAAGTCCACAGACCAGGCCGTTCATGAGGAGCTTGCTTCAATCAAAAACAGACAGAGTAAGTCTGCGTACATCGGTCAAATACTGATTACTTCGGTATCGGTCCAATGCAAAAGTACTGCCAAGGTTTGGTATTTGTATTTTTGATGCTGAGAATGGTATGATGAATTTGAGCATATACATTCGAATTTGTGTATTTCTTAAATTGTAGCTGTGACACGGAGCGTTTACCATTGGTGGGCATTGGTGGACTACCTTATTTTTAGATGAGCAAAAGTAATGGAATTTATAGTGTTAATAGCATTTGGTTGAAAATCTGTTGCTTGCAGTAATTACATCAATTAGGCAACCCACTGATATGCCCCACTGTTACATTATTCTGGTGTGGTGCTTTTTCAGATTTTTCCCCGCCACCGCCACCGCCACCGCCACCATCATATAGTGTAACATCTTCACCCAAGAAACATGTTTAAGTCTCTCACTGATTGTTGTTTCTTCTTAGCATTTGCAGTGTATCTGCTTTCTAAGGCTAAACTTTTTTGACGTACGCTTGCTGGAACGTCTACTTTCTTCTTCGGAACATTTCAAATAGTTTCATCGCCTGTGCCCAATGCAGCGGCTCTAATCACACTTTCTCTCTTTTGTCAGCTTCAAAATGACTTTCTCGTTTCTCTGGTTAATCCTTTAACAACAATTGGATTCTTCACACGCTCTGAAAGGCAGTGCTCAAACCGAGATTAGACATTCAGAGCTATTAATTGCTTAATCTATTATTTCGGAGTTTGGCAACAAGAAACGCCTGTCAAAATGGTCTTTTTTTTCCCCCCAGTATTTTCGTTCGCTTAAAAAAAAAAATAATAAAATAAATAAATACAGGCAATCGGTTTCATGTTTGTCTTTTTGAACTCAACCCTCAATGGCTTGTATAATTCCCAAACAAAAGATTCTAGCTTGTTGTTCCAATACTTTTGGAAGCGACTTGGTATATAGTTTGAGTTGTGAGATGCACATTGCATGGAAAAGAAACAGTACACATCTGGGGTGGGTAAATTAGACAGATCAGGAAAAGTAAGATTTGTATCTGGGCTGTATTTTTTTTTTTTTTTTTTTGTTTTGTTTTTTTTTTTTTTTTTTTTTGTAGTTGTTTGGCATACAGGTGGATTTAACAACCTTTTGAAGAAGAAAAGACGGGAAAAAAAACGATTTTTTTTTGCAGCACACCATATTGTTGTTGTTTTTTTTGGTTTTGTTTTTTTTTTTTAAATCCCACCATCAGACACATTAACAGAGGTACAATCCGGTCGATGGTAGAGCAATCAAACATTAATTAGGTGCATTCGTTAACGCGCATGAACTGCAGACCTTTTTATATTCAGAATATGTGTGGCTGAATGGTGGCTTAGTGGTTAGCACGTTCGCCTCACACCTCCAGGGTCCGGGTTTGATTCCCGTCTCGGCCATGTGTGTGTGGAGTTTGCATGTTCTCCTCGTGCCTCGGGGGTTTTTTCTCCGGGTTCTCCGGTTTTCCCCCGGTCCAAAAACATGCACAGTAGGTTGATTGGCAACTTGGAAAATTGTGTGTGTGTGTGTGTGTGTGTGTGTGTGTGTGTGTGTGTGTGTGTGTGTGTGTGTGTGTGTCCTGCGATGGGTTGGCATTCCATCCAGGGTGTATCCTGCATTAATGCCCATAGACGCCTGAGATAGGCACAGGCTCCCCGTGACCCGAGGGAAGATCGGATAAAGCGATAGAAGATGAATTGGCAAACTGAAATCAAACTGTCATAAAAGTCCTCATTAGTACAGTCATTTCACATTTAAACAGGAGTTTTGCCACTATGTATTGGGACACCTGAATCCTTTCTTGGTTCTCCTGTAAACTGTTACCCCAAACATGGAGGCAGACAGTTGGTATAAAATGCCGTTGGATGCAGTAGCATAATATTTTTCCCTTTGGTTGATCTAGGTGAATTAGAGGAGTGCAGAACTCAACCCTTCTGAACACCTTTGGAATAGATTGTAATCCAGACTTCCGCCTCCACAGATCTCCTCACCCTATATCCATACATGACGTATTTAGCACACGTGTCTGAAGGAGTACAAATCTCTACATCCACATGGGCTACATGGGGTGTAGTTGTGTCGCGTCGTGAATTGTTTGCCCATGTCTGCTCTAATATCTAGTGAAATCTATTTCCAAAAGTGTGAAAGTTATTATACTAGAAAATGTGAAGCATCGTTTGGGTATGAAAGCCAGGGTTCCCAGTCTCAGCTAAAAGTCAACTTCCCTGACATTTCCCTTTGTTTCACTGACTATAAAGCTGAATTTCCTTGGCAAAATGTGTGAAACCGTGCAATTAAATATACAGAATGGAAAAAACGTTTAAGAAATGGAAAATAAAAGAACAGAAAATCCCTAATATTCCATGATTTGGACAAAATAGCTACAGTTACAGTATTTACAGTATTTAGCAGATGCCCTTATCCAGGGAGACATACAAATAGTGCTTTTGGTCCCCCGTCTAAGGATAAATTCATTCAGGTAGGGTTGATACAAACTTAAGGTACACACATTCCCTGCTAGAAATTCCCTGACTGGAATAGACCTTTTTAAATTTCAATGATATTCCAGAAATACCAAGACCGGTGGGATCCCTACATCACAAAAACCTCAAGTAGGGTTTAGACCTATTGGACATATTTTGTAAACCCAAACACAATATGCTTCGTTGCGAACTTTGATAGAAAAAGGTTAGACGACTTTTAGTTGGTCGTTTCCCTTTGTTTATGTGCGATAAACTAGGTAGTTTCCCCGTATGAAGATAAAACAGACAAATATGCAGAAGTTAAACTTAATTTTCTTTGGAAAAAATCCTCCTTTACCTTGTATTGTTACATACTATTTGCATGTAGACAGCTTCACCAGATATTCAGCTGAAATATCTTTGCCAAAGTCACCGGTAAAACATGCCAAAGGTGTTCTAATTCAAGAGCAGTTCAATAGGATTTAGGTGCCGTGATTGGCCGAACTATTCCATAATGGCTAGCGCTCCAGCTTTACTGTTTACTCGGCTTACAGAGCTTCCATTTCCATTTATCGCCCTTATGCGGAGTTGAAGTTAAGAGCCGTGCTCAAGGGCCCACTAGTGGCAGCTTGATGATTCTAGAATTTGAACCTGCGACCTTCCGGTCCAGAACTTAATACCTTAACCACTGAGCTACCGCTGTAGCTTCACGTTTGCTTTAAGTCATTGGGAAGGGGTAGGCACAGTGGTTTAAGGTTACTGATCGGGAAGTCTGGGAAGTTCGAGCCCCGGTATCACCAATCTGCCACTCTAGGGTCCCTGAGCAAGGCTTTCAAACCCCTTGTGCTCCAGGGGCGCTGTATAGTGGCTGACACCAGCTTCCAAACAAGATTGGATATGTGAAGAAGGAATTTCACTGTTCTGTAATGGGTGTATGTATGACAAATAAAGGCTATTCTGTTCTTGTCTTGTTTCATGGTGAAACACAATCCAGACAGAATTGGCATTTCTGAGGATTATGGAATGGTAGCCATGTTGATTCCTTTCACCTGGAATAAGTCTGCTAAGTCAATGTTTGACTGTGGGTGTGGGGCAGTCTTTCTCTTTCTCTCCAACTTCTCTTCTGTTGGTGCAGAGAACATGCTGTATTCGGACTGCACCAAACTTTCCTCTAGACATCCACAATTCAATTCTTTTGCGTTTTTTACATTTCTTTTAATGCAGTTACGTGTGCTTTCTTTTTACGTATGGGCAGCTTGTTGGCCCCCTCCCCCACTCACTTCATTTTACGATGAATTTATGATTGAACTGACTTCATCATGGATTTTCTTTCTGTCCCAAATCATCTTCAATCTCAGAAATCCAGAAGCTGGTTCTGTCTGGTCGAATGGGTGAGGCTATCGAGACCACTCAGCAGCTCTACCCCAGTCTGCTCGAAAGGAACCCTGACCTGTTATTCATGTTAAAGTAAGCGCTCCCAAATGACGCTTTGCCGATTTAAATGAAGTAGGAACGTGTAGGAATGACTCCTCATTTTTGCGCACACAGAGTGAGACAGTTTATTGAAATGGTGAATGGCACTGACAGTGAGGTACGCTGTCTCGGTGGCCGGAGTCCCAAGTCCCAGGACAGCTACCCTGGTTCTCCCCGCCTTTTCAGTAGCCCCACCCACAAAGCCACTGGCTCTCAGGCCTACCAGTCAGGTATGTATTCCCAGCATGCCTATTGCGTGACATGTATCCCGATGCAAATGTAACGAGTGTCCTCGTAAATGTCCTCTGTGATGGTTTCCAGGTTTTGAAAGTAACTGCTGTAATGGAGTGTCGTCCAGTAAAGCTCACTCCTCAGCACACAGCCACAAGCCGTGTCCCACACCCACGAGCAGCGGCGAGCTGGGGGTTCTGAACGGCAGCCGCACGCAGCAGTCCAGCATAAGGTATTTATCAATAATGCCACATGGAAATGTCGTTTTTATTTTTAGAGCAAAATGTGATGATATAGTGATGATATACATTTTGCACTCAACTACTGTGTTTTCATCCTTACAATGTGGGTCACAATGGGGTTTTTGTGGCTTGTGCTATATAACAATAGACCTTCTCAGCGTATTGTTACATTATCAAGCTTTCCAGGGACATTTTTCTTTACTGATTTTTATATTTTGGTTACCAGACCTTACCAGTCTTTTAGTCTGAAATGGGGGTCATTTTTAGGTACACAATATTAACCAAAACTGCTTGAAAACTCGTTTGTAGTGAAGTATGTGTGACACATGTGTACCAAAATATTGTAATGTTCACTATACTGACTATATGGACAAAGATGTGGTTCTTCCACACACATTAACCGTGGGAGGTGGTATAGCCCAGTGGTTAAGGTGTTGGACTCTGGACCGGAAGATCACGGGTTCAAACCCCACCACCATCAAGCTGCCATTAGTGGGCCCTTGAGCAAGGCCCTTAACCCTCAATTGCTCAGTTGTAAGTCGCTCTGGATAAGTGCGTCTGCCAAATGCTGTAAATGTAAATGTATTAACACCAAAAGATAGAGGGACATAATTGTATAGCTTGTTTTTAGATGCAGTATCATTAAATTTGACCTCCACTTGCTGAACCGGGATCTCCTAGGTCATGGAATTTGAATAATATTGTGAAATTTAAAAAGGTCCTTTACAAACATTGAAAGTGAATATTGTTGTTTTTTTTTTTTTTGTCCAAGTCATGGAACGTCGTGTAGTTTGTCGCTTTAACTATTAGTTTCCATTTATTAAAATAGTGTCAGGGGTTTTGACTATCGCCACGGTTACGCTATTCTTGTTTTCCTTAATTCAAATACTTTTACCAAGCTGTACCTGTTAATTAATGCAAGGAAAACTACATTTAAAATACTGCCTGTATCTGTCTGTTTTTTTCCTCTTCGTGTTTGCTACTCCGCACAACAGCGGCCTGTTTTCCCACTTATTATAGGTCATGGAAATTCTCATTTTTAGTCAGTGCAAGTCTTAGAATAGGACCTGAAGAGGACGATCATGTGGTCTGCCGTGAGGTTAATATCAGCTCCCTATAGATGGGATGTATTGGCTTCACCCCAATCCTCCTCAACCTACATCATCACCTGACTTTATTAACAGACTTACTTATGTGTAGAATAAGCAAAAATCTCTACAACTGCGCCAAAATCCTAAAGAGTGACAATAAATGGAGAGTGAGATGTTCAGAAATAAAATAGAATAGCATTTATTTGTCATGTATACATTACAGCACTGCGAAATTCTTTCTTCACATATCCCATCTATCTATCCATCCATCCTTTCTATCTATCTATCCATCCATCCTTTCTATCTATCTATCTATCCATCCATCCTTTCTATCTATTTATCCATCCATTCTATCTATCCATCCATCCATCCATCCTTTCTGTCTATTTATACATCCATCCACACATCCTTTCTGTCTATTTATCCATCCACCCATCCTTTCTGTCTATTTATACATCCATCCATCCATCCATCCTTTCTATCTATTTATCCATCCATCTATCCTTTCTATCTATTTATCCATCCATCTATCCTTTCTATCTATTTGTCCATCCATCCATCCTTCCTTTCTATCTATTTATCTAGCCATCCTTCCTTTCTATCTATTTATCCATACATCCATCCACTCTTTCTATCTATTTATCCATCCATCCACCCTTTCTATCTATTTCCATCCATCCTTCCTTTCCATTTATTTGTCCATACATCCATCCATCCATCCTTCCTTTCTATCTATTTGTCCATACATCCATCCTTTCTATCTATTTATCCATACATCCATCCCTCCTTTCTATCTATTTATCCATCCATCCTTTCTATCTATTTATCCATCCATCCTTCCTTCCTTCCTTCCTTCCTTTCTATCTATTTATCCATCCTTCCTTCCTTCCTTCCTTTATCTAATTATCCATTCATCCATCCTTTCTGTCTATTTATCCATCCATCCTTTCTATCTATTTATCCATCCATCCTTCCTTCCAGAGCTGGGGTCAGTGTATACAGAGCTTATAGTCAGTTGTTTGCATGTTTGACGCTGCTAACATTCAGACATTCAGACACCATATTTATGATATTTATTAGTTATGCCACTTTACATGGTTTATAACTGCTCTCAGTTTTTTAGCAGCATCAGTGGTGAGAATTGTTCCGTGATAATGCTTCATATTTGAAAAGTTTGTCAAAAATGCGTCTTCTATAAATCATTTTGTTCTTTTCGATATTGTAACGCGTTAAATGCCCGCTTTTAGCAGTAATGATGTAGATATGGAGGTCGACCACATCTCCAACGGGGTGTCCGAGTCCTCCTCCAACGGTTTCCTGAACGGGAGCGCCACACACTCGGCCGACATCGAGGACTGCGAAGGTGAAATGGGTGAGACCACTAAAAAAAATGTTTATAAATGATATTTCACATTGAGATCCATTACCAGCGTAAAAAAAATATGGCGTAAAAATTAGGGGGTAAATTCCACGCCCCGTTAGTTGATGGGATTGTTGCCTTGCACGCAGAAGTAGAGTCGGCTCAGTCCAAGCGGCAGCTCTGCGGGGGGAGCCAGGCTGCCATTGAAAGGATGATCCATTTTGGCCGAGAGCTGCAGAGCATGAGCGAGCACCTTCGCCGCGAACGTGGCAAAAACTCGGCCAACAAGAAGATGCTCAAGGTAGCAACGCCGACTATTCATCATAATGCAGCTACGCTTGTGTTTTCGGGTGAAAACGATTATCAAAAGTATTCCACTTTGAATGGATCGAATGAAATGAATTGCACATTATATAGTAACCTCTTTGCTGTTTGTTTTATTTTATTTTATTTTTTGGTTGTGTGAATTATCCTTGCAGCTTTTACCTTGTGTGTGTGTGTGTGTGTGTGTGTGTGTGTGTGTGCAGGATGCTTTTAGTTTGTTGGCATACTCGGATCCTTGGAACAGTCCTGTGGGCTACCAGTTGGACTCCATCCAGAGAGAGCCAGTCTGCTCCACACTCAACAGTGCAATATTAGGTACGAGTGCAAATCCATATTTAGAGCAAGAACATTTTTAGACAGTGTTTTTTAGAAGTTAAAAGGAGGCAAATTTGACACACTCAAGGAAAAAAAAATACCGTGAACTTACTACAGAATAAACCATGTATATATAGAGCTGGGCTATAAATTGAATCCCTGATTTTTATATATATGTTTTAGACAAAATTAAATTTTGGATACAGTGGTGAAATGTGTCTGCTGTTTTTACCTGTTTTTAGCCGATGTTTTGGGGTTTTCCACTGTGGTGTTTATCCCGCACCGCCACACGCATGTGGTTGTGTGTTCAAGGTGCTGGAATAAATGCGTCGTGCTCCTTCCTTTAGTTGCCACAAACTTCAGACACATTTTTACAGCAGGGATTTGGATTGTTGAACGTCTGAAGTTACAAATCCGAATCATTCCCATACGACTGATGAAACTCCGCCCCCTCTTGGAAACGAGCTCTTTGGATTCGTCAGAGTGCGCCGCCCTGTTGTATTTCGTATTTCTCAGGTGTAATGCAGGGCGGGAGGCGGAGAACTACGGAAGCTCGATGTGTCCAAAACCGAAGCGAAAGTGTAAAATCGATTTTCAGCCTTAAAATAACCTTAAAGTACAATTGTCAGTTTTAAAAGGAAAAAAAGCTAGATTAGCTAGGCTTAGACTTGGAATAGATTATTCAAGGCCAATGTGGTTATAATAGAAAAATCTATTAGAAGGTCAGAGAGTTTTACAATAGCAGGGATCTGAAATTCATGTTTGCGAGCCCATGCAAGGTTAAATGGCATTTCAAACTAAATTACAGTTTGTTCATGGTACATTTTTTTTGCCCGTATACATATAAAAAATCAATTAAAACCATTTCTGGTATAAAGCTTGATGTTTAAGGGAAATTTATTGAGAAAGACGATCAACATTAACCATGTGAGTGGAAATCCTTATGCATGTTTTACCAAGCATTATGTCTTCCTACATTACACAGAAAGCTAGACTTTGTACATGGCAGAGTGTTTAAAAGGGTTTTATAAACCTTTTAGATCAAATGATAATGATTATCATAAAAATAGCTCTTGATTTTGCCAGCCGATTGACCCAGGATGGCTGCACCGATGAAATAAGCACATGCTTTAAGATGCATTACCATTGGCAATGGTGTGCGTTGACTTCCATGAGTAGATTAATTTGAAAATAATGTACAAAATCGATGCTGGCTTAAAAAAGAAATAAATACAATTTAAAAAGTCGCAGAGATCCTCACTTTTTAATTTGAAATAGCATTCTTGGTCAACTTTGTACACATTACATGTCATGCGATGAGTCATAGCAATAAAACGTGTTCAGGCCATTATGGGCGAATGTAGTCAGGTGCGTGCCTTGTCTCAAATCTTTAAAAATTTAAAAATAAACATTATAAATGGTCGAAAAAGTATATCTTATAAAGCAGTGGTGGCTTTATAGGATGGGGGGGGGTGATGGTGGGGTGTACGTAGGTTGTTTATATTGTAAATATAATAATAAACGCGAATCCACTGTGTATTCTTATGCAACTTTCTTAGCAGCTTCCTCGTACCATTGCGGCAAAAACATAACATGAGTATCACACTAGCAACATCCTCTCTGCCCCATAAATTATAAACAAAATAAATACCAAGTGACCTGAGATGTAAACCAGAAAATACGGTCATTTTTCAAAATAAAAGATCGTTCAGACTCGGATAATAAATAAATCGGAAATAATCAATGATTTCTTGTGTGGGTTTGGGGAACACTGCTAATAAAGAGTCGCAGTGATCTTATGTTTCTCTTAAATGTGTGTGTGTGTGTGTTGCAGAGACTCATAACCTGCCCAAGCAGCCCCCTCTGGCTCAAGCCGTGGGTCAGGCGACTCAATGTCTGGCACTTATGGCCCGCACGGGCATCGGCTCCTGTGCTTTCGCCTCAGTGGACGATTACCTGCACTAGCCCCTAGAGAAGACATAACCCTTTAAAAAATGGCCATGCAGCACAATCTGCATCCAACCCCACCTTCCTCCTCCTCCCTCCTCCTCTCTTCCTCCTCCTCCTGGCCTCAAGAAATATCGGCGGCCTGTCTTTAATTCCGACCCGGAGCGCCTCATAAGCCAGACCCATTCCAAACTCCCTCTCCTCTGAAAGACTGGATCCTATTTTTCTGCAAGCCATCCCGAGCCTGTAGGACGACATTTCAAAGGATTCCTTGAGCCAAACCAATTCCTGAACATTACACACTTTTTTATTTTTGTTTTGATTTTTAATTTGGTAGAGGGGAGGGGTGTGCATTCGTGTGCACCCGCGCGCGCGTTCGTTTGTTTGCAGGCTCCGATCATTTGTTTTCTAGTTTGAGGCATGAGAAAAAAAAAATATTCTGATTCTAAGTAATGTTATAATTAAACTCGCATATAAGATTCTATTTGTTCTCGATTGAAAGCTGGCTAAAGTGAGCACGACAGGCCCCCCCCCTTCCTTTACAGTTAACACCCTGCTGTTTTTAAGGTGCCTGCTTGTGTATTTGTTACACCCCCCCCACCACTTCACTCCTACACCTATCCCTTTTTTTGTTTTTTTGAAAGCTATATTAACATGCAGAGTGGAATATTTTAGTTATCTAAAGAAGAAGAAAATAAAAAGCAGTCCAACAAAACTGGACCCCTCCTTAGTGGTGGTATTTAGTATAGAGAGTTAGTGTGAACTGTATTTTGAGTTTAAGCCCTTCTTTGTGCAAACTCGCCCTCCCTCTGCCAAGGTTTTGATTCACGTTTGGACACTTGGACTTGTAAGTGTGCGGACGTCTACGGGCCGACCCGACTCTCGTCTCCGAACTGTTCTCGTCCAGGCAGACGCTCCACACACACACACTCACGTTTCTGTACAGTGCAGCTCTCTGAAATATGCCTAGGCTTGTATTTATCGATCGGACCCCGAGTTTTGAATAAACCTCCATCGTGCATAACAAAAAAAAATATTTGAAGGTTTAAAAACAAACAAAAAAAAAAGGAAACTGTCCGAACTGTTTATTTCCCATTGCTTGATATATACAAGCCCTGGCTGAAAAGAGGAAAAGCCTGTTCCTGGTTTTCTCCTGTGTTTCACCAGCCAGCCCTTATTGACCATCACTACGTTACAAAAGCAAGGAGAATGATACAGTATTGTCAACAGCACTGTCTTATCATTTTCAGTAATAAAATACAAATACCCAGGTGGACAAGACTCGTGTATGGACTGTGTTCTTCCAATTTCTCGATGCTCGTAGCGATCGGACGTGGACATTTTTGTTTTTTTCTTAATGTGGATGCATGACCCTCATCGTTCCACTGGAAAGGATGACCCCGTGTTTGTAAATTACAGTCTTTACGCAATTAAAATAGTCATTGACAACCAAATCTATCCAATACTGATCATGCCACAATTTCTGCAGAAGTGTTGCGTTTCTTCCAATACTTTTTATTTAGTACTTAAAGGAAATATTTACATTCATTTTTCAAAAAAAAAAAAAAAAAAAAAACATTTCACCGGTCTCTAGCAGCACTTGCGATGAATATGTAATATTTACTATCTTTAAATGTAGACCAATACATATCGGTACATAATAAATAGATTAACACGTCAATGAAAACCCTTTAAAGGACAAAACTTGAAAAAGTAAATTTTGGATATTATTGAAAATATGCAGGGTTCCCCCCCCCTCTTTCTTTTTAAAGAATACTCCAAAAAAGCTAACAATAAAGAAAACAGCGTGATCCAGTTTGTGATCTCGGTGTCTGATTCATTTAGGGCTGAGCTGCTTCCAGACACAAATCATTAGACGGTGTTTCGCAGCAGTTTCTCTCGGTTTGGTCAATTCAGTCGTGTGAAACGGCGGAAATCCGAGCAGGCAGTCGTCATACTGTCACACCAAAACAGGGCAAAAAAAAAAAAAATTTCTCCGAAGCGTCTCAGCTGGAGAGGAGCTTCTGCCTGTTGATAAATCTCTTGTTGCATTTAACTGCCTTGGCCTTCTGATCAGCTCCTGCACAGGACAGTTTAATCATTAAAAACAGCCCAACTTTGGATTTCAAGTATGTGAAGAAAAAATCAACATGCTTTCACCAGGTAGAGAAATGCTATATAGTTTAACAATTAATGATTATATAATTTAATAGTCTTGATAAGCCCAATTTCCTTCTGTTTTCATGCATCAATAATCTTAATAATAAGAATAATCTTTTAAGTAATCTTCTTAAATGACAAACCTGGTAATTTATTCTAAATATCTTTTCAAATAATTAACCAATCTCTACATTTTACGATCAAGATTTTACACGCGTTACACAAATTAAACCGTCACCATTGACAATGCTATAACTTTTAATTCACGAGGAAGAAACATCATTGAATCAGACTCCGAATGTTGCAGAACTCTTGGTTCACCATAATCTCAAGAAAGTGCTGAATTTTGAGTTTACACTGCCAGAGATGAACAAGCCAAGTTCAAACTCACCCCATTTCTCATCCACAAACTGCACTGCCGCTCCTTGATTGAGTCCACGTTTCTTTTGCAGAGAGAGAAGTTCAGCATCTGAAAGAGACCCTCAATAGTAAGCAAATAAGAAAAGGCAGATGCCTAGTACATTTCACAATATTTATGATCTGGGATTCTCATGAAGGCTACATTACAGCAGTAAATAAAAGGTTGTGCTTTACAATCTTTGTTTACACCAACAGTCATACAGTTTGTAGTACGGATGCTAGAATTTCTAGAACTCCAATTCAATCTGCTTATTTACATTATTTTATAGCATGTAGTAAAAATAGACTTTGGAGCATAATAATATTCACTAAACCACACTAAATACACCGTATCCATGTGCAATGTGTATGATTTTACACCAAGATGCTCAAACTAGAGCAATAGGGCCAAAGTTGGGCCTGCCATACCATTTAAAGTAACCGAGAAAGGAACAACAAAAATAAATGGTTATACCAACCACCATGAACAGACCGTCTGATTAACTTTGAACAAGAGTAAATGGAAAACTATTTGACACTCACCTACATGATATCAAGTCCAGTTGGTAAAAAGATTTAAAAAATAAAGACCAGCTTCGTGTGTCTCTTCAGAAGTTGCTGATATTACAAGCCTGTCAGTGTATTGTATCCCCAAAGTTTCTTCCTCATACCATTTCAGGGAGCTTTTGATTTTGATCATTTCAGGGATAGAAATTTGATTATTCTATTGGACTCACTTGTACTGTAGTGGGATTGTTTTGGTGTTAAACATTAGAAAACATGAAAAAATTAACCTGCATTTGTTCAGCATATTACAGCAATGTTTCTATTTTTATAATATTCATAAATGGTTTGGCTTTTAGTTCTTTTTTAAAAAACTACATTTGGATTGAAAACCCTTTCAAAATGAAGTCAACAGAATAAACAAGTTTAGAACATTCCTAAATAAATAATCAAATTAGGGGAACCATAATGACTTACTTATACTTGTCCTGTAGAAATATTTGTAAATAAAATCACAGATATTTCAAAATATACATATTTAACATGTCTGAAGATGAAATGTCTGTATTTGCACACACAGACAGAGACACACAGTTTGCTTACTGGTTGTTCTCCGGCTTCCTGGGCCATACAGACGTGCTTGGATGAAATCCATAGCTGACTTCTGCATTGAGGTATTGGAAGAGCTGTCCTTCACCCGAATCACCTTGCAGTTGCCCTGCAACCTAAAGCAGACCAAGACATTGGGGCATCATGGCGTCAGTGTCATTTCAGAAACCAGTAAGGTTACTGGGAAGAGCAGGACCCATCTATGACGGTCAGGTTTTTGATTATTGTTAGTGCTATGAATCACTGTTGACTACGCAAGTGCTCCATGCTGCAGTGCTGTTTGTGTGAGATTTTCTACTTGGCACTAAAGTAAATGGACAAAAACAGCACATTTGCCTAAGCATAATGCTACCTGAAATGCTTGTCTCATAAATAATGATTTAGAAAAAGCATACATTTTTCCTGCATTTGGCATTCATTCCATCGATCTCATTTTCTGACAACACAAACACCTGAGATCAGTGCTAGGGGCTAATGCTCAGATGCTTGTGGTGTGTCAGAAAATGAGCTTGATAGAATGTGACTGCCACCTTTAGTAGCATTATGCCAAACTTCACAGATGTGTTGGCAGTTTAACATGAATTGTGTCCCTGTGCGATAGAACTATTGTGCCAGGCATCATCACATGAATTCTAGTCACATGGGTTGGATTGAACATATTAAATATTAAGTGCCTGTCAAAAGAAATTTTAAAAAATGTCTGAGACACATGCATTTTCCTTTAGTTTTATATGCAACAAATCAAAAGGCAGCATTGGAAGGTGGGTGACAGTAAAGATTTTTGTGTTCTATGCTATGGTTTTATCAGAGCATAGAACAAGGCAGAATGTGTTAGCAGAATGCCTCACGCTGACGGGTCCAACATAGAGGTGGAAGCTTTAATGGTTTAGGGTAGTTTTGGATCAGGGAAGGATGGAGACTTATTCCTGGTGCAAACGATTACTGAACCAACTTTCCTACCATTCCATAGTTCAATGCCACTCAGTTCCTTTTGGACAGCAGTTCCCATTACAGTCCTAATTCTCTATAGTGAATTAGTGTACATTGATTTTGGCCATGGTTTGTTCTTCAGAGATGAATTTCGAATATCTTTAATGACTTTAATAATCCTAGGCTAAATGGGTTTGACACGGTCACTGACAGCTGATTTAATTGCCATCATAATTCTTTTTTCCTGTGATAAAATTCTGTCAGTTTCAGAAGATTTCAGATGCTTTCCTGCAGTGTGACATCCCATATGACAAATATCAAACCAAGAAAAAACAAGAGCACCGAATCTGATGATGCCATTAGCACAACGACCACCTGGTAGACAGTAACCTATTGAGTTATGGAGGAAAAATGAGGGTTTGTATGACAGTTTTATTTGTAAGGCATGTTATGAACACTGCTTCGAGGTGGTGAAGGTAGATGAGACTGAGATGGTTTGGACATGTGCAGAGGAGGGACATGAGGTACATGGGGAGGAGAATATATATATAGTATATATAGAGATATATGGATGTGGTGAGGTAAGACATGGTTGTTGGGGTTAAATGAGGCAGATGTAGAGGACAGGGTGGTATAAAGAAGGAGGATTCCCTGTGGTGACCCCTAACGGAAGCAGCCGAAAGTAGAAATTAGGATGGGGGGGGGGGGGGGGGGGGGCGGCGACGACACACAAGACAATACCGTGCTAAATATTTCAGCCAAATGTTTGGTTTCCCCACATATCTACAATACACATGCTAAATATTTCAGTGCTTGACCATTCATACTTTAAACGCCAAATGTTTGGAGGTGATATTCCCCACATTCCTAGACCCGACTTTATATATTGGCGTAAAAATCTACTTTAAAGCACTTTATAAACCTAGTACTATATATATATATATATATAGTACATGTACAGTGCTTGTACTTATATATTTCTTAATCAACACACTAATAACTGATATTTTAGATTGAATTACATAAAAGGAGCATGTATGTGTCTCTCCAGGGCCAGAGTCAATATGGGCATTAGTGGGCTTTGCTTGGCGATACTGGGGTTCGAACCCCCGACCTTCCAATCAGTACCCTAGCACCTTCACCACTGCCTCCCCATGTGGCCCCCAATCAACCTCCCCTGGTTAGTTATAGTCTGGTGCACACTCTGTGTCTCCAACAATCTAAAATTGTTTCCAGTAGTTTTACAGTCACTTCAACTATATTTTAGATTTTATTATAACTTATTGTTTTGTCCTGTATGTCCTCATAAGTGAGCGAAGGAAATTCAAGTCCGAACATCAGTCAATTTCCACCTACCTTTTAGAGACTTTCTTCTGCTTCTTCACTTTTGTTGCTTTCTCCTCCACCTGTTTGTCTGCAGGTGAATAAAGTTTTACGTTTTAAACCAGATTACAGCAAACAAAAGATTAGACACAATCTGATCAGAAACGGAAACAACCAGAAGACGACTTTTTAATGTTACCTTTCTGCTTTGGCACCGCCGTTTGTCTAGATGATTAAAGATAAACAGATAATTAAAGTGAGTATAATTAAATGGAACATACTTATATACATATACTTAGTATGTGCACCTCGCTTACTTTTGAGCCACCGTCTCAAATTCCTCCAAAAGCGTTTCTGGTAAAAGTTTGCTTTTCTAAACCGCCAGAGACATAACAATAATACAAATAATAATAATTAGAATTCATCCTATAAAACATTAGTCAATAAAAGCAGTGTTTAATCAAACATATTTATTAAACATGATCTATTCACAGGATCGTACCTTTTGCTCTTGGAAAAGCAGCTGCCGTTTTTGCCTCTTCTCCTTTAGCAGCTCTTTTCCCCTGATGAACAAAGTATGAATCAGACAACAAGATCCTAAGAGGCCATGCATTATATATTTATTTTTTACTTTCTTGTTTTCCTGTTAACACAATTTAATGTTCTCGCAATCTATCCATGTACGGTGATGATGCACCTATAGAACAAATGGCAAATCTTATGGCAAATATACAGAAAAATTCATGATCGTGCAGGAGTAATATTTACGTTAAAATTATGTAAAAAATAGGACAGGATACACACAAATATATATACATACACACACACATACAAACCGTATTCCAAAAAAGTTGGGACACTATACAAATCGTGAATAAAAACTGAATGCAATGATGTGTAGGTGCCAACTTCTAATATTTTATTCAGAATAGAACATAACACACGAAACAAAAGTTTAAACTGAGAAAATGTACCATTTTAAGGGAAAAATATGTTGATTCAGAATTTCATGGTGTCAACAAATCCCAAAAAAGTTGGGACAAGTAGCAGTAAGAGGCTGGAAAAAGTAAATTTAAGCATAACGAGGAGCTGGAAGACCAATTAACACAAATTAGGTCAATTGGCAACATGATTGGGTATAAAAAGAGCTTCTCAGAGTGGCAGTGTCTCTCAGAAGCCTAGATGGGTAGAGGATCACCAATTCCCACAATGTTGCGCAGAAAGATAGTGGAGCAATATCAGTTTATATATATACGTTTATATATAGTATATATATACTATATATATTTATATATATATATATATATATATATATATATATATATATATATATATATATATATATATATATATATATATATATATGTGTGTGTGTGTGTGTATATATGTACGTATGCACAACACACACACATTATATAATATATATATATATATATATATATATATATATATATATATATATATATATATATTATATATATATATATATGTGTGTGTGTGTGTGTGTGTGTGTGTATATATATATATACACACACACACACATACACACACACACACACACCCATTAATATACATTAAAAATATTTATGAATCATTTTCTTCGGTTTCAGTATCATAAATCTACTGGACCTTCTTATTTACCTGTTTAAAATAACTTGCATAGTATGTTGCAATATTATATTGTACATTATATGCATTTTGTACATTATATGCACTTAGCTGTTTTTGTTCTAGTTGCATTTACAAAATAAAAGATTTAAAAAAAACAACAGAATTCCTGATGCTTACGAGACTTTATTGACGATTGATTAGCGGATAAATAAATAAACATTTCATTCCAAAAGTTAAAAGGCGTATTGTAGACTGAAAACTGTTAATAAAGGAAATAACTATACATATATTTCGTTCAAGATAAACACTGTGCACGTGCAACACGTACATAAAAACGCTTGGTCTACGTTACGTTAACGTTGCATAGTGGGCCTGAATCCTATAATCACTACTACCCTACGAAACTCCACTACAGAGAGCAAATATATACTATATCCATGGGCTTAATTAGTGCACTACAGTACAAACATGAGGCGGTTTGGGATTCCACCCAAAACAGCGTGCTGGATCAGGAGCGAGAGCGGTTTCAGCACGAGGTACCTTTTGACTGAATCCCGCGCGTCTTTGACGCTCTTCAGTGCGGTTGCTTTCGAGTCGTTAAACGTGACTTCCACCGGCGCTTCATCGTCGCTCAAATCCGACATTATTTCACTTAAATCCTGCTTCGGTTCACACTCTGCCTTCCCACGTTGAAGTTTCGCCATATTGAAATCGACAAACTGTGTTAAAGACGAACAAACTGCTGCAAATGGAGCTGGAGTTAAAGCAAGTACTTCCCTCTACCGGTGCGGAGTGGGATTATTTTAAGCTTTTTTTCGTTATAACTACCGTTGTACTAAATTTCATTCATTCATTCATTCATTCATTCATCTTCTACCGCTTTATCCAAATCTTCCCTCGGGTCAAGGGGAGTCTGTGCCTATCTCAGGCGTCTATGGGCATTAAGGCAGGATACACCCTGGATGGAATGCCAACTCATCACAGGACACACACACACACACACACACACACACACACACACACATTCATACACTAGGGACAATTTTCCAAGGTGCCAATCAACCTACTGTGCATGTTTTTGGTCAGGGGGAGGAGACCGGAGAACCCGGAGAAAACCCCCTTAGGCATGAGGAGAACATGCAAACTACACACACACACACACACACACACACACACACACATAGACGAGACGGTAGTCGAACCCGGACCCTAGCGGTGTGAGGCGAACGTGCTAACCACTAAGCCACCGTGCTCCTACTAAATTTCAGTTGTATGCAAATATTGTAACAATTATTCATACATTTGCATAACTGATATAATGTCCATATAACTAATAAAACAGCACCAAATACGACCATTACCAAATAAACAAAAAAATCATTAAATCAAATAAATAATTTAGCCTGCATGTAGATACAAGTCAAGTCAATAAGCATTTATTTTCATTTCGACTATACTATATATAGCTGATGCAGTACACGGTGAAATGAGACATTTCTCCCAGACCCTTGTGCTATATAACACAACACAGAGCACTCAACATAAAGCTACATACACAACATAGAGATAAGGAAGAAATGAAGTTGTCCCAGCCACATAATCATCCACGGATGCCACGGATCATCTTTCTCCACACTACCCTGTTTTCTACATCTGCCTCTTTCACCCCAACAATCTGCAATGCCTTCCCTCACCACACCCATAAACCCCCTTTCTTGGCCTTTCCTTCTTTTCCTCCTGCCTGGCTCCTCCATCCCCAGCATTCTTCTACCTCTGAACCCCATGTCCCTCCTCTGCACATGTCCAAACCATCTCAATCTCCCTCTCCTCGTCTCCAAAACACCCGACATGCACCAACCCTCTAATAAACTCATTTCTAATCCTGTGCATCCTCATCTCTCCTAATGAAAGTCTTAACTCTGCCACATCCACTGCCTCCTGTTATTCACACACATGTACTCTGTCTAACTCCTAGTGACTTTCATTCCCCTTCTCTCCAGTGCATAAAAACACCTCTCTGGACTCTTCTCAACTTGCTCCCAACTCTCATCACAAAGTCATCCACAAACATCATGTCTGACCTCGTCCGTGAACCTGTTCATCACTACTACAAACAGGAAAGGGCTCAGAACCGATCCTTGATGCAATCCCATCTCCACCTTGAACCAGTCTGTTGTACTGCACACTTCACTGCGGTCACACACGTCATGCACAACCCCCGCATACTTCTCTGCCACACCTCATACACGTGACTTCCGCATAACAGATCACAACTCCTCTCTTGGAACCCAGTCGTACACTTACTATGCTCTGCCGATCCCAATTCATTGTCACCTCTTTCTCATTCATTTCTTCATGCCACCACCAGGTCTCTTTATCTCCCTTTCTCTTTCTCTCCTTCCTACTAGTTTACTTTATCACTCCTGCAGTAGTTGCCCAATTATCCAGCACCACCACCACCACCACCTGACCTCGTCACTGAATCTCAACATGTTCTACCTAGTGGAGTCGGTTCTAGAGGGAGGGGGTAGTTAAGGCGCTGGGCTACTGATTGGAAGGTCGGGGGTTCGAGCCCTGGTAATGCCAAGCTGCCACACTTAGGTCCTTAACCCTCTTGTGCTCCTGATCCCAGGTTCCACACCAAATGGGATATGGGCAGAAATAATTTCACTATGCTGTAATATAAATGTTACATATTAAAGCTAGTAGTGCATAACAATGTAGGAGAGACACACAAAAAGCACAGCACTGTATGTAGTAAAATGTGCAAAAAGAGATCTATAAACAAGAATGTAATTATCAACACAAAAAGTGCGCAACGGCAGCAATTGAGAGGTGTACCAGGTGTACCATATAGAGTATATGAACTATGAACTGATCTGTCTATCTGTCTGCTTGCTTTACTCTATACACCGACATGTCTCTTTCTTTATTTGCATTTATTTGTCTCTTTCCTTCTATTTGCATTCATTCCTCTTGAACTGTATTCCCGTACTGTAGTCTGTCTGTCTATCTATCTATCTGTATATCTATCTATATGTATGTCTATCCATCCATCCAGCTCTCTATCTGTCTGTCTATCTATATATATATATATATATATATATATATATATATATATATATAATATATATATATATATATATATATATATATACATATATACAGTGGTGTGAAAAACTATTTGCCCCCTTCCTGACTTTTTATTCTTTTGCATGTTTGTCACACAAAATGTTTCTGATCATCGAACACATTTTAATATTAGTCAAAGATAACTCAAGTAAACACAAAATGCAGTTTTTAAATGAATGTTTTTATTATTTAGTGAGAAAAAAAATCCAAACCCACATAGCCCTGTGTGAAAAAGTAATTGCCCCTGCACCTAATAACTGGTTGGGCCACCCTTAGCAGCAATAACTGCAATCAAACGTTTGCGATAACTTGCAACAAGTCTTTTACAGCGCTCTGGAGGAATTTTGGCCCACTCATCTTTGCAGAATTGTTGTAATTCAGCTTCATTTGAGGGTTTTCTAGCATGAACCGCCTTCTTAAGGTCATGCCACAGCATCTCAATGGGATTCAGGTCAGGACTTTGACTAGGCCACTCCAAAGTCTTCATTTTGTTTTTTTTTTTTCAGCCATTCAGAGGTGGATTTGCTGGTGTGTTTTGGGTCATTGTCCTGCTGCAGCACCCAAGATCGCTTTAGCTTGAGTTGACGAACAGATGGCCGGACATTCTCCTTCAGGATTTTTTGGTAGACATTAGAATTCATGCTTCCATCTATCACAGCAAGCCTTCCAGGTCCTGAAGCAGGAAAACAACCCTAGACCATTACACTACCACCACCATATTTTACTGTTGTTATGATGTTCTTTTTATGAAATGCTGTGTTACTTTTACGCCAGATGTAACGGGACACGCACCTTCCAAAAAGTTCAACTTTTGTCTCGTCAGTCCACAAGATATTTTCCCAAAAGTCTTGGCAGTCATTGAGATGTTTTTTAGCAAAATTAAGACGAGCCTTAATGTTCTTTTTGCTTAATAGTGGTTTGCGTCTTGGAACTCTGCCATGCAGGCCGTTTTTGCCCAGTCTCTTTCTTATGGTGGAGTCGTGAACACTGACCTTAATTGAGGTAAGTGAGGCCTGCAGTTCTTTGGATGTTGCCCTGGGATCTTTTGTGACCTCTCGGATGAGTTGTCTCTGCGCTCTTGGGGTAATTTTGGGCGGCCGGCCTCTCCTGGGAAGGTCCACCACTGTTCCATGTTTTTGCCATTTGTGGATAATGGCTCTCACTGTGGTTCGCTGGAGTCCCAAAGCTTTAGAAATGGCTTTATAACCTTTACCAGACTGATGGATCTCAATTACTTTTGATCTCATTTCTTCCTGAATTTCTTTGGATCTTGGCATGATGTCTAGCTTTTGAGGTGCTTTTGGTCTACTTCTCTGTGTCAGGTAGCTTCTGTTTAAGTGATTTCTTGATTGAAACAGGTGTGGCAGTAATCAGGCCTGGGGGTGGCTACAGAAAAAATCAAATAAAATATGATAAACCACAGTTAAGTTATTTTTTAACAAGGGGGGCAATTACTTTTTCACACAGGGCTATGTGGGTTTGGATTTTTTTCTCACTAAATAATAAAAACATTCATTTAAAAACTGCATTTTGTGTTTACTTGTGTTATCTTTGACTAATATTAAAATGTGTTCGATGATCAGAAACATTTTGTGTGACAAACATTCTATTTTTAAAGAAGTAAAAAGTCAGGAAGGGGGCAAATAGTTTTTCACACCACTGTATGTATATGTATATATATATATATATATAATATATATATATATATATATATATATATATATATATATGCATGTATGTCTGTCTTTCTATGTATCGATGTTTATCTGTCTCTATGTCTGTCCATCCATCCATCCATCCATCCATCCATCTCTCTCTCTCTATCTATCTATCTATCTATCTATCTATCTATCTATCTATCTATCTATCTATCTATCTATCTATCGGTCTGTCCACCCATCCATCCATCTATCTATCTATCTGTCTGTTTATCTATCTATATGTATGTCCATCCATCCATCTCTCTCTCTCTCTATCTACCTGTATGTATCTTTCTTTATTTGCTTGTTTCTCCATTCCAATACTAATACTTCTAATTGTATTAATTTCTCTTATACTGTGTTCCCATGATTCTGGAACATGTTTCAGTAATTCTATTTTAATTGACCAATCAGATTCCGAGTTCCTTGCTGTTGGTCCCG
Organism: Kryptopterus vitreolus; assembly: GCA_030449085.1. NCBI lineage: Eukaryota > Metazoa > Chordata > Actinopteri > Siluriformes > Siluridae > Kryptopterus > Kryptopterus vitreolus. The sequence continues at coordinate 16,344,800 of JACRUU010000017.1, read as the reverse complement.
TGCTCTTAGTTACGGTACATCGCTCGCGCATGCGCAGTCTGTAGTTGGAAAATAATCGCAGTTATTTGAGGGCTGTTTCTTGCTTTTTTCCCTCTCAGTAATTTTCGCTGCAGAATGCGGAGCGGCTTGGTGCATGTGTTCGCGGTGTGTGTGTGGGTGATAGGGGTGAGATCGCGCGGCATCCCGGAGCAGCCGTGTGTCGCCCCGCTGCAGTGGGAGGGCCGCACCGTGCGGTATGACCACAGCACCGGGAGGAACACGCGCGCCGCTGTGGCGTACGACGCACAAAACCAACGCATTAGAGTGTTAGAGCAGAAGACAGGACACACACCGTGCAAAAAGTACGTACATCTTATTTCACCTTCTCATCATTACCTAGTGTTTATAATCTAATATTGATATTCTCATTAACTACAGATAGCAGCACAATTCTTTACAAATTAGCATATATTAGGTTATATACATCATAAAAATGTTTTATTTAAAAAAATTAAACGTTAGTGTCTCCTCTGAACGTTTAGCGAGTTATTTATATCACCATGCACAAAAAGCTAGGAAAAGCCTAATCCCGTTATGTCAACGATTCGGCTCTTTGAATCGATTCTTTGAATCGTGTCCTGATCGGACCTATGAGGTGAACCAAATTTCTTTAATTAAGAGTATATATTTTTTATTATGGTTCTTTGTAGATTAAGTAATTTAGTTTGGGCTGCTCTCTAACGTATTTGACTCTCAGCTTTGTGTGTGTGTGTGTGTGTGTGTGTGTGTGTGTGTAGAAGAAGAAGCATGATTATCAGAATCTGAGACCTGCTGAGTCAGGTATTTAAGCGGGTCATCAGTTATAAGGATAAATGTTCAGACCGACCAAGCAGGCACAATAACATTGCTAATTATTCTTATTATCTTATTATTTCTAAATAGTGCTAATTAGATGCTGATGTCAATTACAAGATGTTATTCCTAGACAGTTTACAGTTGAGAGCTGTAAACAATTAGAGTTATGTTAATACATTATGTTTTTATTTTTGGATGATTTTTGTACTAATGTACGAATCTGTATATTAAGGACGTGCCTTTGTGTGGATAGCCATGCTTTCTAGAAAATGATGCTTTCAGTCACTTCTCCTATTACAACCACACCCTTGAATACAACCCAAGGATTGAACAGTGATTGTCTATGCAAAAAATGACCTGCTGTGCAATTGTGCATTGCATTTAGTTTAGACACTAAGTCAGCATTCTTTGTTTTTTTTAACTACTGCCATGAGTGCAAAGCAGAAGGAGTTGTGCTTTACAGTGTGGCATTTCACAAGTGAAAATTGTAATTGTATAGCATTTCACATTGTAGTCCAGTTCTATTTCTTTTTCTCTCAAAAAAATCTTCTGCATAATACCTGTGCTGTTGTTAACATTGTTGCTTAAATTACATACCTTCTGTTGCCACTCTTTCCACAGGTTCTTTGAATACATCTACTTGTACGCAAGTGGAGTGTATTTCCAGATTGAGCAAGTCACCAAGGCGTGCTCTAAGATTAATTTGACGGAGGCCTGGGATCCCTATGACATCCCAATGAACTCCACTTATGAGGATCAGTATTTCATTGGTGGGCCTGGAGATATGATTGAAGTCCAAGAGTGGTCTGACCGAAAACATGCTCGCAAAGGTTAGTCCAGAATAAAAAAAAGGAATCACATTGTCCATGTTGCAGATTAAATGTTACAATACAAACAAGGTCTAAGTCACAGCAAGTTAAACACTTTTCACAGCAGTAGCCTTCTTATGATTAATGCTTTACATTAAAATGAATAGGGGGGTGGTGGTTCTGGGGTTAAGGCATTGGGGGCGGGCCAGGAATGTCACAGGTTCAAATCCCAGTACCTCCAAGCAGCCTCTAGTGGGCACTTGGATAAAGCCCTTAACCTGTAAATGCTCAGTTTTAAGTCGCTCTAGATAAGGGCTACTGCGAAAATGCCGTTAATGCAAATTAGTAATAAAGATTAGACTTCTGGCAGGAGCCACTAACTTTTTAATGAATGTTGTCTGGATAAAGTCATTACATTAAATCTAGTTTTGAGGAGTTTTTGACCTAGAAAGGTTAAATCATGTATATCTTTCTAAATATTACTACAGGGCATACATTTTTGTCGTCCTCACAGATGAGACCTGGGTGGGAGTTTACACCTTGAAAGACTGCTACCCCGTGCATGAGACGTACACCAAGAACACCAGCGTGACCACCACCACTCGCTTCTTTGACCTGGAACTAGGCATCAGTGACCCTGAAGTGTTCACCCCACCCAGCACCTGCATGTCCGCTCTGCCTGAACGCATGGCCTCTGACTGCTGAAACTTTCATTGTCAGTAATCGGGTTTCTGCAGTCTGCACAGATAGAGGAAAGGAGTAACCTTTACACAGTCGATTTTCTACATGGAGAACTGCACCGGGGATGAAGTCAGCGAGACAGGATGTGTAGACTGTGTGTAGAAGTGTAGACTTAACTACCAGAAAAGCACAGCTGTACCTTAATGCACCAAGGATGGGATATTTAGGATTTAATAAGAGGGTGCATGCCATTGCTAGTTCTTTAAATCTAATGTCATCAATTTAAAAAAATAATAATATAGTCAAAACTTTGGCTTTTTAGTTGTTGATACTACCTCTTTCTAATTGTAGTTCTTTCTGCACTGCGCCTCCACTTTTGTTCTGACAGTTACTTTAACTTATTTGTTTTATATGGTGAAAAAGATTAATTGTACTCATCACACCTAACAGGGTTATGTTTGTTCAACTGACACCCTTACTTGATGGATTTGATTCATGTAACCTATATAATATGACAGCTTCACAAAGTTCAGTACTTAAGTCATTAATCCATGCTATAAATACATAACATTAAGACACTAATAAACCAATGTTACCAAAGGAATTATGCTTACAGTGTTTTTTTTATTTTTATTTTTTTATAAAATGTGCAGTACACCCATGAGAACCAAAAACATGCAGACATACAAGTATGATGGTTAAAAGCCTTTCAATTAATAAATGAACAATCTAAATCAAGGACGTTTAATTCATCATTTTGAATGAACCTCAGTGGAATGAGTTTTTTTGGAACATGTTAAAAGGTGCAATTTTACTTCATTTTCACAAAAGAAAGGATGTAAACAGTGTAAAACACTGTTAGCAGTGACTTATAGCCATAGATTATTTTTTTATTATTTCTTTGAACGGATGACATTAATACATTTACACCATTGCTTAATGTTATTATATTTAATTACTATTATTTGCTATGAACCAGATATTGGTTCATATGGTAATCGAGAGGTAAAAGCTGAGCCTAAAGTATATAAATGGAATTAAAACTGTATGCAGGATTGAATAAGGATATTGGGTAATAATGACCTATTTTTTGAACCTTATATTGTGGGTGCACTATAATTGATTTATTTCGCTTCGTACTTTAGTCATGAAGTTTGCAAAAATACCCTTTTAATCATATAATAATATAAAACAAACAAATTACCTGGTTTATCCTTTCGATAGCAAAGTGATCCCGAAAATGCTATTGAAATGTATTTAACACCAGAATCGTCATATAAAAACATTAAAGGTCCATGATTGTGCAAATGACAAATACTACAGTAAACTCCGAAAAAAAAATATTGATAACCAGGCAACTATTATTTAAACCTTTATATTCATAAATATTGCTTAAAATGGATTCTGGGAATAAACACAACAGGGAATTACACGTTAAACAAATTCCCAGGCTGGAGCGCGGTTGCGTTGCTTCCTGGTTGGTCACGTGACCAACGCGCCGGAAAGCGGTTTCGATTTTGGGACTGACTCCGGAGCGTCTTCTGTGTGGCTTTAACCTGTTCTCAACAGCGGCACCAGAAACTACAAACTGACCTGAAATCAGCCTTCCCGGCTGCCCAGCTGACGGCGTGACGATGCGGCCCAGCGTTACAATAACATTCACGCTATTACACTGGCGGTAATCACTCAGCACGGGGTTAGGTGGAGGAAACTGAACTAGTTGTACCAGCTGACTAGCAGTAGTGTAAGGTAAGTAAACACTGCAGCTTTTCTCGCACATAAATGTGATTTGATCTGGCGATGATCTCCAAATAGACGATAAGATCGCATAAACAGACCTGACGCGTTGTTTAGCAGGTATTTCCTTTTTTTGTTTCGTTTTTAAATAAAATGTGCAGTAATGTAGTGATCAGATAAGATGTGCACTAGTGTAATTGTATACCAGTTGGGTTCCTTGTGACTACGCGTTTATCAAGGTACGATCTTATAACGTGCACCAAAAGCAGAAGAATGACAAACACCCTTCTGTTTTTTTTTTTTTTTTTTTTTTTTTTTTTTTTTTTTTTTATTTATTGTTCAGCCATATTTAGTACATTAACCCAAACTGATTGTATCCGTATCGTAGTTCACTATTTAATTACTAACGACAAAACTTCCTCGTATCGTGGTTGTCGTTGTGGTTATGTTGTCATTCACAAACTGGCAGTTTTTGTAATTGTCACCTTTTCTAGAGCTTTCCTGCTGTCCGCGATTATTCCTATCATTAATACAATACAACACCGCCAGTTATTCTAATGACAAAATGCCTCCAACATATAGAATATGCAGTGCGCATGCGCCGATTTCAGAAGCAAAAAGTATATATTAGAGACATATTAAACATGTTAAACATATCCCTGTGTCATTCTGTAAATAATATAGCCTGTGATTTCAGGCATGCTGACACTGTGTCATGCAAACAGACTGGTTTTCCGTCTTCGTGTACTTGTAGCGCTTGTTTTATGGCAAAGACGTGTAACTTACATGTTTTAAGAGCAGAAATATAGGTTATTGATTTGCATGAAATTCTAGGGTCTGATTTAAAGAAGAATTGTGCTGTTCAGGATATGTCTGATTAGTCTTACCTGATTGTGAGTGTGTTTGTGCGTGACATACGACAGAAGACATACAAAAGAAATACTAGAGGAAATACTAAGTAATTTGGTAATACAAGAAGTTGTAAACAAACAGAAAGGAATTTGTAATCCAATTTTCTAAGTTGTTTGTAAAGTGTCACTAAACATTGAACTACTGGTTTGTGTGTTTACACCACCTTATTTCCACCTTAATTTATGCAGGTGGCTATTATTTAAATGGGTTCTTCCTGATTAATTCATTCTTTGTCATCTTGTAATTGCTCAGGTATATTCAGGTCAGGCTTGTGGTATAGCAAAATGTCTGTTTTTGTTGCTCAATTATTACACATGATTTATAATGTTTTTAACCTGGATCATAGGGTTGTTTATAGTTTAGTGGTGTTTTTATCCAATAGAGGAAACACAGGTGTCTGTTTATAACAGTATATACACAAGTTTGTGGACACCTGACCATCACACTCATGTGTACTTTTTGAACAATCTGTTCCAGGTTTAGTTCCGTGTCGCTATTCTTCTGAAAAGGCTCACAAGAGGCGTTACTGAGGTTAGACACCGGATGTTGGTTGAGGTGACCTGGGTTAATACCAAAGGTAATACTATGGGCTTGAGGTCAGGCACCTGTGCAGGACACTCAAGTGGTTCATTTGCATTTGGCCAATTGTCCTCGTGGCGCATGCTTTGCTCGCTGGGGCATTGTTATATTGGAATAGGAAGCGGCGTCTTGATTTTAGCGAAAGGAGATTGGAATGCTACAATCATGCAAAGGCGTCCTTGTGCGTTACAGTTCCAACTTTGTGGCAACAGTCTAAAGTCAAAGAACCACATATTTGTGTATTGGGCACACTGTGTTTCATTATAGCTTATTCATCTGCCTTCCATCATAAGTAATAGCATCAAAAATCAGAATCAGGTCAACAAAGTCATGCAACATAATGACAGCTAGATAAGATATGATTTCTTTAAAGCTGTTACTGATTACAGCTTTTATTGATTATGCCACTGATTAACCTCCAAGCAGTTTACGCCACTGATAACATTTAGTTTAAGTTGCCGTTCACGTTTACTTCTTTTTCAGTGATTGGCAGCTGTTTATTGGTTCAACTCCAATCATGATATGTACAAGTTCTCCCATTTAAACACCATGTTCAAGCATTCACCAGGCATAACATTATGACCCGTGAAGTAAATAACACTGATTTATATTTTAATCATGGCACCTGTTAGTATGGGGAATGAATGTTTTTTTTTTTCCTGAAAAATTATTTGTTAGGAGGCAGAAAAAAACGCATGAGGGTTTTTTGACAAGGTCCAAATTGTGACGTCTAGACGACTGTCAGAAAACGGCAGCGCTTGTGGGGTGTTCCTCATTTGCACGATATTAGGCAAGTGGTCATAATGTTATACCTGGCCATAAATGCCTGTTGTATATCTGCTATAATAGTAGCCAGCAGTGGATTCCTCTTGTTGGTGTGGCCGGGACTTCGAAGGAGATATTTATTCTTGGTTGTATGTCATAATGAATAACTGTTGTACGTTGTGGGTGGGATTAAAGCTTTTAAATGTTTTGTGTTCTAATTCTGAATATTTGGAGCAAATAAACCAATCAGTGTTTTCCATTTTCACATGATCAATAGAAATACGAGTGATAGAAAACCTCGTTTGTCTGAAATTCAGCATCGCTCCTATTTACAGTTGTATACAGCAAAGAGGCCTTGTGTTTTTCTTTATCCATATGACTGATAGATCCCGCTACAGCCCGTGTAATGAGAATAATGAGGGTGTTTCTACAAGTATTTTCAAAGTTATGCAACATCAGTTGTTATTTAACTTTGAGGGAAAACAGGAAGGATAGGCACTTCATTGTTCGTCATCCTGAATGTGAAAGTGCATTAATCATGGATGTGTTTTTCCCCCAAACACACAGGCATTGTGGAATTAAATGCAATAATTTAATAAAAAAAAATTATTGTGCTTTTTTTAACTGCTGGTTAGAGATTTTACATATATCAGTCATTCTATGGTCTAAATATTGTTTTTTTTATTGTATTATAAACCTTGAACAAGAACACGTTAACTGAAGCCTATTACAGTAAATAGATTTTATTCGACTGTATGCGTGTGAATTTATATTCATGTTAACTTGACCCGATTTCTAATTGTGTTTGTCTTTTCGTAAAACCAAAAGTGCAAGCTTGAAGTTTCCCCTGCCACTATAAAAGCAGTTGCACATACTGTTGGCCACTTCCTGAAAAAGTCCTGTTTTAGTAGTGTGAATCTTTTTCTTCTTTTTGTTGCTTAGCATGAACGCGACATGGCGACAAGGTGGCGCTTTCTTAACTGGTGAGAGAAAGCAGTGGGTGTATCCTGGTGTATCGTGACAGGTCATGGCCAGCCTGTGTAGCAGCGTGGACTCGAGAGCCACAGCAAGGGCTGTCGGCTCCATCAACTCCACTCCTGTGTGCACCCGCATCGATTCGTACGAAGGGGTGGAAAAGAAATGCATCTCTGACCTCCGAAGAACCTTCTGCCTCTTTGTGACCTTCGACCTACTTCTTCATCACTCTGCTCTGGATCATTGAGCTCAATGTAGGTTTTCATGTAGCACAGGAAAGCCATGTCAGAGCTGACAGATGATTAAAAGCCACTAACAAAGTTGTGGGTTTATATAAATGAGGCTATATCGTTTGTATAGTCACTTTATTATCATGAAAAGCAAAAATACTCGGATCACTTGCCTGAAAGAATAAGAATGGCCAGACTACTTCAAGCTTGATACTGAGTCTACCGTAACCCTCTATTATCAGCTGTGGTGAGTCGAAAAGCATTTCAGAATGAAAATAAACCGCCGATGTCAACATCAGGTTTCGTTCATGGTTTCTCATGCAAAATTGGGTCAAATACCTTGGACTTCTCCCATCATTCATTTGCTCTATTTCACTGAATGTCTAACTTAGTCAAGTCAAGTCAAGTCACTTAAATGTCACATCATCACACGGATGAGTGAAATTCTTATGAGCTTGCGCCAAGCAATGCAGGGACAGTTTACATAGGCAGTCTATGCAGATATTATATGCAGGGTGACAGAATGAATATATATATATATATATATATATATATATATATATATATATATATATATATATATATATATATATATATATATATATATATATCAGAGAGAGAGAGAGAGAGAGATGCATACTCAGAACCATAAGAGATTGTGCAGGTTGAGAGCAGTACATAATGCAGGGGATTGTAGTGCAAAAAGAGAGAAATGGTAAACATTAGACATGTATTATTAGTATAGTGTGAATGTGCTCCGTGCACTGATGATATGGATATGTGATGTGATATACACAGGGACATGGATGTCTATTGGATGTATTTAGTGTAACAGATATAGTATTGTATTAATGCAGGATGTGTGTGTGTATGTGTGTGTGTATACGTGTATACAGTCCAGTGTTAAAGTGCACTGTGTGATATTCGGTAGAGTCAAAGTATACCGCATATGGTACAGTGAGATTGTGCAATAAGATGCATTATCTCTGCATTATCTCTTAATATTTTTAATGAATAGAAACCTGATATTAAAGTTAATGTTTGTTTTCTTTTTAAAATGTTTTAATCAAACATTAATCAAACGGCCCCTAATCAAATAAAATGTTTGGCCCTTCATAGGAACGGGTATACACTGTGTATAAAACTACTGTAAAAACACCATCCAAATCCCTCCGTTCTACAAGACAGTAAAATATGTGTTCTCTTTCCCCTCCCTCTCTGCTTTGTGTGATTTTGCTTTTTGTGCTTCAGGTCAATGGAGGAATTGAGGAACAGCTGAAGAAGGAGGTGTTAGAATATGACTACCACAATTCTTTTTTTGACATTTTTGTACGTACTGTTATTTTTCTCTTCTACTTTCATTCGATTTGTCCTTTTACTTTTTGATGCATGTTAATTTCAGTTAAGTGTCACATCTTTGTATACTTTATGTTACCATATTTTGTGCAAATATGCCTTAAAATGCAGTCTACTAATCCTCTGATTAAAATTATATTACAGTGCTTTTTGACATTTGAAACCACTTGTGTTTAGTTTTCCTTGTCTGCTTTTTTTTTTCGTGAACAATTGCTTGATTATATATTGCTAAAATACATGTTTCTCACATACTTTTCTTCTTCTCTAGTTACTGGCTGTGTTCCGATTTGCAGCCTTGATATTGGCTTATGCAGTATGTAGACTGCGCCACTGGTGGGCCATCGCGGTACGTCCAGTTCCACACAATTAATTCAATTCATTTTTGTGTATATGTATTTGCTTTTAACAATGGACCGAGATAATACATTATTATTGCTTATGAGCAATCTGGTGGCGGCTATGGCAAATAAAAACTCCCTGGGATGGAGTAAGGAAGAAACTTGAGAGGACCCAGACTCAAGAAGGAAACCATTCCCATCTACGTGACACTGAATGTCCGTTTATTACAATGTTGAGGGGATCAAATGTGATATAAACTGTAGCCTTGGGTCAATGGCGCAGAGTAGGTACCAATCAATACTTGAAGATCCTGAGTAGCTCTGTAATTTATCGGATCCCTAGGCCTTACATGAGCAACATCCCGGCAGAGTTCCCTTCAATTGTAGAGAATAGCATCCAGAGCCATTCTAGGACAAATTGGGCAGGTCCGTGGAGAGGTTCAGTAACAATGGTTACTGGTACCTAAAGGGCATAACTCAACCAAGATAGAGCGAGAGGAACAAGGGACTGGCAAAGATATTATTGAGTATCTGTGTTTTGTGTAAAAGGGGACTCGGGCAATACAAGCTAGCGATGGCAGCATAACGAAAAGGGAGAGCCAGAAGGTAACACAGACTTGAGGAATCTTATTAATGATAAGAGCCGGCCCCATCAAACCACCATCAACAAAGCTGAGTGAATATGTGAGAGTGCATGGACAACAACATACAGATATCCAAGATCCGATCTCTCTCTCTCTCTCTCTCTCTCTCTCTCTCTATCTCTCTCTCTCTCTCTCTACTCTCTATGACTCTCTCTCTCTCTCTCTCAATATATATATATATATATATATATATATATAGATATAATATATATATATATATATATATATATATATATATATATATATATATATATATCTATATATATATATATCCTTGATCCCTCCAGATTTTAAGAAAAGACTACTGACTAAAGGCTTGTCTAAATGTGTTTTCAGCCTCGACTTGAACACCGAGACTGCATCTGAATCGCCAACACAAATTGGAATATTGCTCTATAACTGTGGGGCTTCCAGTTTTAAAGCTTTAAGTACATAACTTTTACTTTTAATTATCTGTTTAAAGAGACTTGTAGGTAAGGCATCTGGAATACAAGTTGAGGAAATGCATGAAATTAATTAATTCTCTCGAATAGTAGTAAAACTATTTAACTGCTAGTGTTATGATTATAGCGCTTATCTACAGGACTGTTTACAAAATAATTTGGATTAAAATTATTTTGAATTTCATTGCTGAAAAAGTTCCGAAACCATCACTAATTATTGATGGGGTGCACATTTGGGCGGTGATTTTATTTCCGTATTAATTTTGCTATGGTACTGAATAAAAATCTAGGATCATGTTTGTTTTTCTATGAGGGCAGAAATGTGTGGGGATCTAACAGCATAAAAGCATTTCTGTAACTCCGAAGGGTCTTCTTTAAAAACTGATCATTTTGTTTGACGACGTTTACATCCTTATTTCCGAAGTGGTGCGTTTTTTTTAACTCTCTTACATCTTTATTATACCATGGTGCTGATTTATTTATTTATTTATTTTCACATTACTTACCTAATGTTGATTCTAGACGTTCAGAACCCCAGTCAAGCTTTGCAAGCTCAGAAAGATATAATTATTGTTAATAACTCTGAAATTCACTACTGACTTGGTACAGTAGTTATCATGAAAGTACATTACTAAGCATGGTAATGTGGTGAGGTACTTGCACTACGACTGAGGCATGTTTTAAAGCAGTTAAGGTAATGATCTGGTCCTATAACATTCTGAGTAATGCCTGCTGAATCTAGAATGGACATAGCTGCTGTTCTTGCTGTTTATCAATATATATCAAAAACGGCCTCCTCTACCATTAGATGGGGCTGATTTATATAACTATACCCAGGAGGGCTAGCTTCGTGTTATATATTCTCTCGGGCTAATCCAAGTTTCTGTCAAACATTTTACATGCAAATCCTGATCTCTAGTAAATCTCATTTATAATCCATGCTTTTGACATGAGGGATCTAATATTCCACAGACCTATCTATAGATCATGGTTGCTGTCAAAGTAATTGCTTTTATATATGTGTAATGTTAATCAAGTTACTGAACCATATTTTTGAGACTTCATTGCACTTATTGACACCCGGGGGTATTAGTGATCTGTCTTATATCGCCCGAGATGGAAGGCTTGAAGCATGACAACCATAAGAATTCACTGAATTTTTTTTTTAAAACCCTTTTGTAAAGAATATAAAATTGTTTATTTATTTACTAGGATATACATTTCGCAGAAGTAATCAGTGATCGGTGCTATGTCTAAACCTTTTCTTTTCATTCTTTGTTTCTGCAGATCACAACAGCGATCACCAGTGGTTTTCTTAATTGCAAAAGTAATTATATCAAAGGTAAATATTCTCTGTTTATTCACTGGATAAAACCAAACTGTCACACAATGCTGCTCTGGTGAAATGTCTTGCTTGCTAAGATGCTTTAAAAAGCAGTATAATGGTGTGCAGATTATACAGAATATCACCCTCTATCATGATAATCTTAATTTTTTCATATAATAATAATTATTTTATATAGTGCATTCTAAAAGTAACATCTTAAATGTACTTTCCAAGCATAGACGAGACAATAAAGATTAAATGCATTTTTCTTAATTTCTTAATGCTCCTTGTCCTTGTCCAGCTGCTGTCTCAGGGGGCATTTGGTTACCTGCTACCCATCGCCTCATTTATCCTGGTGTGGATAGAGACGTGGCTCCTAGACTTCAAAGTTCTGCCACAGGAAGCCATTGATGAAAACAGTGAGTCTGTACCATCGCTGATGGTAACTTACACCGTATTGTTTGGTATATAAGATATTGAACACCGGACCGTAAGATCCAGATATATGATGTTTGAGCACCCCAGTCCAAAGCTAATAAGTTCATTTATTTTTATAGCGTTTTTCACAATGGACTTTTTCAAACCAGATTTACAGGATGTCAGAATTCTAGAACAAAATGTTAATATAAAGTTTCATCCCCGATGAGCAACTATGGCAAAGAACAACTCCCTTAGATGGAATGAGGAAGAAACCTTAAGAGGAACCAGACTCAAAAGGGAAACCCATCCTCATTTAGGTGATATCGTGTATGACTATAAATTACAGAGTATACCAGAGTGAAAAAACCCTACCATACACATTTTGAGTGCGTGAATACGAGTAATGTCCTAAGACAAAGTAGACAAAAGGGAGCTGGTAGCTCTCTAAATTCAATTCAATTCAATTTTATTTGTAGAGCGCTTTTTACAATTTGTCATCGTCTCAAAGCAGCTTTACATAATACTCTTATGTATGAAAAATGAATATCAGTTTGGCCCTAATTGTTTGTTGTTGAGCAAGCCGAAGCGATGGTTCGGGATGTTTGCTAGTATTGTCATTTGTTACAAAAATAAAACATAAATATAATGTCACTGCTGTGGATTTTTGAATATGACTTGATTTGTGTGAAACTGTATCACTTTACAGTAAGACTCCATTAAAAACTAAAGTTAATACATGCTTCACAATATTACTTATTGTTTGTTAATGTCAGAATGTATTATAACATTTTTAAACTAGCTTTAGCTAATGCTAAAAGAAGGGGGTACGGTGGCTAATTGGTTAGCATGTTCACCTCACACCTACACTGTTGGGGGTTCGTTTCCCGCCTCCACCATGTATGTGTGTGTGTGTGTGTGTGTGTGTGTGTGTGTGTGTGTGTGTGTGTGTGTGTGTGTGTGTGTGTGTGTGTGTGTGTGTGTGTGTGTGTGTGTGTGTGTGTGTGTGTGTGTGTGGAGTTTGCATGTTCTCCGCGTGCCTCAGGGTTTTTTTTTCTCTGTGTTCTGTGATTTCCCCCATTCCAAAAACATGCACGGTAAGTTGATTGGCACCTTGGAAAATTGTCCCTAGTGTGTGATGGGATGCCATTCCATACAGGGGTTGTCCTTCCCTTGTGAACCTGAGATTGGCACAGGTTACCAGAGAGAGAAGTCAGATAAATCTGTAGAAGGCTAAACGAACTAGCATAAGTGAGGTCTCGCAGTCTGGCATGCGGTGTCAGTGATTCACCATTAGAGGCTGCTCTTGTATTATATAACGACAGCAGATCAGCTGACCTCAGCACAGCTTGGGAAAAACTCTGTGTATATATTTTTGCAGGTGGTTCCAGCAATTGGTGTTGTTTAATCAGAAAAAAACAATTAATCTACCACCCTGTAAGTCAGGTAGCGATTTAGTGCGAGGAGGCCCGTGTGCCAATTCATTCCGAATCTTGAATAGGATGAGGTCAGAGCTCTCTGGCGCTTACTTGACATAGAGTGAAATTATCGTGCTGGAAAAGGTTTGGGTCTTCTAGTTCAAGTACAGGGAAAGATGCTGCATTCAAATATATCCTATACGATTTTACACCACCAAATTGTGTTTTTTTTTTGGGGGGGGGGGGGGGGGGGGAGAACTACATATTGCTGGAGAAAAGTGAAGTAGAGTATATTGGGATTAATTGTATGTGTCATAGGGGCACGGTGGCTTAGTGGTTAGCAGGTTCGCCTCACACCACCAGGGTCCGGGTTCGATTCCCGTCTCGGGCATGTGTGTGTGTGGAGTTTGCATGTTCTCCCCGTGCCTCAGGGGTTTTTTCTCTGGGTTCTCCGGTTTCCCCCAGGTCCAAAAACATGCACGGTAGGTTGATTGGCACCTTGGTTAATTGTCCCTAGTGTGTGTGTGTGTGTGTGTGTGTGTGTGTGTGTGTGCGCACGTGCGTATGTGCCCTGCAATGGGTTGGCATTTCATCCAGGGTGTATCCTGCCTTAATGCCGATAGACGCCCGAGATAGGCTCCCCGTGACCCGAGGGAAGATCAGATAAAGTGGTAGAAGATGAATGAATGAACGAATGTATGTATCATACTAATAATTGCACATTTGTTTGACAGGGTATCTAACAATACAGAGTATATCAGACAGAGCTCCACTCTTGCTACCAGGGCCTGTCTCAGACGGACAGTTCTACTCACCACCGGAGTCTGTAGCAGGTAAGAAATCATCAACCTAACACAATGCACAGTATGACAAAAGGTATAGTTTTTGTGGTTGTTTGAATTAGAATTTTACGTAATGGTTACGTGTACATGTGAGGTTATTAAGTGACTGTTGAACCACAGAGATCGTTTCTTGGAAAGCAGTACTGTCACAGCCCAGGTGCACCGGCATTATCCGGATACATTTAAACAAATGATAGCGCACGATACATCAGAAATAATACCTTGGCTATTTCTGTGTGTTTCAAACTATTTTATTTAGTAAGGATTAAAACCGATATAAGCCAGGTCCCATATGTGAACAATTAAAACACACATTTAAAAAAATTAACATTGCAATGAACAAGAAATAAATATTAAAAGAGTAAATTCCAATTTGAAGTTAAATAACTTTTATTATTGGTTTATTAAAGGGATAGATTTTGAGTGAAACTTTTATATTTATAATATCTGTTATATGAAAAGTATGCATTTATGGTACATGTGTGTAATGCAATGCAAAACGCGATTAAGTATTTTAATCTTTTGACAGCCCTAATGATTATATAATTCTCAAGTCCTTATAAGCTGTCCTAAAACAATTCATATTATTCCCTGTGTTTATTTATTTTTTTTAATGACATGAATCTGTTTGGACCTTGCAGATTCTGATGAAGAACTGGATGATAAGCATGATCTGGACAAACCCCTCGTCTAGCAGGCGTTCCAAGCTGCACATTTGTTGGCATGTCCAGTATTGCTTCATGTAAACGGTTTGTGTGTATGTCTGAGTGTCCCTGGGTTGCTCAGGAGTACTCAGTACTGTGTCAGCACTAAGATATTGGTGTAGCTTGAGCTTGTCAATGATATTGACAACCATTCTGGTTCAACAACTGCAAACAATCCAATAAGAACCATCTTCTGCCATTTTTTTTAATGAATACTGTCCCAGACACTGCAAAGATTCTACCTTTTTTTTTTTTTTTAGAGGGGGGGGGGGATTGAATGACTGTTCGCAGTCTCTTTTCAACTTGTGCCACACTCTGATTTTTATTTTGTTTACATATATATATATATATATATATATATATAGATATATATATATATATATATATATATATAGATATAGATAGATAGATAGATAGATAGATAGATAGATAGATAGATAGATAGATAGATATAGATATAGATATATATACAAACAACTATAAAAGAAATATACACACATACAAAACACCCGTGTCCTTTACATGCAAGTGTACAACCAGATAATCGGGATATCTCATTGGTTTATGTTCTTAATGTTGTTTTACTCGACCACCATTTTAACATTTATCATCAGTTCCTGTAACTTTAACATATTACAGGCAATTATTTCACATATGACATGTTCGGAGTGTTTGCTAACCCAGAGACTAACATGCACCATGAAAGGGCTTACCTGATTCTGCATGATGATCTTCACTTCACTGTTATATATGCATGTTGTCCATTACTAGACATTACCACATGTGCATTCATTCACAAGAAACATTTTTTTTGGTTGTTTGGTTTTTGAGTTTATATTTTTTTTCTGGAGAAGTTTCTGTATGTGAGGATTGATTGAGTAAAACCCACAGCGTTTAAGATTTGAAAATCATTTTGTGCCATTCTTTTTTTCCATAGAAAGTGTAAAATTGTTTGTTTTAATTAAAGTTTCTGGTTATTTCAGATCACTTAACTTGTGTGTGTTTTTTTTTTTTTTGTTTTTTTTTTAAATATTTCCATATTCACTGATCAGGCATAAAATGATCACCATGTTTTTAATATTGTATTGGACTCTTTTTGCTGCCAAAACAGTCCTGAACCTGAACATTAACTTCTTTAGCAATTGGCTCTTTTTCTTCTCCACATGTCAGTGATCCTTGGCTGCCCGTGACCCTGATGCCGGTTTCACCACTGTGAAAATAACAGATAAAAGGAGGATACTAAGAAAGTACTAATAAAATTCTACTTCAGACAGAATTTAGGTTAAATGTAAAAATGGATACTCATGGTGTGCGTATCAAAGTCTTGCCATTTGGCTGATTGCCTATTCAATGAGCTTTGCTTCTGAACGTCCCCTTTTTCTCACTACTTTTCATGTATTGTATGGAAGAAACATAATATACTGTATGTAATAAGAATATAATATGTAAGCATTCAGTAATATACTGTGAAAGCATAATTTAGTGTGGACTATAGTGAAGTGGAGTGTGGTGCATATTGTGAAGGGTGATGGAGTGTGGAGTATAGTGTGAAGGATAGTGTAGTGTGGAGTATAGTATGAAGATTATTGTATTGTGGAGTGGTTTGTGAAGGGTAGTGTAGTGTGGAGTCTAGTATGAAAATTATTGTATTGTGGAGGATAGTGTGAAGGGTAGTGTAGTGTGGAGTCTAGTATGACAATTATTGTATTGTGGAGTATGAGTATGAAATTATTGTATTGTGGAAAGTATTGTAGGTATAGTGTGAAGGGTAGTGTAGTGTGGAGTCTAGTATGACAATTATTGTATTGTGGAGTATAGTATGAAGATTATTGTATTGTGGGGTATAGTGTGAAGGGTAGTGTAGTGTGGAGTATAGTGTGAAGATTATTGTATTGTGGAGTGGTGTGTGAAGATTATTGTATTGTGGAGTGTGTAGTGTATTGTAGTGTAGAGTGTTGTATGATTATTGTATTGATGACTATAGTATGTAGCGTGTGTGGAGCATAGTATGTAGGGTGTGTGGAGGGTGTGTAGATCATTGTATTTGGAGAGTATAGTGTGAAGGGTAGTGTAGTGTGGTGAATAGTGTAAATGGCAGTGTAGTGTGGAGTATTGTTTAAAGGGTAGTGTGAATGTTATAAGGAGTATAGTGTGGGATGTGTGAAAGGGTAGTGTAGTGTGGGAATATTGTGTGAAGTATAGTGTGAATGTTATAGTAGTGTGGTGTATAGTGTGAAAGGGTAGTGTAGTGTGGAATATTGTGTGAAGTATAGCGTGAAGGGTAGTATAGTGTATAGTATAGATTAAAGAGTAGTATAGTGTGACTAACTGAAAACCATTTAATATGCCAAAAGCTACTTGGACACTATATGTAGAGATGTTTGTGTTTTTAGAGTCTAGCATGTTAGAGTACCTTGTATTGAGCAAGTAT
Organism: Kryptopterus vitreolus; assembly: GCA_030449085.1. NCBI lineage: Eukaryota > Metazoa > Chordata > Actinopteri > Siluriformes > Siluridae > Kryptopterus > Kryptopterus vitreolus. The sequence goes on along the minus strand of JACRUU010000017.1, from coordinate 16,327,358 downwards.
TGAGCAACATGCAAGGTATTACTCAGTATGCGATGCCCTTAACCCTTCCCTGTATAAATAATAATTTGTAAGTTGCTCTTCATAAGGTCATCTACATTACTGCATGTTATCCATGTAAATCTTATTTGTAGACATAACAAATATGCAATATCATTTATACTATACAATTATAGTATACGTTATAGAAGTATAGTAAAGTGAGTACACACAAATAGCTCTGACACGAACTAACAAATAATTTCACCAAACATTTTAAATCGGCAATTTTGGGGTAGATGGCAGACAATATTTACAGTGACTACCACAAGAGGGCTGCAGAGATCTGTCACAGTTCTATTCTAGTACCAGTTCTATTCTGGTTCAAGAATATAATTTAGCATATCACTGATATATTTTTGTTAATATAGTATCACACTGCCAAGAAATTTGCACTTTAAACATTAAATCTAAAGCATGTAATATATCAGACTACCATGCAATTAAAATTACACTGCTTAAATCAACTCTGAGCTGTTGATGACGGACTGACACCCCACGAGACAGGCTTTTTTCTGAAGATTTTCTACTTAAACATTTAGCCAGTTTTGTCCTGCCAAGTTTGCTCCAATCATTATGTTTGCTCAAAATTTTCCTGCTTCCAATAATCAACAGGACCTTCATACCTGATCCCCTATGATCCATTGCTGGTGTAACTGGCTAACCATTGTTATTTATTTCACCTAGAAGTGGTTTTGATGTTGCTGGTCACAGTACATCTTGTCTACTGATATATAAAGATATACACCTTAAAATATGGAGCACATTTTGATTGATGCCTTCAGCATTACTTTCAAGAGGGTCAATGTGCTATATGTATATATATGGATATAGTAAATAAATACATTTATCTAGTAAATATATATATAGTATATATATATATATATATATATATATACTATATATATATATATATATATATATATATACTATATATATATATATATATATATATATATATATATATATATTCATATTTAACACCAAACCATAGTATTAATCACAGTGCTAACAAACAATGCTTGATTTTGATTTTAAAATGGCTTAATGTTGAATTGAAAACAGGCCATGGTGTGAACCTCACCACACAGCGGCTCAAACAACCGCAGAAGCAATCTCACAGAAGCAAATACATCAAATTGTATTTAGACTGCTAGATGATGTTTATTTCTTGTAAACAAACTCCTTTACTGTGCATACAAAATTTACCATGTTGTACCCTTTACACACACTCATGAACGAACACACATCCGTTCACGTAAAAGCATATACAGATGCTTTATACTAACACTGTTAATAATAATAATAATAATAATAATAATAATAATAATAATAATAATAATAATAATAATAGTAATAATAATAATAATATATAGCAATTATTCATATAATTAATTATTAATAATTATTAATAATATTAATAATAAATGGTATTGTTAGAAAGAAAGAAAGAAAGAAAGAAAGATTTTAAAATGGCTTAATGATGAATTGAAAGCAGGCCATGCCGTGAAACCACATTGGCTTAAACAACCACACACATCTCACAGAAGAAAATAGGTTATCAGTTCAGCAAATTATACTGCTGCATGTGGTTTATTTCTCGTAAACACTCATTTACAGTGCATAGGGTGCATACGGAAACGTACCATGTTGCATACCATGTTATACCAAATAACAAATCTCTCACATCCGTGTGCGCACACACATAATATATATATATATACAAAATGTTTATGCTAACACTGTTAATATTCACAACAACAACACAATAATAATAAGATAATAATAATAAGAAGAAGAATATGGTCAAATGTCAAAAAGCATGATGCTACACATTCAATTCTATTACTTACATGCTTATATAGGATAAATGAAGGATGGAGGGAATGGATATATCTTTTAAAGCAAGCTGAAATAAGCAGAACAGTTAAGCATCGCATATCTTTAGAAAAATTTATATGAAATGTAAATTACATATACCCCCCCCCCACACACACACACACATATTAGTCACCAAATGTGGTCTAACAAATGTAAACTATTTAATTACATATTTAATTTTGATTGCTAAATGTAATCAATATAATAAAAAGTGTATTGGTTTATTCTAAGATTTTTTTAAATATTACATTACATTATTATTTAATATATAAATTAGCAAAACAGGCATTTTATTTAATTTGTAAAAAAAAAAAAAAACTGTTGATATTCACAAATGAAGATGCATACATACATATATATTACACATTGTACAAAACAATTTACAAACAACTATTCCCTACATGTTTGGTTGGAGAGTAAATAATTAACATAAAATCATACACATACTACACTTACATTGATCTTTATGGATTATTGAATTTTGAAAACACACCAGACCTTGTATTTGGGAAGTTAGTTCTCTATAAAAACTTTACATTAATGTTTTATAGTTCGTATATAGAGGAATAATCCACAGACACAAGGTTTAGCTTCTTAAAAAAAGAACACCAGGATGAAAAATGAAAACTGCAGACATTATGTCAATAGCACAAAAATGTATACACTTTAGGCTTTAGTGTTCCACATTCAATATGAAAAGTCCGCTGGATGCAGTTTGCCTGTAGGTAGTAATCAAGCAGTTAAGTACGGTGTGAATAAATACACTAATTTAAAAAAATAATTAACATTTAAATAATGTAGCTGTCATAAATCATAATTCCAGCACTAGTTTGTGCATTAGTAGTTTCTGATTAGTACTTAAGTAGTAGTTTAATTAGTTGATAATGAGCTATCCATTTATTCAATATTAATCCATGATTAATCAGCTACATTTATTATAAACCAAAACGTTTAAACAGTAGCTCTAGGGCTGATCTTTTGCACAAACCGCACACTTCCTCAGCAACAGCATTTGTGTGAGAGTTTACCAAAACAATTAGCATATAAGGCTTCAACATCGCCAACAGGCTCGTGAACCAACAAGGCACACGTTCTGAGTTATCGGTAGATTTTTTTTATCTGATAAACATCATGCCTCTTCATCTAATATCAACATAAACACAGTGTACAAAAGTCTTAAAGATAATTAAACGTCTAGCTCGATTATGCTAACAAGCTAGCAAAGAGCTCCACAATGCTAATGCTAATACACATCTAGTATATACAATTATTATTGGTATTGTCAGTCCATTTAGTGACAGAAAAATATGTTTTAAACACTTATGTCAAAATATACAATGAGTAAGTAAAGAAAAAGTGTAATTTTGAATACATTTGTTATCTGCTAATTTTCTGCTAATTTAATTGCTAATTTAAATCTGGTGAAAATTATATTTAATTAACACAATATATATTAGGCAGGGCCAATTACACATTATGTTATACATTAGTTAGGACTTAATGTATACATTAGCCAGGTCCATTAAATTATAGTTTGTAAATATAAAATATTATACAAAAAATTAAACAGGGCCAATGCAGGGTTATTAATGTAATTGGTCAAGTGACTTAACCAGGAGGGAAATGGCTTATTTTTGCTTGTAGATTGCTTACTTTTAGCAGAACTGTATAAAAGCTCTTTAGATGAAGATAAAAAATACATTATACATACATTATATATACATTATACATTATACATGATGCTATTCAGTAATACAATGCTCATGCTATTGCACTATTACAACACAGCCACAGTTTAGGCTGAATATCGGCGGGGTATGATTCTACCATATTTTTCTATTTACAGCTATGTGAATATCGAATATATATCGAAACATTTTTGAGCAGGTTGGTCTGAAGATAAAGTTGCCAAATGTACAGTTGACTGGAATTCTTGTTATTATAAAAAAGTATTATAACACACTGTACATCACAGCTTTTTGTGTATAGCTGAGACTGGCACATGTTGACCTTTATAAAAGGAAGATAGAACCTACATGTAATAGCTTAAATTTGTCTGGGTATAGTTTTGCAGAACTAACAACTAACATTGCATTATAACACTCTGCATTATTAGTGATAAATCTGATATGATAAATATATATATATATATATATATATATATATATATATATATATATATATATATATATATATATATATATATAATATGATATATATATATATATATATATATATATATACTCTGTATCTATGTATCTTCAAATCTGAACTGCTTTGTGATGTTGAGGGAGGTGGGAGCTCAGTGGTTAAGGCGCAGGTCTCTGGAAGACTGAAAGATCGCAGCTTCAAATACTAACACCACCAAGCTGCCACTAGTGGGCCCTTGAGCAAGGCCCTTAACCCCCAATTGCTCAGTTGTAAGTTGCTGTGGATAAGGGTGTCTGCCAAATACCTTAAATGGATATGTTAAATATTGTTAAAATGTGATATCCAAATAAAACGTAATAAAATGAAATTGAACATCCATTCAGGCATTTTGAAAGCCACCCTCAACTTGCTGAATGTTTGGTCTCCAAATTTCTGATTACCCAAATAAACTTATCATTTGCCCTTCTCTTAGATTGTAAGAAGTTAAATAATAATATAACTGACATTCATGATAACTATTTGATATTTGTTTAATTATTTGTTTCTGAAGGAGCATTAGACAGAAAGGTGTGCTACAAAAGACATCAAATTCGATGCAAAATATAAAGGAAGTATGGCAAAATACATCTTGTGCAACATACACAATGTGTAGAAATAAATCATTGGAACGCTTTTGTTTATACCAATGAATTAATTTTCAGTTTGCATATTCCACTTTTCACATTTAACATTATTATCAGCTAAATTAACTTGATAATATGCAAGTGAATGAACCATAAATAATCATTCCTGGACAGGTGTACAGTACCACATAAAATGTCACAGTTTCTTTTAGATTACCTGATAAGGAAAATTCAGAACGGAATTTTATGGCCCAAACCAAGTCATAATTTTAGCTTACACCCACACAGACTTTTTTTTGAAGAACACTTGTGTAAAAAATTAGGGCCTACCGCTAAAGTTAATGACTTATCAGCTCAGCAAATGTGGTCAAAGTGCTGCATGTGGTGTATTTCCTGCAAACACGCTCAACTGCACTTCATGCAAAACCCAGCATGCATTCCAACCACAGCAGTTTCCATTCTGATCAAAGTAATACGATTAATTATTACCTAGACTTTATTAAATGCATTAACTAAGCACACTTTTGTTTCAATAAAAAAATAATCATGTACTAATAATTCAGCATCTGGTATGATATAGAAAAATCACCAATTACATCATGTTTATTAAAGCATTAAAATAATTCACCATTTGTATGTGTAGTTTTTATAGATCACGTACTGTCACTTTATCATATAATTAGATTTAAGTTTTATTATTTAATAATTATTTAATACTGGACATTGTGTCAAAGTGAAAAAGAAAAAAGAAAAAGACTGTTCTTTATAAGTGTAAGTTAGGTTCCTTATGAGCGAACCGAAGTGGCAAGTAAAAACTCCCTGACATGGAATAAGTTAGAATAAATTAGGGAACCCATTCCCATTTAGGTGACACCGAATGTGATGAATTGTAATATACACTGAAGCCTAGGGTCAGTGAGGCTAGAGTGATCCCCAATCCATCTTCAAAGCTCCATAATTACAGTAAAAACAGTGTAATTGTTATATATAAACAGAATATTACATAATAATATACAGTATAGTATACAGTATGTGTTTGAGTAAATGTACTTTATTACTGTATAGTACTAATGTTTTACCTACATTCTAGCTTTACTGCGTAGAAAAGCTACTTTTTCACTCTACTCAGCTACATTTATAATTCAACATTCATTCATTCATCTTCTACCGCTATATCCGATCTTCCCTCGGGTCACGGCGAGCCTGTGCCTATCTCAGGGGTCTATGGGCATTAAGGCAGGACACACCCTGGATGGAATGCCAACCCATCACAGGGCACACACACACACACAATCACACACACACACATTCATACACTAGGGACAATTTTGAGGCACGGGGAGAACATGCAAACTCCACACACACATGACCGAGACGGGAATCGAACCCAGACCCTGGAGGTGTGAGGCGAACGTGCTAAAAAAAAAGAGCCTCATTGCAAACTTCATTCATTGTTGCTCATTGTGACATATTCCTTTATCTATTATGTAATAATTCTTTAAAAATAACCTGTTTTATAGCAGCCGTATTGTCACAGTGGATGAAATAACTGTTTAACCATGGAGATGATTTAATAGAAATACCTTTAATAGAAATGTCACTTTAAGTTCAGGTGCATCCTCACAGGAAATACCGTCAATATCAGTTAGCTATACTAGAATTACTCCAGATAACACAAATTATTCTGTATATTTCCCATCTTTACTTGCACTGTTTTCATTAAAATTAATGTCCAGGACATCCCACAGATTCCCAATTGATTTGGGAGGCCAAGTAAACACTTTAAACACTTTAAACACTGTCCCTAAAACCATATTAAACATTTGTTGCAGTGTGGCAGGTCACTATATCCTAGGGCTATACGTGCTTAACAAGTGATACATGTCAAAGTAGCATCACTATGAATACCAAGACCCAAGGTTTCCCGGCATTATTGATCCCAGGTAAGCCAGTAACACGCCTCCAGTACATCCAAATGATGTACTAACAATTGCATATGCTCTGCCCAAAACATCTACATTTACATTTACATTTGCGGCATTTAGCAGACGCCCTTATCCAGAGCGACTTACAACTGAGCAATTGAGGGTTAAGGGCCTTGCTCAAGGGCCCACTAGTGGCATCTTTGTGGTGGTGGGGTTTGAACCCATGATCTTCCGGTCCAGAGTCCAACACCTTAACCACTGGACTACCACCTCCCCACCTCACCATCTATCCAATCTAACTGACAACTCACAATATTTCATAGTCATTCATATCTATCTACTTATATCTATGTATCTATTTACTAGGAACATTTCCACTGCTTTATGCCATATCTCCCTGATCAGTGTATATTTAATTATTAATGGTGTAATAACATATCATGACATTGTGTCTTCCAATTGTGATATTGTAAACCATGAGGTACTTATGCCAAAGGCTTAACACCTCATCAAATATTGACTTCTGCCATTTCTATCATACAAAAAAAACTCATAACATTTTTTTAGAAAGTGATTTTAATAATACAAGAATCCATTTGTAGAAAATGTAATAAATGCAAGAGTACAATTATAATATGTTTATAGTCAATACAAGTGCATGGAAAGATACAACAGGTTTTAAAGTAACTGTGTATAAAAGCAGGTACATATTCTTACTATATAATTAAAGGTATTGAAATTATCACATTAATTAGATGCATAACATTGCTAAGTAGATAGACAGACAGACAGATAGATAGATAGATAGATAGATAGATAGATAGATAGATAGATAGATAGATAGATAGATAGATAGATAGATAGATAGATAGATAGATAGATAGATAGATAGATAGACAGATAGATAGATAGATAGATAGATAGATAGATAGATAGATAGATAGATAGATAGACCAGATTATTCATTGATTCAGTGATCAGCGAGCTTTGCTTTTAATAATCTCCATGCTAGCTGGTGTTCTCTTGAACCGTAAGACAAAGATGGTGAAGAAATAAAGCACGTTTTTCACTAGTAGTATCACATATGTCATGCTGAACAGATACTGACTACGATTGAGCTTAATCTCACCTGCACAAAAGACATAAAGGAGAACATTTGTAAACATCAGTCACGGAAATGCTATTATTTATCATTATGTGATAATGTGAATTTCATTTATTACGCAGTTGCAAAAATGTTAAACAGCCAGTGAATTATGAAAATATGAATGATATAATTATTACAAAACAAGGTGCCTTTTTATCATTTTATTTAAAACACATTTGCTTGAGATTTATGTACATACCAGTATTCAAGATTTCGTCTTCCTCCACCTCTTGTACTGGTGTTGGGGATGTACAGGGATTAGCAGTGTGAGAATTTGGCTTTTTTTGAACCTTGTGCATGTCTTCGTCTGTAAGGAAATTAACAACATTGTGTATTTTTAATATAACTTTGTGACATTTTGTGTATTGCTATTTCTAAATTAAATAATTATACATCTTTAGTTTAAAAGACCAGGCAGCTAAATGAGGAATAGTTCACATGTTAGAATTACAAATGACAAATGCAGGCATTCTGTAGGTACAAAATCCAAATTCTGTAGAATTATTCAACATTAATAAAACCTATTTGTAAAAATAATTTTTTATACAGAAAGTACAGATTAACAAAGGAGGACATTTTGAGAAAGGAACTGCAAAAATGAGCTGCATTTGTGTTACCTGTTGGAATGGCATGTTCTGTTTCACCAGTGGAGCCGTGCTGAACAAAGCAAGTGAATCTATTGTTCATGGCCTTGTTCTTTTCTACGATAAGCATGCTGGTTATTCGGACCGCTGAAGTTTCTGTATCTGATTTTTTATCTCTCTGCTCCAGCTTTTCTTCCTCTTCCAGTCCCACATTTTCTTCATTAGAATTTTTTGCTTTCCACCTGAATCTCACCAGGTCTGGGAACATGTCTCTCGCCTCGCACAGCAGGACAGCGCGTTCATTCTGTGGCTTGGTCATTGGATACACAGAGACTTTAGGCAGTTTCACCTCCTCATCTGCAGTTATAGAGAACATGTAAGAGAAATCATTAAACGCAATAAGAGAATACATTACTTGAACATTTCTTAGTATTCTTTATACATTCCACTTATTATGTTACTTGCATTTGCACTATGTACCTTTGTAAATTTCTAATTTATGTCTTGTTGTATTTTTTTCCCTTTTATGTCATTACAATTTGTGTCATAGGTGATACACAGAGTAATGTATGGTTTAATGTAACAGACAGTTTTTTTGTACAAATAACAATAAACTTTAAAGAATTATTTTTTTTATTTAGCATGATAATTTCATAAGCACAGTAAAATGGATCAGAAGTGTTTACAAAACAGGGACATCAAACACCCAGACCTCATAAAGAACAGTGCTGAATACAATTTAACTTTAACTTACACTGTTACTCATTACATGTCATGTATAATTATACAATTATACCATTATAAATATATCATTATACAAAGAATTTGTATAAATGAATGACATAACATCTAACATCATTCCTAAAAAATAAACATTTGCAATTTGTGGTTTTATAAAATAACAATATAGATAAAATAATATCTATTATTATTATTATTAGTAGTAGTAGTAATAGTAATAGTAGTACCACTACTACTACTACAATAAATAATAATCATAAGAAATCATAATAACAGTTTTAATAATAATAGTAGAAATATTATTCGGTTTTACTTCAGCCACTTTACAAATTACAAATGCTTGTTTGAATTGAATGAATTGAAATGAATTACGTATTATTTATTTATTATTTTATTTATTTTAGAGTACAAATCCACTCCTAGAGGAGCAGCAAGGTCTGATTTAACGAGATCTATTTCTTGGCAATCTATGTCAAGTCAAAAAATACTGTTTTACCAAAGTTAAGCAACAGGAACATTCCATAGTGCAGAATTTTACTTGCTAGCTCATTTAATACATATAGTGACTGTTAATCAATCTAAACCTGCACTAACGTAAATGGCATGTTAAACATTAGTGCTAAAACTAGAATGTATTACATTTAACATAAAATCATTGTCTGCATTTATTTCAATATTGAGTGTGTTCACTTCAGCTGTGAAAGCTTAATAAAGACTTTTGTCTGAAATGTTCTGTTTTACTGGAAACATTGTGCACTATTCTTCTTCTATCTATGTCCATATGTGTATTTGAAAACTGTATTCATATACTCTAATAATGATATGAATATATACGTATAAAAAGTAAATGTATTCATTAATACTAGATAATCATAACTTAAAACACACATGTCTGGTTATTATTGAAGTGTAAACATAATATACCAATGTTGTTTATTTATTCATTATCAGGGAGGGGGTGTAGCTCAGTGGTTTAGTGGCGCTGAGCTACTCATCGGAAGGTCGGGGTTCGAGTCCCGACATAAGCTGCCGCCCTTGGGTCCTTGATCAAGGCCCTTAACCGTCTGTGCTCCATGGGTGCTGTATTATGCCTGACCCTGCACTCTGACCCCAGCTTCCAAACAATCTGGGATATGCGAAGAAATAATTTCACTGTGCTGTAATGTATATGTGACAAATAAAGGTGATTCTATTCTATTCTTTTGGGATTGTTGGTTTAGTATGGCCTGTCCTCAAAATTTGTGCAAGTCATATCAAAGAAATAAATGACAGAAAGCATAAACAATTTCTGAACACTGGAAAGATTGAAAATAATTGAAGTCACAATGAAGCTATTGGCTACTTTAACCATTTCGGATGCCCTGAGAAACAATCATTGAAATAATAAACACATTAATACATAGAATTAATAAACATATTAAATATATATCCTCACATGTATTAATGTTGTTTAATTGTTTGCCTGATTTATTTATATATTTTGTATTTAAGTATTTATACCCAATATTAATCTATGAATGTTACATTTTATCACACAATATTTAAACCATTACTTTTTTTAAAGACCTCGATATTTTATTTTTCTATTTATTTTTATTTATAGAATTTTGACCTTCTAAATCATTTTGCAAATAATATGAATCTAGAAGAGAAAAAACAAACAAACAGAAAATTGTGTCCATACCAGCGACGATAAGCCAAGTACCAGATCCAAATACAGACTACAGCAAAAACAATTTGATATCCAAACACACCTTTTAATAAATTTTAAGCTCTGGGAAAAAATATTTACTCACAGTATCTATTCTATTTATTAAATATTTCTTTGTCATTTTCTCTCTTTTTAAAGTTTTTTTTTTCATACATTTCTATGAGCATTTCGGTCACAATAAAAGTTAGAAGTTCTCATACCAGTGATGGTGAGTAGATGCACACTTTAACAAACGTTTTTGAACAACTGGACTGCCAAATACGACATCCTAAAAATATTTTTCTACAAATACTGCTTTTATTCAATAATTATTTTCTGTGCTACCAATATAACCAGTATCTCTGAATAGTGCACACACTTTATAGCAGTAAAATGTCAAAAAAAATCCATATTTCTAAGTGTCCTCAATTTCATTTTGTGCTATACTGTACACCATGACATTTGTGCTATTGATTGATTAGGTTGCAGATGGCAAAAAAAAATGGAGATTGTTTTGCCGCAATTAAATTCAGATTATTATTTGAATCCAGAAGACATGTGTTCATACCTGTGACAATAAGACGGGTTCCAGATCCAAACACTTTGTGACTTAATGTATCCATCTGACACTCTGACTCAAACTATACAAAATACTTACAAACAACTAGATATCTAAACAAGCTGTAATTGAGTGTCTTATAGATTGCCACATTTCTTCTTTTTTAATTAGCTTTAATTATAACGTTTCCTCTCTAATAAGAAATATTACCACTGTACGAAACATTTATACACCATAAAGATAATATAATGCTATGGAAACTGAGGTACCAGTATAAGCAGTATGAATGAATACTGTACATATCAAGGTGTTAAATACACTTATGAATATGCTTTAAATTATTTTAATACATTCCCTGCTATACTGTACACTTTTCACTCTATATAATTAACTAATATATTTGTCAGTAATGAATTTATATCAGATATGCATTTAGTGTATTTTATTATATGCATATGTATCTATTTAATATTTACATTATTTAAACATTTTCTTGGACTATTTTTTTATATTAAGTTACTAAAAAGAAGAGAGCAAAATATACCCATACCAGTAACGATAAGCTGAGTTCCAGATCCAAATACTTTGTGGTAGTATCCACCAGAATCCACTATGACTCAGACCTCACCAAATACTTCTATACAACAGATCACTGTCTCTTAATATCACTACTAAAAATATACCTTTCCACTAATGAAAATATTAAACATATCAAAGATAAACCGCCATCGGGCACCATATTGTAATGGTTAAATGATTATGATTTGGTGAAGTGCTCAACATTTTGAAATCACTATAACAATATATATATCACTACTGTACCTTGTCAGCACTTTAAGCAACTTTTTATTCCTCTTAATATATTATATACATATTTTTTTTACCTAAATTAGTTTAGTAAGTTTAAAAAAAACAAAACAACCTTATTATGCTTCACTCCATCATAGACAGTTGGTTCAGTTACGAGTTAAAACTAAATATAGTCAGTGACCATAAGCCTAGTTCCTAGTTCCAAACACTACAAATGCATATCAATTCATAGTATACTATATGTTCTACAGACTACACCACAGACCTCTATGACTTCTCTTTAATGCATAGTTCAATTTATAATGCACATACGTGTTCAAAAGTTTTCTGTATAAGTGCGGGTTACTGTATACCGTTATTGTTACTGTATACTATTATTGTACAGAAAAATCTCTTTCACATTTGATTTATATACTGTATACGTGATTCAGTCCATTCAGCTTCCATTCAGTCTATATCTTTCAAGGAAGGATTTGATATTTCAGTAAGACAATGCCAAACTGCATTCGGGATCTGTTACAACATCATGACTAGCAGAGGAGTCTAGCGGAGTCTGACCACTAAACCGGCCGAGTCAAGACCCTCCATATCATGAAGTGAATAATAGGATTAAAAAGACCCAGGACTGTTGAGCAACTGGATATGCATATTGATTTAATCGCAAAATATTCAAATAATTATCTTTGCAGTCATCTATGCAGACATTTCTTTTTGCACTGTTTTTATAGGTTGACATTTCTATAATATTTACTATTATTACACTTGTCTTTCTAATTCATTTTGCAGGTATTATCAAGCCATTAGACAAATACGTATATGTTCCAGATTCAAATACTCCAAACTTTACATTAAAGTCTATATTGAGAGCAAATACTAAATATATATTTAATTTGAAATTATTTACCATATTTCTCATCTTTTTTTTATATTTGCTGAAATGTGACCTTTGCTTCAATTTATTATAAACCATTTCTTTAGGTCAGTTAACAAAAATAAGGAAAATGCGTTCATACCAGTGACGATAAGACGAGTTCCAGATCCAAAGGCTTTATAAGTATATCCACTGTGACTCAAATTACACCAAATACCTCGAAACAACTTGCTAGCTAAATTAGCTCTTAAAAAAAGAGCTAATATTACTATTATTGAGTAATTAGAAATATTGGAATTATCAAAGACATGATATCATTTGTTTACTATTTGCTAAATGTAATATTTAGATGATTTTGTTCAACATGTTAAAATGCTATGGCAAGTATAACCAGTATCTGTGATTGTACACGGCAAGCTTTTTAATAAACTTTAAACTTCATACAACATTTTTTTTGTTGTGTGTTTTGAATATATTTGGAGCTATGCTATATAATTTTAAACAAGTAACATCTAAATATTTACTATTTCACCATTAAATTCTATAATTACTAAATTTCTACTTTTTACTGATAAGAAACATTAAATCTGCCACAAGGACACTACACGTAGAGATGTTTGTGTTTTAGAGATCAGCATTTTAAAATTAAGTGGGAAATAACATTTTAAAAACTCTTTTAAACTTGATTATATAAATTGTACAATGGTCTTGGACAGTATATGTCAGTCACATACATTTTCATATGCTGAACTGAATTTTTTACTGTATGATTTGTTGAACTAGTAAAACATCTACCCAGACATTATTTAACATTCATTTTTCCTTCTGTGATCTTAATTACTTAAGTTTAACTTGCCATTTTCTTTTGAGCATTTTATGTAGTGGACAAAATCAAAAGTGGAAAATGTGCTCATACCAGTGACAATAAGATGAGTTCCCGATCCAAATACTTTGTAGCTGTAGTAGCTGCTTCCAGAGTCACACTGTATCACTGTATACATCAAACACCTTCTTCTAAACAACGCAACATCTAATAATTTTCTCTATTTTCTGAGATTAAGTTGAAACGTTATAGACAAGTATACCATGTGAAAAGTGCACGACTCAATATAGTCACAAATATGTTTAAAGTCACACAAGTGGTCTAGAATAAGTCACAGTAAGTGATTTCTTACCTGTTACATAAAGTCTTGTTCCTGAGCCGAAATACTTTACCCAGTATCCCACAGCATGATGTACAATGACAAAAATGACTTCGTAGACATAATGAAAAGATTCACCACTCAAAATCCATTTAAATACAATCACCTGAACAGAGAACTCATGGCGACGTAAACATTAGAATAAAATATGCAATATTGGCCAGAGATGAGCACCAAATGATTTATTTATGAGAAACTCAAATGGATATACTTAAATTACATATTCCTAATCTTACCACTAGGGGTTGAAACATCTGGCAAACTGTATACCACATGTTAGTAATCAGACATCTACGGTACAACAAACAAGTCTCATTTACAATAGTTGCTACTCTACATGTTTCCTTAATGCAGCACCAGTACAACAAATCATTGTGAATAAACTATTAAACTTCAACAAAGCAGAGCAGAAAAAACAGAGCCTTTAAGCAAAAGAAGCTGAAGAGAGATTTTGATAGGAACATTTGGCAATGGACAATCCAGATGACATGAAGTTTGTGAATATTGGAGAAAATCTGAAATAACAAAAATGGCAATTACATTTAAACAGATAAAACTGTCCTTTTAACTTTTCTGCTGCATAGCCTCAGGTCTGGGATACAAATATTCATTCATTCATTCATTCATTCATTCATTCATTCATTCATTCATCTTCTACCCCTATATCCGATCTTCCCTCGGGTCACGGGGAGCCTGTGCCTATCTCAGGCGTCTATGGGCATTAAGGCAGGATACACACTGGATGGAATGCCAACCCATCGCAGGACACACACAGACACACATTCATTCACACACACATTCACACACTAGGAACAATTTTCCAAGGTGCCAATCAACCTACCGTGCATGTTTTTGGACTGGGAGGAAACCAGAGAACCAGGAGAAAAACCCCCTGAGGCACGGGGAGAACATGCAAACTCCACACACTTGGCAGAGATAGGAATCGAACCCGGACCCTGGTGGTGTGAGGCGAATGTGCTAACAGTGCCCCCCGGGATACAAATATTGATCATTTAAAATATTTAGGCAATTTTTGTAATACTTTCTCAAACCACAATTTTTATACAATATATGCAGGAGCTAAAAGAATATGTAGGAGGTAAAAAAAAAAAAAAAACCCAAGGTGGAATAAGATTTATTTAGCAAGAAATTGATGTTGGCAGGGAATTCAGGAAAGCATGTAAAAAATTAGGATCAAAACAATTGTCTATTTGCATACTCATTATTATTTACACAATTGAGAATTGGCTATGGGTTACTAATCGGAATGTTGGGTCTCACCAAGAAGCCACTCCCGGGTCCTTGAGGAACACCTTTAAACCCCTGTGCTCCAGGGGCAGTGTATCATAGCTGACCCTATGCTCTGACACAACTTCCTGTGCAGTAATGTATATTAAAATCATTATAATGTATATTAATCCTTCAATTAATCAGTTTATTCATATTATTCCTTAATATAGGAATGGATTGTGGGTTTTTGTACAACACTCATAGTTTTAATCTCACTGTGCCTCCCACAACCCAGCAGGCAAAATAATATATTGCAGAAAGCTCCGTCTTAAAATTAAAAATACGGATTACCAAATCAAACTTATTTCCTGTCTTCTCCGATTTCAGTGTTTCAAAGCTGTGCTGATTATGAACTGTTTGCTCCACAATGTCCACATATTGAATTCTCTTATATGCTCTTATATGCATCTCTCTTCTGATACCAGTGAATGTAACCTCTACAATCTGAAGGGAAGCTACATTCTATCTCGACGAGCTTGCTGGCTGTTTTTATCATGAACGTTGCATGATGCAGCTCTACCTGGATAAATAATAAACATCATCATGAATCATAAGGGGGGGCACCGTGGCTTAGTGGTTAGCACGTTCGCCTTACACCGCCAGGATCCGGGTTCAATTCCCAGTCTCGGGCATGTGTGTGTGGAGTTTGCATGTTCTTCTCAGGGGGTTTTTCTCCGGGTTCTCCGGGTTCTCCGGTTTCCTTCCGGATCCAAAAACATGCACGGTAGGTTTGATTGGCACCTTGGAAAATTGTCCCTAGTGTATGAATGTGTGTGTGTGTGTGTGTGTGTGTCCTGCGATGGGTTGGCATTCCATCCAGGGTGTATCCTGCCTTAATGCCCATAGACGCCTGAGATAGGCACAGACTCCCCATGACCCGAGGGAAGATTGGATAAAGCGGTAGAAGATGAATGAATGAAGCATAAGTGCAATAAGACAATCGAGGTCATCCTGTAATGTGTTTTAAAACTATTGCAGATGCATCAGAATATAACGAAAAGATGGTTATTACATTGGCTTAGAAATTTGTTTATTAAAAGCATATAAAAAAGAACTGCAAAAGCGTCACAGAATTATAAAAAAAACAATATCAAGTCTTTAACATACTTTGAGGATCTCCAGTTTGCAGACAAATATCCATAGCATATCGCCAAAATGCTTGCATTTAACTTTTAGGAAAATTAAAAATTTTCAAGGTTATATTGTAATTAAGAAAGAATTTTGTAATTATTTAATTTAAGAATATTGTAATTAAGAATAACTGTTGCACCATGGAGAACTTTTGGTTGGACTGCCTCTGAATAACTGAGTCCAGGTGCATCTTCACAGCAACATTACACCAACCAGCCAGAGAATTAAAACCAGTGGCATGTAACGTAAACATTGATTAGATCATTAAAACAGCACCTGTCAAGGGTGGCATATATTAATCATTGAGTGAAAAGTCAGTTTAAAAACAAATTAGAAGCCAGCAATGATTAAAATTATGATTAAAATTAATTTTATATGTATATCTCTTTTAAGAATTTTAAGACATTACCTCAAAACAGCTTTACACAGATAATGCAGTAAGAATGAAAAAGATGATGTATGATTTAGATCGATATACATTTTAAAAAATTTGTCTCTCAGATAAATGACTGTGAATTAAGACTCCAACATGCAATGTTTTTTCCCTTGAATGTATAGATATTGAATATTGAAATATATAGCTCTCTTCACGTTCAGAAAGTTAAGAACAGAATTTGATAAATGTTATTAGTTATACAAGTCATTTACAGTGTGGGAATTTTTAAAAATACGAAATGTAAACGATAATGTTGCCTTTGTTTTTACGTTTATTGAACTCTATAAACAACATGAAGGCATTTAATTATTACAGAAGACACAGTAAGACAGTTACTGAAGAAAAGAACACAAAATACCATACACAGATTACAGTGCAACTGTTGCTATTGTTGTTGTTGTTTTTCACCACTTTTATATTATTAGTATAAAAAAATATTATAGCAAGTTAATACACATATATATATATATATATAGATATATATATATATATATATATATATATACACATATATATATATATCTATATATATATATATATATATATATATATATATATATATATATGCAAAACAGAAAGAGAGACAGATATCTGATAAGCGGATTCTTATAATTGCATCCTTTTTTTTCAAATCATCCAAATCATCAATCAGTGAGCTTTGGACTCTGATCATTTCCTTGTTGGCAGAACTTCTCATGCACATTAAGACAGAGATGGTGCAGAAATACATTAGGTTTTTTCGCCAGTAGTATCACATATATCAAACTGAACAGATTCAGACTACGGCTGATCTTAAGCATACACCTGCACACAAGGGAGATACAAGCATTTCATACATGAACAAACAAAACTATGCTTATAAGTCATCTTAATTTCTATTAATAAAAAGAGATATTAAGTAATAAATATAATCATACATATATATATATATATATATATATATATATATATATATATATATATTTATATTATATTTTCTTACCAGTAATAAGTGTTTCCTCTTGCACTTGCACTTCTTGTGTTCCTGTTGTGTTTACACACTTGCGTGCAACAAACTCCGGTATCTATAGGGTGCAGAGATACCATAATTTGGTAAATAAATTACAATAAAGATAAGATTTTTATTAGATTATATTTATATATTAAAATTATATATTTTTTTATATTATATTTTGGCTCATTTATGCTACATCTGTTTAATATTCAATAATATTCAATATGGCAAGATCGCTAAAATGCCTTATAAAATTAATATAATAAATCCAAAGTTAATCGAATTGATTCGATTGAATTAAAATGAGATGTTCTTCAATGTCACAGCATGTACAAAAAAAAAGAGAATAATTCAGGAATCTGAGAGAAATATTTGTAATAATAGATATTTGTCATAATCATTGAATAGAACAAGGGAAGTAGCTTCTTGAATGTATTAATATATGTTAATCAAAGGTCTGACAGTAGTTGTTAAAATGTTGTAAAAACATAAAAAGCAAGGGGGTATTTGTTTTGTACCTATTGGAATGGTTTGACTCTGCTCTTTTTCCTCATGTTTGACATGGCAGGTGTATTTATATGACGTCTCTTTGTTTTGCGCTAAAATGAGCATGCTGGTAATCCGAACTTCCTTTTTATCGATCTGCTCTAGCAGCTCATCGCCTCCATCTGATGTCTTCACTTCTCCTCCATTCGGATCCAACCATGTAAATTTCACCAAGTCTGGGAACATGCCTTGAGCCTGGCACAGCAACACACGATGTCCGTCCGTCTGTTTGTTGGATACTGGGAACACAGAGACTTTGGGAGCACTCCTTAGTGTATCTGGTGAAAAGGACAGACAATGATCATGCTAGTAAGCAATAAACAAAGCAAATGGAAACATGTTCAATTTGTCCTTCTTTAGTCATTGGACACAGCATGCAAAATGTCAAGCATTCAGTACTGTACAAAAAATACACAATCCATGTGCTGAAATGAGAAATTCACTAGGTAAAATATTACTCCAATAAAGTAAAGTAAGTTCTCCCTTTAAACATTTCACTTGAATAGAAGCGCCGATTGATATTTATTAAAATGATCATGAGTCAAAAACCTTTTTTTCTACTTGTTATTTTTGGCATAAATGGCAAGTTAGACAAAGGCAAGTGTGGCAAGTTAGAGCCAGGAGTTTCTTCCACCATTTATTCCATTTATTTTATTTTTGTTTTGCTTGCTGGTGAACTAATGCTGAGCACAAAGAACCAAACAAAAAAAGTTCAAAGTTCAAACATAGTATTCTGCTCTCTACTCGGCTTGCTGCATGCGTGCCCGGTTAAATCTCTCCAAATTGAAATACTTGAGTACAAATAAGAAAGAAAAGCTACAGTAGCAAATAACATCCACTGTCCAGCACAACAAGGATTTACTTGCTAAAAAAAACAAGTGAAAATGATAGAAACTATAGAAATTCAGTCATTATGAACATTCAGTTACTTCACACTTATGATGATCGATATGGAACATCTAAAACAGACCAGAGAGAATATTCTCTTTATCCTTTATTAACTTGTCATTTATCTCCATTCTATTTCTATGGAAGCCCGTTTCCGCCACTGAAAAAAACTGTTTTGTCCAACATTCCCGATGCCAGTTTTCCTGCCTGCTGATAATAGAAACATTTGGAGGGGTGGAAATGTACTTTATTAAGTCTTCTTGGTATTTAAGCTTCAATTAATGAAAGTGAATACATGACCCTTACCTAAATGCATATACAATTACTGTATCATACTCTAGAATGAGCCGTGATCATTGTGTGACTGTCACATACTACACAATGATGTTAATGCTACAATATAAGACATTTCTCTCGGGTATGCAGTTCAATATCCCTAAAGTAAATATCCATAATGTGTATTTTGCTGCAATCATCAAAGATAAATATAAAATTAAGCATCCCCTTTATAGAAGGTGGATATAAACTCTATTTAATTTGCAGAAAGCAAAATTACGTGTTTATAAATCAACTTTTAGATTAGACTAGAATCAATTTCTGTAGCTCACTTAAATTGGCTAGTTAAATTATGGTAAACGGAAAATGTTCTTATGAGCATTCTTAACCACATTTTATGTCTGATGAGCAAACTAGGAAGGGGAAGTCATATGAACAGCAAACATAACAGTAAAATAATTGCATGTTAATGTCATAAATATTTTACAAAAAAAAAACAATTATATATATATATATTAGAGTCATTAAGTATTTCTTTAGGTTTATTTTGTCCGCGTTTTTATCTGGATTGTTTTTCATATAGATACAGTAGGACATGACACTAATAATATATATAACAATAATATAATTTACAGTATAGAGTCAGTAGACAAGCCATTTTTTTGTTGGTTGTCCATATTCCATATTAGTGTTTTTTCCCCCTACAAATTTCTTTATTTAAAATCTCCCTATTTTTTTGTTATTGTAGTTCTGTAGTTATTTTAGTTATTGTGTTTAGTTATCCTAAATAGAATTTCATTGTAGTATTGAAATAGTTTTCGGTTCTGCTTGTATACAATGTTGCTTGGTATAGAAAAATAATCTGGTCATATCAATTATTTACCTATGGCCATATTGGTTGAGTTCAGCATGTGTTAATGAATATTTATATAACCTATATTGATAGACCATCAATATAGGTTATATAAATATTCATTAACACATATTCATTAACACTTTAAAATATACATGGACGCCTATATCAAGTCTTGTTCCCAGGGTCTGGAAAGACTATTATGTAACTAAGGAGGTACGATATATAAAATACAGTCGCCTCCAGACCAAAACAAAATAGAATTATCATTACATTACTTTTACATAATTAAACCATCAGTGTTAGAAATGTGAAATAATAATCAGTCAGAAAGTATAGATGAGTGAAAGTAGACAGTGAATTGATAAGTTAATATAATTGAATACTTTTTTTCAAAATTTTTAATTTTTCTTCCTCAATTTTACACATTTTTACACATTTTACACATTTAAAAAAATTCAAAAGATATTTTTCCTACCTGTTACATAAAGTCTTGTCCCAGAGCCGAAGACTTTCACTCCCACAGTGTATCATTCAGTTATAAAAACGAGTGCACTGATCTTCATAGACACAGATCCAGATGTGTTTAGTGTTAAAGAATTGTTTAAATTTGTGTAGATTCAAATCACCAGGTGCAGTTTTTGTATTGCCTTTTCTTATAACTTTTTAGTTTTTGGATTCGTTTTTTAGTTTCAATTCACCGGGTGAAGTGTATTATGAGTGATGTGTCTGGGTGGAGCATAGAGGCACTTGCTGTCGACAGACAAGAAGTTACAAGAAATCAATGTGAAAGTGGCAATGGTACACAGCAAAATTGAGGGCATCAGTGACAACCTGGTATAAAATGTGTGAACAGAACATGTCTTGTGATTATTATCACAGATGAAGTTCTAGATGTGCTTAAAAAGGTTACCCACCAAGGATCTGTCAAAATCAGACACCTGATTCCGTCTCCAGAAGTTATAAGTTACAAATCCTAAGGATTTAGGGCAACCATGATGGGGCTGGCCCAATGGACTGTTATGCAGCATCTTCGTGAGATTCTAACAGATAGCATTGTGGTGTTAAAAGGGCTGCTGTTGGACCACAGGTGGGGTCTTGATGCCAAAGTACAAAATTTCATCAAAACTTTCAACAAATCTGGAGAAGGGCAGCGCCCACCAACCAGCTCCTTTCGAGCATCGGTGAGGGAGATATCGCTGAAAGATTGTCTTCCAAGAGGCTGTGTGATGAAGAGAGAACCAGAGTGGACACTGCAAAGTCTCCTGAGTCACAAACATATCCACTTGAGCTCTGTAATTGTCATGGTTCCCCCTTGTTCCTCGCTCCTCCCGGCTCTGTTCCCCAATCTCTCTCTCACTAATTTCCCCAGATGCACCTCGTTTCTCTCCCTCTCTCTCTCTCTCTCTCTCTCTCCCTACTTAATCCCTGCTCTCCCTCCACTCCAGGTCCCTCCACTCCTTTCCCAGTGCACAGTAATGTTCCATAGACATTCTAGCCTTTTTCCAAATGAATGTGCTAAAATAGTATATATCATCTTCCTGTTGACTGGTCCTGCCCTCCGTTGGGTGACGGTCATTTGGTTCCAGGCTGGACCTCCCACCACTAACTTCATGGACCTGATCTGGGAGGTGTACAAGGGGCACTCGGCAAAGAATTTTTTTGGGGGGGGCCTGAACCTGTGTCCCCTGCTGAGAAGGCCGCCGTGCCTGAGAATCCATCCAAGAAGGCCCCCGTGCCTGAGAATCTGTCCAAAAAGGCCCCTGTGCCTGAGATTCCCTCGAGAAGGCCTCCGAGCCTGAAGGACACGCCCCTGAGGGCCTCCAAGCCCGAGGACACGCTCTTGAGGGCCTCCGAGCCAGAGGATACACCCTTGAGGGCCTCCGAAGCCTGAGGTCCAGTCTGCTCCGGTCCCTGCCTGCTCCGCCCATGGTCCCCGGTCCCACCTGCTCCACCCTGGTCCCCTTTCCTGTCCGCCCCGGTCCCGCCAGTTCCGCCCTGGTTTCCAGGGAAGAAGGAACCTCCTGGCCCCCCTGACCCGCCCGACTTCCCTGGCCCGCCCACCCTCCCCTGTTCTTTGTTTTTGTTTATTTTGGAGCGTCTGGAATCCGCTCCTAGGAGGGGGGTTCTGTCATGGTTCCCTCTCGTTCCTCGTTCCTCCCTGCTCTGTTCCCCAATCTCTCTCTCACTAATTGGCCCCATCTGCACTTCGTTTCTCTCCTTCTCTCTCTCCCTACTTAATCCCTGCTCTCCCTCCACTCCAGGTCCGGTCTCCCTGACTGACGTAGCTCACGAAGCGGACAAGCGCTCGTTATTATTCCCGTGAGTAACCTCTGTTATATGTTTGCAGTTCCCGTTACCATCTCCGTTTCCGGCTCTTCCCATTCCTCGAGTTTCCTCGATCTCTGGACGCGAACTCGTCTGCTTGCTCGCCCGCACTGGGCACGTCCAGCGCAAATCCCGCTGTGCGGCTCTACACGTGCAAGGCTGTGGTAGCCTTTCTGGCTGCTCCTTTTTGCTGCGTCTCTTTGTTTCCCATTTTCCAAATAAAGTCCTGTTTGAGTTTATTCCCGCATCCCTGAGTGTCTGCTTCCTGTTACAGTAATATTTTTCCCAGATGAGATCCACCACATTTGGGTCTGACATACCAGCCTGTATATGAGTAAGGAGTGCAGGCCTCCCTGCTGGTTGATGTAATAGACCACTGACTTGTTGTCTGTGTTACTGTACCAAGAAAGATGGACCTGACTCCACAGACCATGAGCGGACTGTCAAAATTGATTGCGAAATGGCGAGCTTCCACTTTCAGCCAAGCACGAGCTACCGAGAGAAGAAGGAGAACGGGATAAACCCATCTCCATGATTTCCGATAGCTCCAGCAGAGGCTGGGACCTGATCTACGAGGCAAGCTAGCGAGAGCGCCAAATATTGGATACGCAATATACTGGCCAAAAACTTCTGACCTCCTCAGTTCTGATTTTCAGGTCATTGCAATCTACTCTATTTTACACAGTGTTTATTTTTTTGTATTATACTTCCTATTATAGCTAGCTAGCTAATTTGAAATAAATTTGCCATCGAGTTCCTGTGGGTGTGAACCATCAGGTTTTTGAACATGCACTGAATGTTTACTGTCACTGTGGCACCGTCCCAGCTGGCGCAGAAATAAACTGCTGAGTGACTTTTCTTTAGCTTTGCTATCTTTAGATCAAATAAGTGATTTATATGAAATAGATCATATAAATTTAGGATGATTCGAATCATGAATAGCTTGACTATCTTTTTTGACATACAGGATCCTTGTAAGAGCTTCACCTTCTTTCTTTTGGTACCAGTGGACATAATTTCTAGCAGATAATCTGGTCACTTTGCAGCTGATAAATACAGTTTTGCCTTCCTCTTTTGTCATGGAGAGATCTTTTTGCTCCAAATCCAATCCTAGAACATTATCTGTAAATATAAATAAATAAATAAAACAATTTTTAAAAATCCTTAAAACAGACATATTGTTATCAATGATTTCTATAAGCAGGAACCATTCTGGCAGTTATATTTAGTATTTTTTTTTAGTAAGTTCTATTGCTGGAATATCACCTGTGAATAAACAGAAGAGTAGAACTGCATATATGCATGTAGACATTTCGATTTAGCTGTAAAATAAATTATACTCTTATTTTGCCATCTGTTCATGAATACTACAGAACATGATTCTTTCCCTTTATAAAGAACTCATGTCATTTCCTGGGGGTGGGGATTCGATGTTTTGTCATTCAACATTAACACAGATTTATTGCATTTGCTATTTAATGATTACTGTACAAACATTAACAAGACTGCCATTAGTAGACGCTCTGAAACATTTTCCCACCGATTCAAGCCAAAAAGTAAAAGATTTGGTTATATTCTTTAAAAAAAAATGGAGGGGGATTACATTGATTAAAATGTCTGAATATAAGCTCATACTTTTCAGGATTTTATGTAGCTAATAATCAGAATTGTATTACTGAAAAAGTCATTATTTTCAATGTTGGAATTTGCATCCTAGTCAACTTAGTAACTCTATTTAATAGAATAACACACTTTGCTGTTCTTTGCTGCTGGAATGTTCCTTTTGTCTTTTCCCTATGTGCGGTTTCATGACTGTAGCTACACAATCAATGTACTTTAAACAACACATCTCATGAACTAGTTCATGTCAGAATAAAAATGTGTTGAAATACATTTGGTGGCTTTGTGTTTAGTCGGTGTGTAGCGTCACGGTTTTTGTACACACACTGAGTATTTGCTGTCACTGTGTGCCGTCCCAGCTGGCGCAGTAATAAACTGCTGAGTGACTTTGCTTCAGTTTTGCTATCTTGAGAACAAATTGATCAGACTGGACCCTGGATTCGAATTCCTTTCCATCAGGATAGTTATTATCATAAACAGCTTGACCATCTTTTTTGACATACAGGATTCTTGTTAAAGCTTCACCTTCTTTTTTTTGGTACCAGTGGACATAATTGCTACTAGATAATCCGGTCACTTTGCAGCTGATAAATACAGTTTTGCCTTCCTCTTTTGTCATGGAAAGATCATTTTGCTCCAGTTGCAATGCCAAAACAACCTCTGTTAAAAAAAAACAAAAAAACATTAATCCATAAAACGGCAGTTTTGGTTTTATGTTTTCTATTATTTTCTAGCACGTTTTTCAGTTTAGTGCTGTGATCTTTACCTGTGACCAAACAGAAGAGTAAAACAGCATATATGCCTATAGACATTTTATTTTAGTTGTAAAATATGTTCTTATTTCACCACCTGTTTCTACATTAATGTTATAGACCACGATTCTTTTCCTTTTATAAAGAATTGATGTCATTTCCTGGGGTGGGGATTCGCCCACCTTGTCGTCCAACAATAACCCAGATTTCGTTCATTTGTTATTTATTTATGATTTATGAACCAACAATACTTAAGTATATTGCAAGATATTTGTCAGAGAAATCTTAAATTTTTATTAATTAAATAAATATAAATATATATTTAAATATAGATAAATAATTTGTGTTTCTAATATTCTGAATTATGATACTGTTTTTCACACCTGCCTGCATAAAACTGTTGCATGGTACTGTATGCGCATGTATGTGTGTGTGCAATATAATATACATTATACACATGGAATATTTTTTATAATTTTTAAATCTTCAGTTTAGTGACTGATACTAAGTCTTTTTAGTATTTGTATGTTGTATTTGGTTACCCTTTTCTTTAGTTTCAGTTCTTCCATGCTGCCTATCATTATGCACAATCTCCAGGTGCAGTGTATCATGTCGGGTGAAGACCAAATATTAGTTACAGGATATGAGGTACAGCAGTGGTGATAAGTCTGTGAATCTTCAGTGGGTAGCATCGGGTAGGCTGGAAAAATAGCTTTAATACTGTATATTGGATCCACTCTGCTGTATCCCATATGTATAATGTATACACACACACACACACACACACACAACACACACACACACACACACAGTACCATACAACAGCAGCAGGCAGGCATGAAAAAATTTAACAGTGACATAATTTAGAATATTAGACGCACAAAACATGAGAATTTCGCTCAATATTCTTAGTATTATTTGTTCATTAAGGGGCATAGTGAGCATGAGCCTAGTGGTGACATCTGGAGTCCATAAATGTTCCAGAATATCCAGATTCTGACACTAACAGGAGATGGGCTCCTTCCCAGAAAATCTCCTGGGAGCAGCACCACAGGGGGGAATCTGTACAGGCCTAGCCTTGGCCACACTTGTACCATGGTATCCAGTCTCAGAGGAGCTGGACGAGTGATGGAGAGCTTGAGAGGACAGTGCGAACAAATGGGTCCACTTGAGTTCTTGAGATCACTCCGATATTTGTTCCACCACCTCAGTTTCCTTGTCTGGGATCATGTCTGGGAGTAGATGCTGTATTACTAGAAGTATAGTCAGTATCTCCCAGCAACTGATGTGCCATGTGCTGGTTCAATAATGTGACATAGTTCAGGATTTATCTCAATTTATTTAACTGAGACAATAAAAGTATCAGATACAGGTCCCAATCCCACTCCCCCAATAAGTTATTCTATTATATAAATTACATCATTTTATTTCTTCTATTTCAAACCCAACTAGTCCATATCAGAATAAAAGTCTTGAAATATATATGTTGTCTTAGTGTTCCCTTTTGTGGGTGTGTACATCAGGCTTTTAGTACACACAATGAATATTTGCTGTCACCGTGGCACCGTCCCAGCTGGCGCAGTAATAATCTGCTGAGTGACTTTTCTTCAGTTTTGCTATCTTTAGATCAAATTGTTCTGGCTGCATCCTTACATCAAATTCCTTGGCCTCAGCATGGTTAGAATCATGAGCAGCTTGGCCACCTCTTTTGACATACAGGATCCTTGTAAGAGCTTCACCTTCTTTCTTTTGGTACCAGTGGACATAATCATTATCAGATAATCCAGTCACTTTGCAACTAATAAATACACTTTTGCTCTCCATTTTTGTCATGGAGAAATGTTCTTGCTTCAAATCCAATCCCAGAATTACTTCTGTGGGGAAAGAAAAACATTAAATCTTTAAAAGAGCTATTTTGGTATCAATGTTTTCGATTATTTAAAAACCAATCTGGGAACATCTTATATTAAGTGTTGTTATTCTTTTTTCGATTTAAGTGCTGTGATATGGTTTTTACCTGTGACCAAATGGAAGAGTAAAACAGCATATATGGCTACAGACATCCTGATTTGGTTGTAAAATAAAATGTTATTACTTCACCACCTTTTGTTGCAGCAAGGCTGCAGAACATGATTATTTTCCTTTATAAAGTAATGATGTCATTTCCTGGGGTGGGTATCCTTCATCTTGTCCTCCCCCTCTAACCCTAGAATTGGTGAAAGTGATATATAATGATTACTGAATAAACATAACTAAGGACATTGCAAAACATTTGTCATTATAAGTACTTCATGAATATTTTCCATTGATTTTTCATATGACATTGACAGTGATATTGATAATATATTTTCAATCTATCAAAAGATTGGTATTCAATTATTCATTCATTCATTTTCTACCGCATTATCCGATCTTCCCTCGGGTCACGGGGAGTCTGTGCCTATCTCATTAGTCTATGGGCATTAAGGCAGGATACACCCTGGATGGAATGCCAACCCATCGCAGGGCAAACACACATTCATACACACACTCATACACTAGGGACAATTTTCCAAGGTGCCAATCAACCTACTGTGCATGTTTTTGGACTGGGGAGGAAACCCGAGAACCCGGATAGAAAAACCCCCTGCCACGGAGGAAACCGAAAACTGAGGCAAGGAGGACCGGGGAGAAAAACATGCAGGGGAGAACATGACATGGAAGGACTGGGGGAAACGGGAAAAAAAAACAAGCACAGAACATGCGAAAATAACACATGGCCGACGGGAAAACAAGGGATCCACGAGACCCGAACGAATCGAACGTGCTAACCACTAAACCACCGTGTCCCACAAGATTGGTATTAAAATGTTCTATTTTAAGTTAATACTTTTCAGGTTTCTGTGTGTCCAGTATTCTCAATTTTACTGAAAATGCTCATGAAGATATTTTTTCACTCTTTGTTTGTGGTTAATAGTAGTGAACAGTATATACAACAATATTTTTTTAAAAATACAGATTTTATATTTAAGTAGTTTAGACACATTCTGTTGGACTGAATGATATTTGATGTTATATTCCGTAGGCTTGTATTCTATGCCTGTTTAATGATATTGTAATAAAGGAAAGAGGAAAATGTGTCATTTGCACTTTTACAGATCTTAAGAAATACCAATTTCAACTCCAGTTTAATTAAACACCAACACTTAACCATTTCACTATCAAATGCGTACAAATCAAATGTGATCCGTGTTTAAATAAATGTAGGTTTGAGACTCCTGTAGAGTTTCATGTGTGTATAGATTTAAATCTGAATTTGTGTTGTGGTTGTGTATAGTGCAGGTTTGTGTACACTCGGTGTATATTTTCTGTCACTGTGGTTGGCTTGCCAAGATGGCGCAGTAATAAACCGCTGCGTGAATTTTCTTTAGGTTTGCTATCTTCAGATCATAATTATTTGACTGTTTTCTCACTTCGAAATCCTTTGCTTCGGGATGGCTTTTATCAGCAGAAGCTGTGCTTTTGTCTTTTTGCACGTATAGAATCCTTTTGAGGGCTTCGCCTTCTTTCTTTTGGTACCAGTGGATATAGTTAGAGGTGAATCTGGTCACTTTGCAGCTGACATACAAACTTATGCCTTCTTCGTTTGTCACAGAGAGATCATTTTGCTCCAGTTGTCCCAGAACATCTTCTATTTAAAAAAATGTCCAAAAGATTATTCTGTAAAACAGCCATGACAATATCTACTTTCGATATCATGTAATTTGAAAATATTCTGTAAGCATATTATATTATATTTTTTTCAGTTTAGTGCTATGATATGATATTTACCTGTGATCAAACAGAGAAGTAAAACAACATATAGGGCTACAGACATTTTGAGTTTGAGTAAAATAAAATGTATTCTTATTTCGCCACCTATTTTTGCAGTAATGAGGTAGAACACGATTGTTTTCCTTTATAAAGTGATGATGTTATTTCCTGTGTTGGGGATTCTTCACCTTGTCATCCTCCACTAATCCAGACTTGGTGTTATTTAATTACTGAAACAAACATTACTAAGAACATTGCAAAATATTTGCTATTAGATATCGGTGTGCATATACATTCAGAAACTAAAATGGAGGGATGTCTTACTTTAAATGAATTTTTTCAGGTTTTAAATTTTGTTACTGAAACAGCTCATAAAGTTGTATTTTAAACTGTTGGTATTTGTATTTCTTATTAACTTGCTGCTGTATTTAACTGGAATAAAGCAGCTGTTCATTAGTAAAATAGGCTTTTCCTCTAAAAACAAACAAATTAATGGTGTCTTATGTGTGTCCAGGATCTTTAAACCACGGTGCTATTTTTTTCTCCCTTTTTCAATATCAATATGGGTGTAGCTACATTATAGAGTGTTGTTGAGTATTCATGTATTCATGTACCATACATGATGTATATTTTCCCCAAAACCAATGACCAAGGCCAAAGGCTAGCCAGTGTGGTCTCATCCTACAGACAAGCTACTGTAATTCAAGAAGTTAATGCTATTAATATTTAACAAGAAGACTGTTTTGACAGCAAAAGTAGGACAACACAATATAAGGCAGGTGGTCATTTATAAAATTATTGTTTATTGTCATTGTTTGGAATATTTATTTTCCTTTTACAGATTTTATATTTAAGTGGTACAGACTCATACTGAGTGCTTCCTTAGGCTTATACACGATGGACGTATAGCCATATTCTAGAAAGGGAAAGAGGAAAACGTCTCAGTATCTACTTTTACAGATATTAAGACTTCAAGACACTAGTGATGTTCATGAATGAATGATCTTCAAGACAGAAGTTTACAAGTTCACCCCAGGAATCCTTTGTTCTTCGTTCAGGAGTCATTCGTTCTTTTATCACGTGACTCCCAAAGACACTATGCAGTTATTCCTACATGTATAATTGATTGTAACTGCAGTAAAATTGTTGTTTCTTGGCATGCAGATGGAGCTACTTTTTGAATTTTTTTCTAATTACAGGAACAAAAATAAACTAAATGACTTAAAGAAGGATGTGTTGAATTTGATATATATATATACACATGGTAATGCTTGATTTCTGTTGTGGTTGTGTACAGTGCAGGTTTCTGTATGCTCTGTAAATATTTATTCTCACTGTGGGAACTTGCCCAGCTGGCGCAGTAATAAACCGCTGAGTGGCTTTTCTTTAAGTTTGCTATCTTCAGGTCATAATTATCAGACTGTATTCTCACATCAAAATCCTTTGCTTCAGGATGGCTGTTATCAGGAACAGCCGAGCTTCCATCTTTAATATACAGAATCCTTTTGAGGGCTTCACCTTCTTTCTTTTGGTACCAGTGGACATAGGCACTGTCTAAGTCGCTCACTTTGCAGCTGATACTTATAGTTTTACCTTCCTGTTTTGTCATGGAGAGATCTTTTTGCTCCAGGATCACTCCCAGAACAACTTCTGAAAAAAAGATTAAAAACAACAACAAAACGTTAATCAATAAAAACAGTTATTTTGGAGCCTTGTTTTCTATTATTGAAAGCCTTCTGGGAGCGTTTTTTACATTTTTCAGTTTAGATCTCTGATATGATCTTTACCTGCGATCAGACAGAAGAGTAAAACTGTGTATCTGATTATAGACATTTAGATTTGGTTGTAAAGTAAAATATGTTCTTATTTCACCCAGTGGTTTTGCAGTAATTCTAAATGACACTTTTCCTTTACGAAGTCATGATGTCATTTCCCGGGGTGGAGGTTGGCCATTGTGTCATTCTGCATTATGACTCAGACACCAGAGTACAATTTTTTCTCTCACTTTTTTTTCATTTATCCCTCTCAACTTAGCTGTAGCTACACTATTGAGTAGAGGAAATCCACACAGATGCACACAGTCCCAAGAAAACCACGCACATTATATAAATATGTATATTATAATACATTCTGCAAATATTTCCCTGTACTCAGTGACGTTTGTGTGTGTGTGTGTGTGTGTGTGTGTGTGTGTGTGTGTGTGTGTGTGTGTGTGTGTGTATGTGTGTGTGTGTTTGTGTTTCCTGTGTAGGTTTGTACACTATGCATATTTAGTGCAGAAAGAAAAATTACATTACAAGGAAATTACATTATTTCAGCTTTTACAAATATTATTACTTTAAGACATAGATGGTCACAGGTAATTTACTTTAGACTAAAATCAAAGTTAATAGTGTTAAAATACATTTTGAGTTCATTGTGTGTATATATATTTAAATCTGTATTTGTGTTGTGGTTATGTACAGTGCAGGTTATTGTACACTGTGTGGATATTTACTCTCACTGTGGGAACCTGCCCAGCTGGCGCAGTAATAAACTGCGGAGTGACTTTTCTTCAGGCTTGCTATCTTCAGGTCATATTGTTCAGACTGTATCCTCACACTGAAGTCCTTTGCTTCAGGATAGCTGTTATCAGGAACAGGAGGGCTGTCTTTTTTTACATATAGTATCCTTTTAAAGGCTTCACCTTCTTTCTTTTGGTACCAGTGTACATAGTCATTGTTTAATTCGGTCACTTTGCAGCTGATAGTTACACTTTTGCCTACATCTTTAGTCATTGACAGATCCTTTTGCTTCAGTGTCACTCCCAAAATGCCTTCTGTTAAAACAAACACACGACAAACAATCTGAAAAACAGAAACTGATATTTTGTTTTCAGTTCTGCTCTATCAGCAGTGCTGTGATACTCACCTGTGACCAAGAAGATGAAAAAGGTACATACTATAGGCATTTTGATCAGGTAAAATAAAATATCCTCTCAATTCTACGCTTTATTTCACCTGTTTACAGCAACTTATGCACATCTCAAACATAAAGCGGTGATGTCATTTCCTGGGGAGGGAATTAGCAACGTAGTCACCCAGTCAGTATTAATCCCCAGGCTTGGTGAATGTATTATTTACTAATTATTTTTACTGAATTTGACTCCATGGTCCAAAGTCCTCTTTGGTCCAGATGAGAGCAAGGTTTGTATTTCATGTGGAAACCAAGGTCCTAGTGTCTGGAGAAAGAGTGGAGAAGCTCAGAGACCAATTCCAGTGTTAAGTTTCCACAGTCTGTGATGATTCGGGCTGCTGGTGTTGGTCCACTGTGGTTTTTGAAAAGTCACTGAACCCTTTAAACAAAATTGGACATTAGTAATCTTTTATAAGGGGCACGGTGGCTTAGTGGTTAGCACGTTCGCCTCACACCGCCAAGGGTCCGGGTTCGATTCCCGTCTCGGCCATGTGTGTGTGGAGTTTGCATGTTCTCCCCGTGCCTCAGGGCCTCACCCCCTCTCGGGATTCCCCCAGGTTTCTGGCCTCATGGGGGGTTTTTCTCCGGGTTCTCCGGTTTCCTCACGGTCCAAAAAGACATGCACGGTAGGATGATTGGCACCTTGGAAAAATTGTCCCTAGTGTGTGAATGTGTGTGTGTGTGTGTGTGTGTGTGTGTGTGTGTGTGTCCTGCGATGGGTTGGCATTCCATCCAGGGTGTATCCTGCCTTAATGCCCATAGACGCCTGAGATAGGCACAGAATCCCCGTGACCCGAGGGAAGATCGGATATAGCGGTAGAAGATGAATGAATGAATGAATAATCTTTTATAATGCTTCGCTCATCCTCAATACATCAGAGAGAGAGAGAGAGAGAGGAGAGAGCCCGAGAGAGAGAGAGAGTAAAAGCACTAAGCGATGGAAGAAGTGGTGTACAGCTTTCAGGAAGTGTCTATTAGATAATACAAAACACCTGTTCAGAATCTTCACATGGCAGTTGCTGATCTGTCAGTTTATTAGAGAGAAAAAAAACTATTG
Organism: Kryptopterus vitreolus; assembly: GCA_030449085.1. Classification (NCBI taxonomy): domain Eukaryota; kingdom Metazoa; phylum Chordata; class Actinopteri; order Siluriformes; family Siluridae; genus Kryptopterus; species Kryptopterus vitreolus. Next base: position 16,294,220 of record JACRUU010000017.1, on the reverse strand, counting down.
CGGTGTTTTGGTGAGAGATAGATCTATATGTGTTCCTTCTTTTTTTTTGCAAAAGAAACTAGAAAAAATACACAATGGTTGGTACGTGTGGTAAATGTCACTGAATATTGCGATGAGATATTTTCTTTCTAACAAATTCTAACATATCAGAGAAATTCAACATTTGTTGCACACGAGTGATTTCGGCATTGATTACTTAGACAAAACTTATACATTATACATTTACATTTACATTTGCAGTATTTAGCAGACGCCCTTATCCAGGGTGACGTACAAGAAGTGCTTTAGGTCTCGGGATGAGATTCATTATACGTGCCCCCCTCAAGGGTTTGGGTTTAATTTGAATTTTTGTTTGCCATAGTCACCCAGTGGTGTAGAGCTGCACCAAAGGGAAACACTATAAAATCAATAGTGGGAAGTTTGTGGGGGGGTCATGGTGTATCAGTGGTTAACATGTCCGCGCCTCACATCTCCAAGGGTTGGGGGTTCGGTTTCCTCCATGTGTGTGTGGAGTTTGCATGTTCTCCCTGTGCCTCAGGGGTTTTTTCTCCGGGTTCTCCAGTTTCCCCCCCGGTCCAAGGTTGATTGGCACCTTGGAAAATTGTCCCTAGTGTGTGAATGTGAATGTGAATGTGAGTCTGTGTGCCCTTTGATGGCTTGGCACCCCGTAAAGGGCGTTTCCTGCCTTGATGCCCTAAGACACCTGAGATTCCCTACGACCCGAGGGAAGATCGGATAAAGCAGTAGTAGAAGATGAATGATTGAATGAAGGAATGAATGTATGATGTTACCAGCACATAAACCGAATATACTTTTTGAATCAAGCCAAACAGGAAGTAATCTTGCATTTTATTGGCTTCTGTACAGGTACTTTGCACAAGTCATCTGAAGAGTATCATTTGTGATTATGTACTATAAGAGTTTTTGTAGACACTGAGAATATTACATGTCACTGTGGTCGTACTCCCAGCTAGCACAGTAATAAACTGCAGAGTGAATTTTCTTCAGGTTTTCTATCTTCAGGTCGTAGTTTTCAGACTCTATCCTCACACTGAAGTCCTTTGCTTCAGGATGGTTGGGATCATGTATGGGTTTGCCTCCTGCCTGGACATACAGGATCCTTTGGAAAGCTTCACCTTCTTTCTTTTGGTACCAGTGGACATATGTGGTTGATAAACCAGTCACTTGACAGAAGATGTGTACAGTTTTACCCTCTGTTTTTGTCACAGAGAGATCTCTTTGCTCCAGTTTTACTCCCAGAACAGCTTCTAATTGAAAAAAAATGCATAATAAACTCTAGAATTTTCTTTCTTACTTTTTTACAATTTTTATTGCAGCAATATACTCTAAACGTACCTGTGTTCAAAGACAAGAGAACATATATGAATATAAACATTTTCGTTTGGATGTAGAATAAAAATATGCTCACAGTTCACTAATTTGTATTGCTTCTGTATTTGCATTCATGCTTGAGAATGCATGACATTTCATTTATAAAGTCATGATGTCATTTCCTTGCGTGGGGATTGGCCGTCTTTGTCAACCAACATCAATTCAATATTGCAACACAGTCTGCCCCCTACAGTAATGATAAATTCACTTATGTTTCAATGTTTCAACAATTGGGTAGATCTTTATAGAGATTTTAGAGACATTTTTATTAGCTGTACTTTTTAAACATATTCTTTTTCAAAGCGGTCTCTTATGCAACCTCTAAAATAAATACATAAAAGTTAAAATATGCCGCTGTTCCCTTACATTTGCATGATTTATTTTAAAATAAAGTGTATATATATATATATATATATATATATATATATATATATATATATGCAGCAAAAAACCAACAGTAAGAGCATTTAGTAGTCAAAATTAATTTATTTACACACAGACACAAACACACACCTCACGTATGTATGTAAGTGTGTGTGTGAGTGTGTGTATGTGTAAATTAATTTAAATGCTAAATGCTCTTACTGTTGGTTTTTGCTACATTTATATATATATATATATATATATATATATATATATATATATATATATATATAGTATATATATATATATTAGCTGCTGTTATTATAAGTTGTTGTTTTTACAATTATTATTTGTTTAAAGTGTGTACCATATTAAATAACATTAATTAATACAAATGCATTTGTAAAGCAAGTTGCTTTTATTAAGGTTTTATTAAATATAAAAAATATTTAAACATTTACAGGTTGCTGTAGTAAAGGAGTCGTTGTTTTTGTACACATTGTTGGTGTTTACTGTCATTTTGGGATCCTGTCCCACAGTGAAATAAAACTTAAATATAAATAAAACAGCAAATTTTGTTGTTGTTTTTTTCTTGTATGATACTTTTGACCACAGAGAGGAGAATGGCATATATGGCTAAAATCATTGTTATTTGACTGTAATGTACTCTTTTTTCAGCACCCTTTAATACACCTGGTCTTGCAATAATGCTAGAATATGAGGTGGTCATTTCCTGAGGTGGGGACTGCCCTCCTTGGCCTCCAACATTTGATGCATATTTTATATTCTTATAAACAAAAATGCAAAACTGCTACATTTTGAAATGCAAACATTGTTTATTATTATTATTATTATTATTAGAACGAATTTCCCATTGATCCAAGCTACTAGTTCATTTGCAATTAGATTTTTATAATATGAATAATTTGTTATATTTGTATATGTTTTAAAGTTTCAAATACATAACGATAGGGGGCACAGTGACTTAGTGTTAAGCACGTTCACATCACACCTCCAGGGTCGGGGTTCGATTCCCGACTCCACCATGCGTGTGCATGTTTGCATGTTCTCCACGTACCTCAGGGGGTTTTTCTCCGGGTTCTCCCCTTGCCCAAAAACATGCACAGTAGGTTGATTGGCACCTTAGATAAATTGTCCCTAGTGTATGAATGTGTGTGTGATTGTGTGTGTGTGTGTGTGTGTGTGTGTGTGTGTGTGTGTGTGCCCTGTGCTATGGATTGGCATTCCATCCAGGGTGTATCCTGCCTTAATGCGTATAGATTCTACCAAATTACTGTCACCTGATCATATTAATCCGGACATTGCCATTGATAACATGTACAAATATGATCTACTATATACACTGGTTTTTTTTTTTGTTTTTTTTTTTACATTATTTTCCTGTAAATATAATTTCCTGTGGGTGGGTTTCCCACATTTACTTGTGGGTGTATCCCATCAGGGCTTTTTGCACAGCCTGTGAATATTAATCATCACTGTGTGCCAGTGCTTCTGTATTCCCAGCTGGCACAGTAATAAACCGCTGAGTGACTTTTCTTCACAGTTGTTATTTTGAGATCATAATTATCACTCACTATTCTCGTATCAAAGTCCTTCGCATCAGGATGGTTGAGATCATGGACAGGTTTGCTATTTTCATTATTTTTTTTCACATACAGGATCCTTTTGAACGCTTCACCCTCTTTCTTTCTGGTACCAGTGGACATAGTCAGTGTTTAATCCGGACACTTTGCAGCTGATGTACACACTTTTACCTTCTCCTTTCGTCATGGAGAGATCTTTTTGTTCCAGTGACAATCCCAGAACCGCTTCTGTAAAACCATCAGTCTGTAAATCACATGTGATTCTGTTTCTTTTCTATAATCAATTAACATGTAAAACAATTATAACATTTTTAAATACTTACCAGCAACCATAGAGAGGAGAACAGCATATATTGCTATAAACATGTTGATTTTGTTGAAATAAAGAATGCATATTTGCAATATGAGTCTTTGCTTTATAAAGTAATGATGTCATTTCCTGGGGTGGGGATTGAGTGTTTGTTCTTTTCTAGTTATTAGTGTTAAAAAAAAAAGGAATATCCTTTATAATTAAAAACACTATTGTTGAATCATATTACTTGAGTAGAAGTTGCTCTAATCAGATCTGGCATAAAAAAAAATCTATAGGAATGTTTTTAAATGTAAAATGTATATTTATTTTAAACTCTAAACCTGTACATGAGAGTTAAATTAAATGTGACCCCATACACAAGATGCATGGTGTATGCTTATTGTGCAGGCAAAACCCATGATCTGTTCCACTAGCATGAGGTCTATTCACAATAAAAATGTCTTTTCTATGTTTACAGATATTAATTCTTTAAGACATGGTAACAAAATGTGAATATTATATAATCACCTTTTTGGTGATTCATTTAATCTATAAAAGTTTTCTGTGTTTAAATTTAATTACTTATAAGATCCCTTCAGAGTTTGACATGTGTGTGATTTTACATGTTGATACTTCATACCATGTAAATATTGCTTCCTGTTGTGGGTGTGTACATCAGAGTTTTTGTACACGCTGTGAATATTAAGTGTCACTGTGCGTCACCTCTCTCCCAGCTGGCACAGTAATAAACCCCTTCGTGACTTTTCTTCACATTTGTTATTTTCAGATCATAATTATCATTCTGTAACAGCACACTGAAGTCCTTTGCATCAGGATGGTTGGTTTCATGAACAGGTTTGCTATTTCTTTTCACATACAGGATCCTTTTGAGAGCTTCATTCTCTTTCTTTTGGTACCAGTGGACATAATCAGTGCTTAATCCCGTCACTTTGCAGCTGATATACAAATTCTTGCCTTCGGCTTTTGTCATGGAGAGATGCTTTTGCTCCAGGGTCACTCCCAGAACAGCATCTGTAAAGACATTAGTCCATAAAACTATTTGTCCTATTTATTTTTCTTGATTTTTTTTTCATTCGTTTACTTTTTTTTAATACTTACCTGCAACCAGAGTGAAGAAAAAAACATATATTGCTGTAAACATGTTGATTGTGTAAAATAAAATGTGCATATTTGCAATATAAGCCCTTTATTTATAAATAATGATGTCATTTCCTGGGGCGGGGATTGGCAGCCACCAGACTTGACCTAGAATTTTGTTGTGCATTTGTTATTTTCTAGTTAATGGTGTAAAAAACAATACTTACGAGAATGCAATAAAACAATACAAACAATAATGTCAGGGATTTAGGATAAGAAGGAATTCTGGGAACTTCCACCGCTTGTTCCACCTTTGTTTGAGTGATTTGATGGCACCGTTGTGATTAATAAATGGCAAATGCAGCCCTAAATTCTTCCCCTTTCTCCCATCAGGCAGAAGTTCAGTGCCTCAGATCCCTGGACAATCACAAACACACTGAAAAATGGATTTCATCACTGTGACTGTTACTGCACTGCATATACAGTATTGCACTGCTTTATCAGCAATGCATTTTTGAACCACATCCACAACTACCGTATGTTTATCATAGCACTGGTGTATATTCCAATATTACTCTGTATTTACCATATCATCCATGCATTCATACTTGTACATATCTATATCATGTCATTTCTTTGCACAGTTATACTGCATATCACTCTATATACTAGAATAAAATAGAATTGAATAGAATAGAATAGAAAAGAATAGAATAGTTATATTCTATAGTCAAGCTATAAACATGTTTATTTTTTTTAAATAAAGAGTGCATGTTTGCAATATGAGTCTTTGCTTTATAAAGTAATGATGTTACTAATGATGTAATTTTCTGGGGTGGGGATTGACAATATTAAGTCAGACTTGTGTGTTTGTTCTTTTCTAGTTATTAGTGTTTTAAAAAAAAAAGGAATATCCTTTATAATTAAAAACACTAATGTTTAATCATGTTACGTGAGAAGAAGTTGATCTAATCAGATCTGGTATGAAAGAATCTATAGGAATGTTTTGAAATGTAAAATTTATATTTATTTTTAACTCTATCCCTGTACAGGAGAGTTAAATTATTTGTTGTGTATTTGTTGTGTACACAAGATGCAGCATTTATGCTTAAGTGTACCACTAATAGCCTTTATTTGTCACATATACATTACAGCACTGTGAAATTGTTTCTTCACACATTCCAGGTCTTTGGAAGCTGGGATCAGAGCACAGGGTCATCCATCATACAGTGCACAGAGGGTTAAGGGTCTTACTCAAGGGGCCCAAGGGTGCCTGCTTGGCGAAACTGGGGCTCAAAACCCCCGACCTTGCTATCAGTAACCCAGAGCCCACAAACCACTGTGCCAGTCCCTTAAAATAAATCCATATATATATATATATATATATATATATATATATATATATATATATATATATATATATATATATTATATATTATTACCTACTACACCTTCTGTCCATAATTCTCTCTCACCCCTGTACACATAGACCACATACCCTTATTTTTTTGCAAATAGGCCACTTGTATACTCCAGGTGCTAACTCCATTTTATTGGCTTTGTACATGTACCTTACACAACAACAATAAAGTGAAATCTAATCAAATCTAAGTTTAGATAGGAAATCATATTTGTAATGTGAAGTATTATTCATATGAATAATTTATTTTTTAATACAATCATAAATTATTTAATGGTCAATTTCATTCCATATACCTTTTGTTCCACCCAAAAAAGAATTATTGTTAGTCCTTGTCACTGTCTTTTGTCTTGATAACTCTATATAACCTAATTTTACATTAAGATTTCACTTTGTGTATCAGTGTCCATTAATCAATCCTCATTGGGGTTTGATCACAAACTAATAGTGTTTCTAAATGAAATTATATTATTTATATTATTATATTATTTATATATTAATACATGTGTAATAAATATTTCTGTTTAAACTTTGGAGACCACACGGTCCAGCTGAGAATGGCTCAACACAAAGTGTTCCTCTCAAGAACCATGAAGAACCTGTTCACTGGGGAGTTCTGCTGTGTAGTTTATATCTGTTTGGTGCGAATAGACAGTTATAGGGTTTTGAGTAAATGGAGTTGTGTTGTGGTTGTGTAGCTTCAGTGTTTCTGTATACACTGTGAATATTTACTGCCACTGTGGGAGGCTCTAACCCAGCTGGCACAGTAATACACCCCTGCGTGAACTTCTTTGAGTGATTCGATCTTCAGCTCATAATTATCAGCCTGTATCCTCACTTTAAAGTCATTTCGGTCAGGGTGGCTCTTATCATGATATAGTTGGCTTCCTTTTTTAACATATAGGATTCTGTTGAGAGCTTCCCCGTCCTTTTTCTGATACCAGTGAACGTAGTCAGTGGTTAATCCGGTCGCTAGGCAGCTGATATGCACCGTTTTGCCCTTCTCTTTTGTCAAGGAGAGATCATTTTGATCCAGGGTCACTCCCAGAACACCTTCTGTAAAATGATTACATACCGTCATTGCCACCATTCATTATATTTTCAACCTCTTCTCTTTCTTTCCTGTATTCTTTTCTCTTAATTCTCTTTTATTGCAATGATCTGATACGTACCTGTGACCAAAGAGAATAGACCAGCACATACGACTATTAACATTTTGATATTGTTGTTAAATAATGAAAACCAGTAATGCACCAGTTTTTCATTAATGCATTGTACATGACTTTTTCATATATTGAGTCATGATGTCATTTCCTGGGGTGGAGATTGGGTCTTTTGTTAGCCAGTATTAACCTTTCTCATTTTCTCATTTGGAGGGAAATAAGCTATGCCAAAAATAATATAATATATTATTTACGAATTTATAAAAGTCATGTGTCATTTCTTCTTTAATCTTGTTAATCTGATTTCATTGTAAACTGTTGACCCTCATTCAACGCAGTAACAAGCAATAAAATAATAAGTAATTTAAAAAAAAAAAGTAATCAATTTTGGTAACAAATAATAATAATAATAATAATAATAATAATAACAATAATAATTGTATATTACACATCTAGACTCTGGTATTGTGCAGGCTTAAAGCGGCACATGTGTACAGAGTTCATAGAGACCCTTGTGCACAGACTGGTGGGCAAACAAGGTACAGCCACTCCTAGAAATATGAAAATTAACAGAATAAAATAATGTTTCAGTCATTGAACACAAGGGGGTAGAAGTGTTTGGTGTATTTGAAGGATCACAACCTTGGTTTCAAATCCCTCACAATGCTAAATACACGCCCACACTGACTTGGTTGGAGAATTGTGCTGTCTAGGAAAAGCTGGATATTTCTTACTATTAAATGAACCTGTGCCTCTTTTACTCTTTTTTTATAAGCTTGTCCCTAATGAGGAAACCAGAGACTTTGGCGACAAAGCAAAACTCCTTCAGATGCCATGAAGAAAAATGCTGAAATCATTTGTGTATCAAACCGATGTTATTAACTGTTTATTAATGAAGTCTTGAGTGTAAATTGTTCTAAGCAGGACGAAGCTTTCATGCTGTCCAACAAGGAACATCCACAGTCATCTTTAAGGTACCTACATGGTACCCAAGACACCTAGAGCAAATCCATGGTGACATGTAGTCTATCCATCCTTAGCACCAAATGTTCCTGGTTGGAAGTGACTTCAGAATGGATCAGGCAGGTCTGAAGGACAGGACCACCGACAACTAGTGCAGCATGTGTGGCTTGATATAGAGAGTGAAAGAAGGAGAGAAAAAAGAAAGGGAGAGTGAGAGGTATAAAGGAGGAAGAGAAGGTTATTAGGAACACAGGTTATTAGCTGTGCAATTGTCCTGTAATGTTTTAACATGTAGAGTGCACACAGAGGGCTGAGATCACTACCTATGACAGCACAACTAAATGACATAAATTACGATGACATAACTTAGCATGTCGACGGATGGATGGGTAATTTATATATGAATTTATAAAGTCATTTGTCATTTCATCTTTAATCTTGTTTAATGTTGCTTTCTGATGTAAAAACTGTTGTCGTGGTAAACTGTGGATCCCATTGTAAACAGTCCACTGACAACACAGTAAGAACAAGAGTGGCAATGACATTCAAGCATTCCAGTTCGCCCAACACTCTATACCTAAAAACATCTCTATGCTTTCATCGTAGACTGTTAGACTGGAATTATACACACACACACACACACACACACACACACACACACACCACACACACACACACACACATACACACATACATATATATATATATATATATATATATATTAGGTTGGTGACAAAACCTTTCTGATGTCAGATGCAATGGTTTAGCTGTGCTCATTCTGCTGGGTATTTTGTAACAACAAAAAAAACAATAAATGCATGTTAAAATAACACATCTGATTATTTTGTGGTTTATATGGTTTAATTTTTAGTAACAATTCAATCACAATCATCTAACCTTTTAATATGCAATTTCATGAATAGTAATAGTTGTTGTTTTGGAAAAAAAAAAAAGAAAACATAATCAAATATATCAAACTGTTGAACCACAAGGTATTTTTCGGGGAAGAATGCTCTCATATCGCTATGAGAGTCCAGGTGCATCTTCATGGTTGAAAAAGCACTGATAAAGGTAACTGCACCCACGAAAAGTGCATATAAGTAAATACATAACGATTTTATTCAGTATGACAAAGTCTGTGAGTAACTTTAAATTACTAAATTTATTTGATATTAAATTGGATTTGGGGAAATACTAAATAAATTAAACAGTCCGGGTTGACATAAAAAAGAAATAAATACATTTATTGACTTTTATGTTTAGTGATTTTATTTTATTAAATATAGATCCTGTACCAGATGAATTAAAGAGGTGATTGAGTTGAATGAATTGTGAGTTTTTTTCCAAATTATTTTTCCTGAAATAATACAAAACAACTGTTTAAAAATAATGAATAAAGGGAAATTATAAAACCATTACATTGGAATATTTCCAAATGAGAACCATATTAGTAAAATAAGGTGTTTACAATAGAACTGTTGATTATATTAAGGTTCAGAGAATCACACAGACACATCCTGTACAGCTAATAGCTTATCAGCTCAGCAAATTGTGGTGAAGCTTCTGTATATATTTCCAGTAAACACTTTCAGCTACTGTGTATAGAATTAAAAAAAAAGCACCCACCATAACCACACTTTCCTCCGAAGCTAGTTTGCAGTTTAGTCAAAGTAATAAAATTCACATGCAATAGAAATGAAAACACATTCTTGGATTCATGTGTGACCAAAAGTGTTGCAGAAATGGATTAATAATAATGCGTTATAGGGACTATTTTGTGTTTTTAAGAGTTAAACAAAAAGAAACGATTAGGTTTATTGTAATAGCAATTTATTGATGAACATCGCAGGAATTCATACAGAGAACAAAATGATACATTAAACAGCATCATAAGTTAAAGTGCTAAACAAAACAGAAATCAAGGATAATATCTATATGAAGTAAAAGATAGCTATAAAATGAAAAACGTTTATAAGAGTATTGATGACAAAGGTGACACTAAATTCTCTCAGCTTGTTGTGTTGATGCATTAATCAGCGAGCCTTGCTCATGACCTTCTTTTTGTTTGAAGCGTTTCTTTTGTACAGAAAAATGGAGACGGTGCAGAAATACAGCACGTTTTTCATCAGCAGTATCACGTAGGTCACACTGAACAGATTTAGGCTGCGCTTGACTTCATCCACACCTGCACAAGAAACACAAATTATGATTATGGGTTCCCTTTTGAGCCTGTTTTGATTTGATTTCAATGATATTGAATAATGGATCCAATATAAGCATAATTATTTTTGCCTTGTGAAATGGAAAAGGAAAACCTATTTAATGTAGTAATATGCTCATCCCATCTATATGCAACGTAAGTCCTTCGATTTGTTTCTCTGGTGAAACTCAAATATTGTAGTGTGTGTAAAAGCCTAACATTTTTTCCCCCTTTAGTTTAAAGGACATTTCTTTATAGCTGTTATAGATACAAATGAATCCATATGGGAAAGCATTATTTGACAGAAATTATTTAAAAAAAAAATGCAAGGCAGGGTGTTTTTACCATTTGTTGGCTTTATTGTCTCTTCCACTTCATCCTCTTTTACTTCTTGCTTTTGTTCTTTTGGTTTTGGGGTTGGACAGGTTTTAACAGGAGCGGAAGGGATATTCTCATCATCTAAAGAGTACCAAAGAAAAAAGGATTTATAAACAAATAACCAGGATTAACCTGTGAACAATGTGTTTAATAGTTTAAGAGCAAAGCCTTGCCTTGCTTCTCAGATCTTGGCATGTCAACTGTCTGTTTGTCTTTGACGTGTTGAACAGTGCAGGTGAATTTATTAGCGATGGCTTTATTTTTGTCCACGATGAGCATGCTGGTTATTTTGGCCTCCGGATCCTTATCTCTCTGCTCCAACTTCTCGTCATTTTCAAGCTCCACTCCCTTTCCACTCTGATCTTTTGCCTCCCATATGAATTCCACGACGTCTGGGACCATACCTCTGGCCTCGCACAGCAGCACACGTTTGTCATTTTGCACCCTGGAGACTGGGTATGTGTACACTTTGGGAGTTTTTTTGCTATCTGTTATTTATAGGACACAGAAGATTGTTCATTAGCAAATCAAGCGAGAGACAGTATTTTGAATCCCCTTAAATTTCTTCAGTTTTTTCATGTTGCACGCTGGTATTACAAACTGCAAAAACAGATTTTGTATTTTGTAAAAAGCAACATTTGTAAATGATTTCAGGTGCCTCCTAATTTTTTTTTTATCGTTACTGAGGCGTTTCTTGAGTGGCTTATTGGACATGATTTGGAAAGGCACACACCACTCTATAGAAGTCCTTACAACTACAGATACAATGAAATCATATTGATTCAGCAATACATTAACGGTATTTGATAGACGCCGTGATCCAGAGCGACTTACAAGCTGAGCCATTGTGGGCCGTAATGCAAAATGCCAATGTATTATGTATTTACAAATGTCACTGAACGTCAGGTCAGAAAATGAAGCCAGGTAGGTTAAAGGAAATGGTGAGAAACAGGATTATTACAAATCACAGATCTGGGGAATGCTAGAAAAAAAATTGTAGTGTAGTGCAGTGTAAATTTCCAGAGAAGTGCACAGAGAACTCAAGATGTAACGCAAAAGTTTAACAGAAGAGAAAAACAAATACGCAAAAGGAAGTGTAAGCTAGAGAGAAATTAACGTAACTGGATGGGGAGATGAATGGAGAGAATGTGAGTGCGGGATATGCAGGAGGAGCAAAGAGTTTAGGTAATGCAGGTGAGTGAACAGTAGATCAGATAAGAAGTGAAGGGAAAGGGAGGCTAGTTAGGAGGGACAGGTGAGGGCGATTAGAAGGTGGGAGAAGCTGAACTGGAATACTGAGAACAAGAGGTGGGCATGGCTGGTGGATACATAACACAATCGAGGGAGAAGGACCTTAGTACAGGGTTGTCCAATCCAAACCAGTGTGGGTGCAGGTTTTCATTCCAACCAAACCAAGTCCACCCTAAAATTGTCCTGCTTCAATCTAATGATTTTCATTTTCAATGCCTATCAGGTGTGACCCTTAATTGATTGGATTAAGACTTAAGACTTAAGAAATACTAATACAGGAGTGTCCAATCATTTCCACGAAGGGCCAGTGGGGGTGCAGATTTTCAATCCAATCAATTAAGGGTCACACCTGATAGGCATTGAAAATGAAAATCATTAGATTGAAGCAGGTCAATTTTAGGGTGGACTTGGTTTGGTTGGAATGAAAACCTGCACCCACACTGGCCCTTTGTGGAAAAGATTGGACAACCCTGCCTTAGTAAGATAGGTGGGAAAAAACCATATGACCATGATGGGCTGTTCTCCACAGATCCTGTGTGGAGATGAAATGTATGTTTTTCTACAGTAGAGACTGGACAACTGGGCAGTACTGAGGGAAATCTGAATGGTAACAAAGTAAAGAGATCCATAATGAAATCCTGGCAAGAGGTTCATTTTCCTACATCACAACAATAACTGTTTTCAACAAAGTACATTTTTTGCATTATTATTATTATGTGAAGTAATTCACTTTTTTTTTTTGTCGCTATGTCATTACAAGGTACAATGGAACCTGATCGTAATTCGTTCCTGAAGTGGATTAGATTAGGGAAACACTGTTGGCTAAATGATTTTTCATATAACAAATAAAGGAAATATAATTAATCTGTTCCAGTCAACCCACAATGGTATAATAGCAGGTTTACCTACCTAATATCTTACAGTGTGAATTGTTAATAATAATTACAATATAATACAATAATAGTATGATATATAATATGGTAATATACCATGATTAAAAAGATGATATATGGAATTAATACCATATTTTCCCATCGGATACCGAACAAACAGATGGTGACACAATTGCATGATATGAGGGTAGTAGTTAATGAGGGGATTAGGGTCTCTGCATTATTGTATATTATATTATTGTTTACAAAAATATACAAATTTAAAATAAAAAAAAGTATATATTTTTAATAATTTATGTTTATATATACACAAACACACACAGGAGTCAGACAGTGAATACATAGAAGAGATATCTCACAAATATATTATTGGCATATATTCCATACGGCATGGTAAAGTATTTCAGCTGAATGTTTGGAGAAACTCTCTGAATGCCAAAAGTGTATAAATCTGTTATTCATGATAAGATATTTTAAAGTGTAGATGTTTTTTTATTTATTTGTTTGATGAAAGTAAATCTTTATACCCTTAAATTACTTTGTTTGTTACCTACAACAAAATGAACATTAATGTGTCTCCCAAAATGCAAAAATATAGGCTTTTCCAAATGTATAAAGCTGAGACAATGATATAAAGTGAACAATGTTTTGCTTTGATGTTTTTACTTTTAGAAAGAATTTTATTTTTTATTATGGAAGAAACAACAATTGCATTAAAATAAAATTTTTATACAATTTATATACACTGCACTACTGCTAATTACTGTTTATTAATATGATAAGGATTATGTTCAGTATAAGCTGTTATGTAGGATATTTCATTTATATACATTCTATACTGTATAACAATCAAGTATTGCAGAGTGACAAGATCTTACCTTCTATATACACTCTGGTGCCTGAGCTGAAGACTTTATTGTACACAGTGTTACATACAAGAACAAAAAATAGCAAGGACTGGACATATTTTCAAACGTATTTGAGTAGCATAACTTGCCCCATAATGCGCATTTATCATATTAAACAAAAAGTATAGATAGACGCCAAACAAATAATAATTTAACTTACATTATGAAATCCAAACAATGTGTGTTGTTGCTTTTTTAGAAGGCAGAGACTAACAACTGACTGGAACAAATGAAACACCTTCCTCTGTAAGTCCCTATTTAACCATCTGCAGCCTTAACGAAATGCTGCTTACTTTGACAAATATGTCTGTATTAAAAACCGATATTTGATGGTATAATTTTTTTAAACTTATTTAAATTTTTCTCATTCAGTAGTAACAGCACTGTAATGTCAGTCTTGTGTCATTAATTCAATTTAATTCAAGTGTATCTCTGTTGCGCATTGACATTGTCTCAAAGTAGCTTAACATAATGTAAAAATTGTAGAACAATACATTTTAATATTGATTATTTATGTATGTTTGTCCCTGGAGAGCAAGCCTGAGCAGACTGTGGCAAGGAAAATTATTATCTGCATTTTATACATATATATATATATATATATATATATATATATATATATATATATATATATATATATATATATATATATATATATATATATATACATCTAATGGCCTTACATTGTGTAAGTGTAACTACATATAGTGCAGTAGGTGGGCACTAAAAAACCTGCTGGAGTATGTGTGTGTGTGTGTGTGTGTGTCAGTGTGCGTGTGTGTGTGTGTGTGTGTGTGTGTGTGTGTGTGTGTGTGTGTGTGTATCTGTGCTATAGCTATCATTATTTTTGCAAAACAGCCAAAAAGTAAAAAAATATTATGTGCTTTATGTATTATGCTTCTACATAAAATCATGTGTAAAAAAGTAAATAAAAATGGAAATATGTGCAAGATAATCATTCAAATATGTAATAATAAAAGACCCTAACCCTAACCCTATTCAACCAGTGACCACTCGGTGCTACTGAGGACGATTCCACACGAACAGTCTAAAGATCCATGAAGTTACTCTGAAACTTTAAACTCAAAACCCATGAAGATGTATTTATACTGTAATTAATGCAAAGAGTTTACATCAGTAAATACTGTAGGTGATAACAGTGATGGAACTGTAATGAATGGACATCCTTGTGTTATATGTGTCCTGTGAATGGACATCATATGTGTCAGATGATGGTGAGTTCCCATTTGAGTCAGGTTCCTCTCAGGATTTGGACTCTCTCCGGCTATGGGAAAAGTGTGCCTATCTCAGGCATCTTCGGGCATCACGGCAGGACACACCCTGTATGGAATGCCAAGTGTGCGCACACACTCACATTCACACACTAGGGACAATTTTCCAAGGTCAACCTACTGTAAATGTATTCAACGGGGGGAACCTGGAGAACCCTGAGAAAAACCTCCTGAGGCACGGGGAGAACATGCAAACTCCCCACACACACACACACACACAACCGGAGTTGGAGTCGAACCCTTAACCCTGGAGATTTGAGGGGAATGTGTTACAACCATGTAGCTCCCTTTAGAAACGCCTTTGTACATGTAAAATTTATATTAGTGATTTACTTATTCCTGTAAAGCTGTTTTGGTATAGTGGTGTTTGTCAGAAAGTGCTGTACAAATAAAAACTCAGTTGAATTTGAAGTTGAAAAAAATAAATGACCTCATGCAAAATGTGAAAATCTGTGAGGGAATGTTGAAAAATAACTGTGTAGATTTTTTTATACTTATTTCACTATTATTACTTCACTTGTCAATCGTGATTATTATTTATTTGTGATTCTTATTTGGCTTATGGATGATGTCATTATCAAGAATGATAATTTATTGGCGAGGAAAGTTATTCTTTTGCTTGTGGATGAATTGATGTCATTTGCCCATCGTGCGATTTATTATTTATTGGTGAGGAAATTTGATTTTATTTTGCTTGGGAATAACTGTATGTCCTTTGTCAATCTTATATCTATGGTCAGTGACTATTTTATTAATAAATTTAATAAAAATTTATGAATTGTTTGAATGCATTCATTTGCATATAATACATTGCTCCTGGTTGCACTTGTGCGGTTGTTCGGGAGGTTTATCTGTATAGGAAGAGGTGCTGGGTTTTTGCACAGCTGGATGGGGTAATCACTAACTGTGCTGCCGCCGCTATAAAACGCGCAGTAGTAAATAACGGCGTCTTCGTCAGTTACACCTGAGATGGTTAAAGACAAAGTGTTGTCTTTTTTCCCACCGCTAAATCTCCCGCGAAATTCGGCCTCGATGGTGGGCGACGAAGCTCCAGCAGAGAAGTACAAAATGCGCTGGAGCGCGTCTCCTGGTTTCTGCCTGTACCAGTGAACAGTTGTGGAGGAGAGTGAGTCCACAGTGCAGCTGACGCGTTTACTCCTGCTTCTGCGAGCCAGTGACCATTGCTCCTGCTGATCAAACTGTTGCGCACTGATGCGACCTAAACAGCATTAAAATATATTATTACTGCTAATATCATACAAAAAGCAAGATTACATGTCAACTTCAGTCGCTGTGCTCTCACCTATCAGAGACAGCAAAAGGCATGTAGTTAATATAGTAGACATACTGTAATTGGTTTTAGGCAAAAGACCTCAGGGATGAGTTCGTGAGAATGTAAGTCTGCTAAATGTAAGTCTACAGCTACATATAGTGCAGTGGGTGGGCAGTGCAAACCCTGTGGAGTTTTGACGCTACGCATTTCAGCATCACCCACAAATGAGAAGCACCCAATTACAAATTAATGCGCGTGTGTGCGTGTTTGCTGTAGATATCATTTTTGCAGAACATAACAAAAAATATTCAAATTCAGATTTTACTTGTCACATACACAAACCAACATGCAGTGAAATGCTTATTAAAGACAGTTCAACATGAACTGCATGTCACATGAAATTTATGTTTATACATAAAATCAGAAATATAAATTTTAACATGGAAATATGTGAAAGAAAATCATTTAAATGGTAATAAGAATAGATATAAATATGAAATAATACTAGTGAAAAAATAAATAATAATAAAATATAGTGTGTGTTTGCTATGGACATAATTCTGCCAAATAAATATCCTACAAGCTGTGTCCAGGTAATAAATTAATAAATAAATAAATAAACAAACAAATGAATAAATAAATAAAGAATGTTACTAGAAAAAAATAGTATATTTTCATGTTGGTATATTAATATAAAATTGTGTGTATTTTCTGTATTGCGTTCTGTTCAAAGATAGAATTTCTGCAGAAATATGTAAAAATAAAATAAATAAATCCAATGTGCACACTTTGGAGACCAATTAACAATTCAGTCTGTATGTTTTGGGTATTTTTTTTATTAATTTTTTTGTCAACAGCATTAAACATCTGTGACCACATTTTGATACTGATCACTCCTAATCATGCCTCTGAAAAAGAACAGCGCTGCTGTGAAGTGGGTAAGTGTTAGGATTGTAAATAATTAATACAAACTACAAATAATTAACTACGAAATCATTTCACATAATGGAATAAATATATGCCAAATGCTATTTTGTAATACAATTAAAATTATATAAGGCATATGAAGTGTCGCTGATACATGCTACATGCTACATGCTCACTCTGCTCACTGTTACTAAGGTCAGATGTGCAGGAGCACGTGCAGTAAAGATAAGCTTTTACAAAGTCTTTTTAAACCCTACTATCTACAGTATACTTCTACCTGAGTAATGAATGTAAATATATCATGATATGGGTACAACTTGAATAAAGTGACCTACACAGTAATCAAAGCGTAAAATTAATTATTTTATTTCTGTAAAAGGATTGTTTTTAGTTGTAATCATAAAAGCCTGCTTTTTAAACCCAATGAAAATAATCACTAAAACCAGTTGATAATTACTAAGATTAAGATTAGAATTATTAAGATTTTGTTTGTTTGATTTGTAGGAAATTAAGATGGGAGTTTCAGTATTAATAGTGGGGATTTGGTTACCTTTTATAAAACATCTGTCTGTAATCAGGTTGGTTTAACTGCGCTTATATTTGGCGGTTAGTGTTAGTTGAGGTTGGCCTGGATTTTGCACGGAATTTTGTTCATGGACGATGCGTTTTGGATATCAGAAATTATACTTGCAAATAAATGATATAACATTTATACAACTATTTAAAGATCCCATCTTAGTGGTCGTCAAGCGAATCACTGTATCCTGATCTGCATGTTTGGTTTGCCACATGTTTTACTCTGGATGCCTGAGTATTTGGGGGTTAAGGGCCTTGCTAAAGGGCCCTGTATTGGCAGCTTGGTGGTGCTGATATTTGACCCTGTGACCTTTCGGTCCAGAGCCCAATGCCTTAATCAGTGATGTGAACAGATACAGAGCAACATTAAATCTATTATTTCCATTGTTAAGCCACAGCTGCTTCTTCTTCTTCTTTCAATCACATAGTTATTTGTTTATATATATATATATATATATATATATATATATATATATATATATATATATATATATATATATATATATATATATATATATATATAGAGAGATAGAGAGAGAGAGAGAGAGAGAGAGAGAGAGAGAGAGAGAGAAACTGTTTAAAGAATATTCATTATATATATATATTCATTATATATCATCAATATAATTGAGAGGTGAGTGACATACCATTCAAAGGCACAACAGCGCCCTCTGGTGGCAACAATTTATTTGCACATCATCATTCATTTTCTACATCATTCTATTTGTTTTGAGTTTGTAAACAGTATCTTTTGTTTTTGCGTTGAAATGTGATTATTGTGTGTTGCTTAACTGATTCTGGTCATAATTAATAACAATAATTATTTTCCGTCAAGGTGTTCCTCTGCATTTTGCAGTGTGTTTGTGGAGATTTGTGCTCATTCAGCCAAAAAAGTGAGGTAGTGATATTAAGTGACCGGGGTGCAGTTGACCTTTCAATTCATCCAAAACCCACTCAGACGGGTCGAAGTAAGATCTCTTTAGCATGCTAATCAAGATCTTTAACTCTATGTAAAGCATATATTAAATGAGCTGGGCTTTGTGCTTGGGTTTTGTGCACATGGATATTCTCCTGCTGCCAATTTCTGCATTCAAAGACTGAAGCCATATGGAGGATTCTTTATTCACTTTAAAGTTAAATGAACACAGATATGTACATCACAAAAAAAATCCTCTACAGTGAATGCTAACAAACACAGGAGTGATGTCTACATCTAAACAATCAAGACAATGGTTACCGTTGAAACCAAACAACACGTATTGCATATTTTCGCAGATATCCCAGCCCAAAACTCTCCCACTGAGTTGCACTTTTAAAAAATATAAAGTTAAATAAATAGAATTTCTCAAAACATAAAACTTTATCCAACACTTTTTTTTTCTTCATCCCCATAAACACCCACATAACAGGATAACTTGTTATTTATGTAATTGTGGATATAAGGGCATTTTTATCACTAGGTTCTGCATTAAGTTTTTTGTTTTTGTTTTGTTTTTTTTGCAAAGCTGAATTTTGCCAACAAAAATGTTCTTGTGGAAATATTTCATTGTTGTACCTCTACAGATAACCAAAATTCTCATTTAATCACTTCACATATTTTAGGATCTTGTCTTCTATTTTGGCAAGAGCACAGCGAGTATTTAAATAAACTAATTGTGCCCTTAGTATTACAAGGTTCTGTCTGGAATTCCGTCCTCACCCAGCTAGAGATTTATAATACTAAATTCACAATGGGGTTTTTGTATTTCTCGAGATATTGTCCACCAGAGCCGTACACGTCCAGCCATTAAAACTACAGAGAACACTAACAAGGATGCAAGGTAACATTTAGGTCGGAAAATCGTCTTAAAGAAACATTGAAGTCTTGCGTAACACTAAGAACGGTTAAATAGGTCATATCACTACAAATTTGGTTAAAATCTTTGCTGCCGAGCAACAAACTCAATACGATACACTTGCAGAGAAAATATTTTTTAGAGGATAATTTACGTTGTGTTTTGTTTTTTTTTTTTTTTTTTTTTTTTTTTTTTCCTTTTTTTTTTTTTTTCTTTTTTTTAACAGATAGGGATTACATGTGGAGGTCACCACAGTTTCAAAAAAAGCACACATCAATTTGTTGCTGCTTACAATTAAACAAACATAAACAGAGAGCTCTTGGTTCAAGAGTAAGGTAGACAATAACTATCGCATCATGCTCTGTTATTTTCTTTAAACTCGGAGTAGAGCTTTCGTGTCCTCACTTTTTTTTGTTTTTGTTTTTTGTTTACTGATTGTGTATTTTCCTCGTAGATACGGTTCGCTTTGTTCGCTCTGAATGACAGCTGTCAGTCAGGGCTTCAGACGGCACTGTAGTGTTAGGGCTGTCTGTAGCTCTTGGCTTTTATATGTCGTGTCCAAGCATGCTCTGAGGGCTTTAGCCCAGCCGCTGTATGAAATTCTCTGGAAATAATCCTTTGTGAGCAGAAGCTCCCTGATGTAACCAGTCGCGTTCCCTGATGCCGGTGAGCCAGCCTGCATCCTGCGGAGAGACACTTAATCAGTATAAGCGAATTCTCCGTAGCAAAAAAACATATTTACACGGATAGACAGGAAAAACACTTATCTGACTACCTAATAATTCAAATTCTGTGTGAAATGAATTTGCACTGTTGTAGAATCTAAAACCTGCTCGTTGGTGCAAATTATTCAATCCGCAAATCCGGGAGCAGCAGCTCGGATACATGTCAAGGTTTTCATGATCAAATCATATATATGAGAAGTATTTAAGCACTTTACAGGCACAACTATATACATAATATCGCTATCTTAATGTAATAATTTCATTCATTCATTCATCTTCTACCCCTTTATCCCCCTTCTCTCTTGGAGCCTGTGCCTATCTCAGGTGTCTTCAGGCATCAAAGCAGGACACACACTGTATGGAATGCCAACCCATCGCAAAGCGCGCACACACACACTCACATTCACACACTAAGGACAATTTTCCAAGGTGCCAATCAACCTACAGGGGCATATTTTGGACCGGGGTAAATCAGAGAAAATTACCCTGAGGCACAGGGAGAACATGAAAACTCCACACACACACACATACACACACACACACACACACACACACATGGCAGAAGCGTGAATCGAACCCCCAACCCTAGAGGTGTGAGGCGAATATGTATTATCTTATTTTCCTTCATCATTTTTACAGCCATCCATGATACTTGACGATAAAGATGATTCTGATGAGAGAGGTCAGTGTGTTTCCCACCACACCGGAAAAGCATCTCAGAAGACACTTCCAAGCTTAATGCTGATGGACTACACAGTAGAAGGCCATATCAGGATCCATACACATTCACTCTGGCACTTGTCTCTGACATATCTGCCACACAGACACTAGACAAATTTGGATGCCTGTCAGCTTTATACATATTGTAAACGTGCATGTAGGCGAACACATTCATACCTGATCCTCCATCAGCTCTGTAGGAAGAACAAGAACAATGTCCCCCTTCTTTAGATCAAGCTCATCTGGGTTTGCAGCCTCAAAGTCATGCATTGTCTCAACCTAAAACCAAGGGAAATTGTTTGTCTTGTGTGTTGTTGTTTTTTTAAGTATACACATTCTGACAGGTATCATTACGTTTATGTTTATGGACCTTATAGAGGAAGCCTGGAGGCATTCCAGAAGAGGAAATATCTTTGGCTGTCTGGCTGTCTGGTGTCACTCCATCTCCACTGCTCGCTACTGGAGACACAATGTCACCATCTCGGTCATCATCGCCCTCGTTGCTGGAAGCAGGTTCAATTACCACAGAGGGAATAGGCATCTTGTCCTGAAATGAGCAAAGATAGATATATATATATATATATATATATATATATATATATATATATATATATATATATATATATGAAATGGAAGATCAGTAGTACTTCAGAGTCTATTACGTGAGAAGCGCTTTAAAGCAAACTGTTCACGCAATCCAGGTAACATTCGCAACACAAAGAACGCATCTCTCATTAAATCAATAAAATAAAAGTTTCAGTAAATATAAAATACAAGATTCAGGCTACAATATATTGCAGTGTAGAACAGGAGATATTTATACAACAAATAAGATTCAGTATATATATATATATGATACATACGACATCCCATTCATCAAACATTCTTTATGCTTATATCAAAAAGCACAAGCTTTCTTTTTAAACTAGTAACAATTGTACTGTACTAATGTGGAATATCATGGCTGAATATCTACCTCATCTTCAAATTTCTTTGAAGCCCCTTCCTTACTGGATTCCTCCCCTGGTTTGACCTCTACTGTACCATTTTCTCCATCTGGATTGACTACTAGGGTATCAGTTTCGTCTTCTGCTTGGACCTCAAGGGTACCAGTTTCCTCTTCTGGTTTAACCTCAAGGGCACCAGGTTCCTCCTCTGGTTTGACCTCTAGGGTAGCAGGTTCATCTGCAGGTTTGGTCTCTACTGTACCAGTTTCATCTTCCGGTTTGACCTCTACTGTACCAGTTTCATCTTCTGGTTTGGTCTCTATGGTCTAAAAGACGCATCCAGAGTCAGGCAGCAGACACTCAGTACAGCCACTCATTTGGATGGATCAGTGCGGTGCAGCACATGGGGAGGCACTTAGCACAATGAAGGGAACTGGGATCAGTTTAACTGGTTCAAACTGTCCTCAGTTTAGGGATAAACAAATTGGATCATGCCATTGGAGTTGAGGAAGGTTCACTGGGAATGATGAAGGGTTTTGGGGAGAAAACAAGCCATGGTTCTTAGGGGTTTACACAGCACACAGGGGGAAAGGGACCAATATTTGAGATGAAATCAGTAACATTATGAAATATGTGATTTGAATGCTGAGCTACTCTACCACCTGAATGGAATTATCTACATGTAATCACTTTTCATGTGCTTCTACAATGCATATACATAGTTTATGTCTACATATGTGACTCCAAAGTGACGATGTGACCATATGTACCTTAAAAAAAAGTATGATTTTTTTTTGTGAAGAAATGTGAATAAGAACACAGATAAATCTAGTCATTCTACTCTGAATCTGACAATCTAAATAATACCACATTAAATCTTTAAATGATAAATAAAATAAATAAAACTTATTACAATCGAAACCAAGCATTTGTGCCAATAAACTGCCTAACTGTGAAAACAGGGAATATAAATCTCCTTCAAATTATGGTGCAAAGAAATTGGGTCAAAAAATAAATAAATAAATAAAACAGATAATAGTAAAATCAAAACGAGGAAGTGGGGAAGGAGCTCAGAAAAGGGAAGAGTTTTAAAGTAAACTTTAAACTATTTTTTTCTGAGCTGTTGAAAATTACATAACCAAACAAATGTTTTAAATCAAATATACAGTGCAGTTTAAATGAATGTTGAACAGTCTCCATCCACCAAAACATTATTCACATACAACAACTGTCAAATCTAATAAATAACAACAACACATGAATTCAGTCCAACTCTATTAATAGCAGAGGTGGGAGTACATTTACATTTACGGCATTTGGCAGTTGCCCTTATCCAGAGCGACTTACAACTGAGAAATTGAGGGTTAAGGGCCTTGTTCAAGATGGTGAGATTTTTTTTACTTTTACTCATTACATTTTACACAAAATTTTGTATGTTTTGCATTTTAAAACCAGGCATGTTACTTTGGTTTTGTATTAATGGAATAATTAGGGCTGTCCAAAGAACTCGTTATTTTTTTTATTAATACACGATTAATGCAGCACATTTCTGTCTGACCTTTTAAAAAAAGTAATACAAATAAATAAATATAAATTATAAAAAAAAAACTTCATCACAACACATTTATTCAAAAAGTCCTATTTTTACTAAGGTATAAAAAACAAAAACAAACAAACACCAATAATAATAATAATAGTATTTTGTATAATAATAACAATTTACACTATTATTATTGATATGCAGATAAGAGCATTTGAACCTGTAAAATCTCAACTGTTATTTGTAAAACACGCTCTCTTGCACTCTCTTTTGACTGATTTCGTTTGACAGACATATAAACAACCTAAATTTCAGTGAATACTTGCTTCACTGACAAACATGAACAAAAAGATCAGAATGTCTAATATTACCTATAAATATTCTCTTTATGTTATTCGTAATTATGAAATATGAGTTACAGTTTCTCTGGTATCACCTCATTAACCGTCCATGTGGAAACAAAGATTTCATTTGGTGTCCTAATGATTGGTGTAATTTAAAGCACCATAATTTCTTTAAAGCAATTACAAGAATATTTTTGTTTATGATGTATGTTGAGTTTGGTTTCACTAATAATAAACATACATTTTGCATAAAGCACAGTCAATTGTCCATGCCGATAACAAGTATGAATTTACAGTAGACTTAGAATGGATAATATTTACTTAAGTACAGGTCATAGTTATTTTACTTACTTATTTTAATTTGAGTACAAAGTGTAGTCAGTACTCCAACTTTTACCTGAGTATGTTGTACTACATGAGTAACTGTACTACATAAGTGAAGGATGTGTGTAGTGTTGCCACCTCTGATCAATAGACTTGTAAGAACAATGAAGAACATTATTAAATATACTGTATCCTCTGAAAGCCGTGGGAATTTATCAAATCTAAAAATAGAAGCAGATTTGGAATATAATCACCACTGCCTTTAAAGAGTGCACACATGCTTGTACTTGTTTGTATTACTTGTGCCTCATTGAACAAAGGCAAGTGTGGACTACAAATATGTCCCAGAAAACTTTATGTTAGGAAATATCCCCTTATTATCATATAAACGGGGAGGTGATTGGAAAATGTTGTGGGAATTAATGAAGGAGTAGAAAAATGCAATACATGTCTGCATCTGTGGATGAGCAGGCATTAACAGGCTTCACACGGAGACAGTATACAAAGCAAATACCACAACTGGAAAAAGTGTGCTACATTCAATGTGAATTAATGTTAATCTACCATTACATCACATTTATATTATATCCCAATATTATAATTATAGACATGCGTTTACGGAGGCAATTGTAATTAAGAGTGTTAACTAAGTAGTTACCGGAGTCTCTTCAATAGGAGACTCTTTATCTTCTTCAGGGGCCTACACACAAAAAAACATGAATAATTATCTTACACAGAATATCACCTGTGCTTCAAACATCTCAAAACCTGGACATGAATTCCATAGTTTAGTAGAGCAAACAGGAACATTATATAAAAATACATAAAATAAGAGTAATTAGTACCTGGATATATATATATATATAATTCATATTTAAAAGAGTATATGTGGAATAGTTTGCTCAGTTGTTACATACAAAATAAATAGATACCACTTGAAGAAATGTAGACTATAATGGGTTTCTTCAGTAGGGATAGAACAAAAATAATAATAGTTTAAAATAAAAAAAGACATAAAGAAGTACAGCGGATTTGTACTTTATAGAATTGACACTCATATGAGTTTGTGCTAATTAGATAATGCCATTTATGACAAAGGATATAATTACCGGAGTTTCTTGGCTGACTTGCTCTTTCTCAGTGTCATCGGTTGGGGTGGTCTACACATAAAATATTTTAAACCAAGTCACTAAAGAAATCCTTGATATCAATGTGGATTCAGTCTGGTAACTACGGAATGCATGCTATTATTAATAAAAAAAAATTATATAAAACAAAAGACAAATGATATTCATTGAGTACCAATAAACATTGAGTTAAATAAAACCAAAAAAAGTAGAAAATCAATTGTCATAGTTGTTATTAGACTCATGGCTAAGTTGATCTTTAGTGTCAATAAAACAGAATAAAAATAACCAAAATAAACAGAAACTCTTTAATAATAATAATTAAAAAAACGCATATTTAGTAAAAATACAAAATTAAGAACATTTTTCAAAAAAAAAATACACTATGGACAAAGGTATTGGGAATGTGTATTTCTTTCTGAAATTGTCATCAAAGTTGAAGGGACCATGGAAATGTCGGAAATGTCCATGCATGAAGGAGCGTTAAATGTGATCCTACTTGATCTACAGTAGACGACCACCAATCTGTTCCAGCATAACACCACAGTGCACAAAGACAGCTCCATTAACACTTTTGGTATGATTTGGAATGCTGACTGCAACCCCAGGACTCCTCACCCTACATCAATTCCTGACTCAATGAGCATAAGATTGCACACATAACACTTCAATACAAAATCTATCCAGAAGAACTGCGAATTGGGACTCCATCTGGACTGGGATGATCATTTATTTAAATGCTATAGAAATATTAGTCTTTGCTAGTGTATCCTCCTTTAGAGATCATAAGTAAAGAGTACAAATACAGTCAAGGCATGTACAAATACAGAGGCACGTACAAATACAGTCAAAAAAGAAGATTTTCAATTCTTGTTTTCAGAAATGTATTATTTTGGTAGAACTGCCATCTGACATCACACCCAAATGTTGGTGCTCCCTGTAAAACTGATTACAAAATTACAAGCATGCAAACGGATATTGATTCATGCTGCTTAGTAATGCAATGGTGCTATACAAATAAACTTAAATTGAATTGTTCCAATACAGAAATTCCACTTTGGGCAAGGCAAACTTGCTGATCTCAACCACAGTGAACACCTTTTGTTATGAGCTGAAATGCTGCCTTAACACCTGATCTTCTTGCACAACATCAGTTGCTAGACGGAAGCTATTCAGTGGTGCAAAAACTTTGAAAACCCAATTGGAGTTTGTCTACGGGCACCTGAATGAAGTCATGTTTGTCATAATGTTTAAACGTTATGTTAGAAGGAACTCGGGCACCGCTCATCACCTGCCCCAAATCATCCCAAAAGTGATGGTGGCAGCATTATGCTGTAAAAGTGTTTTTCTGCAGCATGGACATGGCAACTGGTCAGGCTTGAGAAAAAGCTGAATGGTGCATACAGATGTTTTCTCGATAAAAAAAAAACAAACTCTTTTTCAGGCTCACCTTAGAACATTTCAACAACCCTAAGAATTCAAACAAGGCCACATACTGTTGGCTTAGAGAATGTCATAAAGTGGCCTAGACAAAGGCTTGACTTCGAACCGTATGGAACGTATCTGGAGAGACCTGAAAAAGGCTTTCCACTAAATACATCTCATCCAACCTGACTCAGCTTGAGAGGATTTGCCATGAACAATGGGAGAAAATCCCCAAAATCCAGGTGTGCAAAGCTTGTTGAATCAAAAGACTCAAGGATATAATTGTTGCTAAAGGTGCTTTGACTAAACACTGTCTAAATGGCTGCGTTTTCATGTGCATGTGATTTGTTTAATTTAAAAACAAAAAAAGACATTTCTAGAATTTTGTTTTCACTTTGCCATTATGGAGTAATGAATTTGTGTGATTGTATTGTTAGGCTGCAACATAAAAAAAAAAATTATGTGGAATGAAAGTGAGTGTGTGAGTTCATTCCAAATAACAGTGTATTTGTAGTGCACAATGCCATTATCGATCATTAGAATGACGGCCGACTACTGAATGTAACATATACATCACACACATGAAATTAATCACAGTAAAATAAATAACTAAAATATGAACAACAGCAAAAAAAGAATCAAAACATTTTTCCACAGTTCCAAAATGTTGTTTCCCATAATGCCACACAACAGAACAAGTGTATAATTAAAAACAGTAATTAATACAATGATGCCCAGCAAGAGAAATAACGTGACGAGCAAGATGATGTAGGCGGCGGCGGCACAAGCGGTGTGAGGTTAATACAAAAAAAAAAAATGGTACATACCTCAGTCTGTTCTGCTGCCATATTTTCAGCAGCTTCAGGAGACTCCACTATGCTCTTAACGAGCAGCCCAGTAAACAGAACAATATTATTAACTACAACCCTTTGATCATTATTTCACAAACGAGTCTCATGGTGTGACAGGTAAAAAAAAAGAAATGTAAAATGATTTATGAGTAAAAAATACTCATAAAAAATACTCGTAAAAAAGTAAAGAAGGATGACTGGTGAATACTGATGCAAATAAAACATGCAAGCACAACAATGCCACAACAAAATTGCAGAAAAAATTATGAATGAAAATGAAACGATGAGGGTGCTGATGAAGACAAGAGTGATGGCAGTACAACATGATGACGACAGCGGCGACGATGATGATGAATGAAGATGATGATGATGGTACAAGTAAATAATAATATTTCGGAGTCATATAACTCAGTTTCACTCACAGAAGCAGTCTCGGCAGGTGGGCTGCTAGCAGCAGTGGGCTCTGCCAGTTCAGTAGTGGTTTCTGCAGGAGGAGTCGTGACACTGTCCTCAGGCTCTGGGGCCTGGGCTGGGGATACCTCCCCTTCCACCTCCCCTTCCACCTCTCCCACTGCCTCTGAAGCTGCTTCTGTACCAGTTTCTGCCCCTTCTGGGGCCTCAGACTTTAGATATATATATACACATATAGGCAGTATGAGAATTTCTGCAAATTCAGCCCAAGCATACAGTGTCCTCCCACAAGGGAGCAGCTTAATCTAAAAAATCCATGGTGCATATGTCTACACTCAAGTAAACATACAATAGTGGGAAAGTAGTACCTTATTGTGAACAGTTAAAGTATGAAAAATATAACATTTTTTACATATAATAACATAATTACAGATGTAATGAATCCAGAATTGCTGACTGAGTTTGATTATATAATACAACACTTTGATAATGTCTGATACCGTTCCTATACCATTTGCAATGCTATTACTGCCTATATATACAATATCAGTAGGATCCACAAACAGATGTTTTTCCATGTTTTTAATATATATTTCACGCGTTAATACAAACATAAGTGCAACATAGTACAATTACATTAAATAATTGTTATACTCATAACAAAAAGATAAGAATCAATTTGAAGAGAACCAGTGAACTCACCATTTGATCAAAGTCAGCCACGAAAGGAACCGAGTCATCCACCTTTGTAAGCAATACAGGAAATAAGAGAGCAACAGTTAACAAAATGTCAGATTTTTCTAAACATGTACCTATTTGAAAGAATCTGATTCTTTTAGGGCTAGGGAATTGAGTAATTAAGATTATTATAGGATCTTTAAGTTTGCTAAAGAGCACGTATATATCTAAGCTTAAAACAAATCTGCGGGAAATATTATCTTAAACTAACTATAAACTAATATTGCGTCGTAATTACATTTAGACAGTGCCACATCTAAGTGCAATGCTAACTAGAGCAATCTAAAAAGCATTCTTGCCGTAATCTAGCTACAAAACACTATAGGGACTAAAACCTTAATCAATAGTGTGTACCTGAGCGAGTCTGTTTAAATTGGTCACCTAAACCAAATCATAGAAGCTGTTTGAATGTCAGCCCTTAACACACGTTGTATGAGTAAAGGTGTTAACAATACTATTTCAACCAAACATCAGAAGCAAGCAGAGGAGAGGCAAAGGATCAGGATCTGGAGACTGTGAGGGGATTGTGGGTCTGGAGGGGTTTGTAGCAGGATTCTACAGTTCCTTTCTATCTGCAGGCAGGAAAAGAGCTTCTCGCTGTGATTAGTTCATGCTACACTAAAAGAGGGAGGAATTCAGGTACCTCATCCTTCTCTGCATCTATTTCTTGGTACAACTTTCCATATCTCCGATTTGTAACCTCGTCTTCAGACAGGTCCGAATTCTCAGGTTCTTTAACAATGGCTGTTCTTTCCATGGCAGCAGGTTTTGCATTTGGAATGTTGCTCTGACCAGGACAGGCAACAAATGGGTCTTGACTTGGACCACAGTCTCCAGGACAGCGTGTGATGATGTTACCTTGGCCATCAGGTGGGAAAAAGCAACTGCCGTCTTTATTGCAGCTTTCTAATTCATGAGTTGTTGGAGGAAAGGCTGCCCACTCGGCAAAGCCGTTATTGGCTGGAGAGTGTATTTCTTCTCCACTTGCTTGCCCAGCCAATGTGGACTCCCAAGCCCCTGCCCATCCTTGCTTGCCCTCACTGGCCAAAAGGCCCTGGCTTGTATCACTAATAAAGGGAGTCTGATTAGTTTCATGGGAGGAAAGGTCCTGGTTAGTCTCGCTAACACATGTATCCTTGTTAGCCACAGTGGAAAGAGAATCCTGAATCCTAACAGAAACATCTTGGTTATTTACACTAGTACATGGATTCTTACTAGCAAGGTGAACATGGTTCTTAATAGCAAAGTCATCCTGACTAGTGAAAGATTCTAGATTAGTCTCACTGGCAAAAGGATCCTGATCACTTTCACTTGGGAAATTAAACAGATTATTATTACCAGAAAAAGAATCCTGATTATTCTCATTAGTGAAAGTATCTTGGATAGTTTTACTTCTAAAAGGATCCTGTTTTTCCTCATTAGCAAAATGATTCCAATTTGTCTCATTGGTAAAAGGATCCTTAACACTCTTACAAACAAAAGGATCCTGGTCAATTTTCCTAGTAAATGTATCCTCACTAGCAATTGAATTCTGGTTGGTTGTACTGGAAAAAGGAACATCGTTCATCTTTCTCCGAAAAGGATCCTTGTTAGTTTCACTGGTAGAAAGATCCTCAATAGCCTCCTTCACAAATGGATCCTGGTTAGTCTCACTAGCAAAATGCTCACAGTTAATTTTACTGGAAAAAGAGTCAGTATTACAGGTGAAAGGATCCCGAAAATTTTCACTGGAAAACGGATCCCAATGAATGTTATTGGCAAAAATATCCTGGACAGTCTCAATGGCAAATGGATCCTGGTTAATCTCACTGGTAAAAGGATCCTGGTCAGTTTCACTGGCAAAAGTCTCTTGAAAAGACTCATTGGTAAAAGGATCTTGGACAGTCTCATTGGTAAAGGGATCTTGAAAAGTCTCACTGGTGAATGGATCCTGGCAAATCTCACTGGTAAGGCCATCTTGGATAGTCTCACTCGTAAATGGATCCTGGGTGATCTCACTGGTAAAAGCATCTTGGTCCGTTTCTGTGGCAAAAGGACCCGGAATGGTCTCATTCGCAAATGGATCCTGGTTAATCTCACTGGAAAAAGGATCCTGGTCAGTTTCACTGGCAAAAGGATCTGGTAAAGTCTCACTGGTAAATGGGTCCTGGTTTATATCATGGGTAAAAGGATCTTGGACAGATTCCCTAGCAAAAGGATCTTGTTCAGATTCCCTAGCAAAAGGATCTGGGCGAAGTCTCACTGGTAAATGGATCTTGGTTAAATACTATGGGTAAAAGGATCATGGTCAGATTCCCCAGTAAAAGGATCTTGGTCAGTCTCTCTGGCAAATGGATCCTTGGTTAATCTCACTGGAAAAAGGATCCTTGTCAGTTTCACTGTTAATGGGATCTCTGAAAGTCTCACTGGCGAATAGAATCTGCTTTATCTCACTGCTAAAAGGATCCTGGGTAATCTCGTCACTATGAGGACCTTCCCCAGTTTCCCTGGTAAAAGGATCCTGCATAGTCTTACTGGTAAATGGATCCTGTTTAATCTCACAGGTAAAAGCATCCTGTCCAATTTTAGAAAAAGTATCACACTTGGTCTCAATGTCAAAAGGGTCCTTGTCAGATTCACTGCCAGTAGGGTCTTCACATTGAGAAGCAAAATTATCTGCCCGTGGGCATTGCAATAGGGTCACTGCCCACTTCCTGAGGGTATTCTGATTTTGCTGGTAAAAACAGACCCTTGTCGAGGTTGCCGACTGAGTCACTGTCAGTACCAAACGGATCCGAATCAAATGCTTCACACTCAACACTGTCATTCTGCTCTGTGCTATTAGAAGTATATGCTGTGCTGAAGATAGAATTAGTTGAAATTTTCATTTTCTGTCTCTTGTGAATTATTGGGATTTGTTGTTTCTGTAATTGCCAGCTGGTCCCAATTAGCTATAAAAGAATTGCTGATAAAGCTTGAACCAGATATTGGTTGCTCACTTTCTGCAAACTCAAGCTCATCGTCAGCACTGATCCACCCACTATTCTGACCAGAAGCATCTCCCCACTCCTCAGCAGTCTCATACTCAGACCCTGACCCATCTATATCTCCTTGACCCGATAAATACCACTTGGAGAGATTTCCCTCTTCTTCTGTGTATAATCCCTGCCACCTTCCCTCTGCGGCCTCTGCAATTTCTTGGTCCAAACTCATTTGTAAATATAATCCCTGGCAGGGATTTTTCAGCTCCGTTGCGCTTTAAAGCTATGTTTTTCTCTTTCGAGGTCAATTCTTCCTCATCCTCTGTCCACACAGACTGTTGTGTGTCTGAGTCGGATTGCTCTGACGTGTACCCTTCCTCAGTTCCCTCCAGAATAGGCTGCTTTTCAACTGAAGCATCTATTTTGCCACTCTTCAGAGCACACTCTCCACATTCGGGATTTGGCTCTTGGTCATACTTTGTATCCCAGATCCTAACCTCGACCGTGGCTTCTTCTTGGGGCACTGTATCTGTAGGCCATCCTTCAGCAGGAGGCCAACCTTGCCCATCTGTTGCAGGCTGAACATCTCCTGTAGCTGTTGAACCAAAGTCAGCCGTCCAGTTGGCTGTAAAGCCAGCATCTGAAGCCTAGTCATAAAAAAAAACAAGTATTTATTGGCAAGATCAATCCTCAGTAGTCACAGATACAAATCAATACAATAAAAGGTAAGTTATGCAACATCAGTGGTGTCAAATTGGTTTTAGCTAAGCCATAATACATTCAGTTCAATGGACCAAAATATCAGATTTGTAAATGAGAAACATATCAGGTCCCTATGAAAGTTACATTATCAATGCTTAAATGGGATGATTATATATCATATATTAAATTATAAGACTATAATAAATAGAGGGGGGCAATATTGTTATTGTTACAAAAAATATATAAAACTGTCATTCACCCAGATTGCTTTGCGCACTTTTCTTTTTAAACTATGGATAAAAGCTACCTTCTTGCACATAAACAATTTCTTAGTACTTACTGGCTGGGCCTCAGTATTTGTCTGTGTAAGAAACAACAAAAAACTTCTATTAAACATGGTTAATGTATCAAGTCCTACATATTTATATTAGTATAATATATTATCCAATAGCCACAGAATGAGCACTAGGATCAAAAATGTCTTCTCACCGTCCAAAGATCCCATGATAGTGCCTAGAGAAGTACAAAATAGAGAATATGAATTAGTCTACTACTGCTGAATACTGTTAAATACATTATTAATTATGCATCATGTGTGCTTATTTAAAATGCACTGCAAATGAAAAACATGAGACAGAAATGGACCTGAGATGCAGCCGGCTGGGTTTGACCGACGGCTGCGTTGCCGTCTGGTTTGAACGGGTCAAAGTCCAAGTCTAGGAGAGATTCTACGGGTTTCTCATTTGTCTAAAAAAAAAAAAGATGTTCTTTGAAGTTAAATGCACTGTCATGTGACACTATAAAGCTATAAACACATAGTTTCAAGCAACTTAAAAGTAGAGTGCCTTCACCTGTGGTGATGTGACACTGATCTCAGGAAAGCCTCCATCGAAGAGACTGATGATTTGCTCTTGGGGCATCTCCTTGGTTGGGGTAACTTTTGGAGGGGGAGGCTTTGGAGGACCCATCTTAAGCTGGCAAAGGCATATTTTTTAAGTGTATATTTATTCAAACCATTTTCCCATGTAAAAAAAAAAACGTGTGAATCATTGCTAGACTATTATATACACCTAAAATTATCCTACGCTATTCTATGCTACAGACTCACTTCTGTAGCATCTTCACTCTGTATCATGCAAAACAAACAAAGCAAAAAAAAAAAAAAAAAAGCAAACATTGTTCAGCTTGTTTGTCCATTTCAGATTTTGTGCCCGACTTATACAGTACCACAGGTATGACTATTCCAACAATTTGTGTATTGACAATATTTTTTCTTATGTTGTTGAATGCTCATCATTCAATATCATGACCAATGTACTGGATCAAAACACACAACCATGTTGTGGACCTTACATACAAATTACAATTCATATAATATTCATTTAAAACTGTGGTGTTTTTTTTAGGACCCTTAGATATGGTTTAGGTTAGACAGGGCAGATGCTTGGAGCTGACCTGTGAGGGGGATTTGGGTCGAGGAGGGCCGGGTGAAGTAGGTCTCAGTGTGTGGTTGGGGCTGGCTACAGGGCTGCCCTCTGGACTCTCATCCTCGGGAGGTGTTGGGGTCCTGGCTAAGCGCAGTGGACCTGAGTCACTGAAATGAAAATTACATAGACATACATGTTTTACACACAACACAAAAGACATTTCATATTTATTTAATTAATAGATGGATAGATAGATAGATAGATAGATAGATAGATAGATAGATAGATAGATAGATAGATAGATAGATAGATAGATAGATAGATACGTTAAATAATACATATAATCTAAAATCCATCTAGAGATTGTCATTCACCATCATATCGACTAGTTATCACTATGCCAAAAACCATTTCGACAACAATTTTGTAATACAAAAGTGTTAGTCTGCTTGATGATGGTTTAAATTCTGTCAATATGTTAGTTGATGACAACCACATAACATCTTATTAACGCTATAGAACACATCATGTCAATACATATTTATTTGCTACTGCAGCACTACTCTACACCACCACAGCCACGGCGTGTCCATCACATATTGCTATCTGTAATCACATACCTTCTCTGACAGCTGTAAGTGGTAGGTCAAACAGAATCACGGTATAAAAATAAATAAAATACTGAATCACAAAATAGCTTTCAATCCATTTTCAGACAGAAAAAGGATAACATTCCTTTCTTCAAACTCAAGCAACTGGTCTCCTTAGCTCCCTGATGTAGACGCTCTACAAATATATGTAGGATGGTCCACAATAGTGCATATGACCTATACATGTACCGATATGTCACCTTTTTGATACACGTCAAAATACCCCTCAATTTCCCCAGTCTAAACATATAAGATGTTTTTTTTTGTGTTCTATTGTTCTAAATGTTCTAAAAAATATGAGGTAAATGACTGCATTCTGCTTTTAATTACATTTTAGTATGGAATTTGGGGTGTTGATCTAGCACTTATTGTAACATAAACGTGGCACTATTACCGTATTTTCCGGACTATAGCGTGCACATGAATACAAGTCGCACTCACCATATTTTAAAAGAAAAAAATATATTTCTACATACATAGGCAACAACTGGCAGGTGCTCACTTTGAAAGCTTTTGTCTTCTTTTTGCATTGAGTCAGCTCTTCACGTTGCCGTCTCCAATGTCTCATCATTGATTCATTGACGCCAAGCTTACATGCAGCAGATGTCCTTCTTAAGTTAAAAAGATCGATTGCTTTTAACTTAAAAGCTGCATCATATGCATTTCTTCAGGCATTTTCCATGATGACGGTGTGTGCGTGACGCGCAAACTGATTGTTAAAATAAGCTTAAAACTAGCGTCTTCCTCATTGCATCACCTCTTCCACCTGTCTATCTCGTTCTTGCGCTTCCTGCTAGAGTGCCCCCTGCAGGCCGTTAGGTTATCTCCATCTCCATCTTCTAACGCTTATCCGGGACAGGGTCGTGGGAGCAACAGTCTGAGCAGAGATGCCCAGACTTCCCTCTTTCTAGTCACTTCCTCTAGCTCCTCCGGGGGGGACACCGAGGCGTTCCCAGGACAGTCGAGAGACATAGTCCCTCCAACGTGTTCTGGGTCTTCCCCGAGGCCTGTTCCCGGTGGGACATGCACGAAACACCTCGCCTGGAAGGCGCCCAGGAGGCATCCGAAATAGATGCCCTGGCCACGCCAGCAGGCCTCTCTCAATGTGGAGGAGCACAGGATCTACTCTAAGCTCCTCCCGAGTGACTGAGCTTCTCACCCTAACGTTAGTCCATAAAAAAGTTAAATTCGTTGTATAGGCTGCAGGGTTCAAAGCGTCTCTAAAAAGTAGCAGCCTGTACGATAAATACGATAAATGTCTCCAAGGCTTGACCGAAATGGCTTGTCTGTTATCTAAGAAATGAAAGAGACTCACCTGGGCGCTCCTTGAATGGTGAACATTTTGTCTGAGTGTTGTTCGGCAAGCTTGTTCATCACCTCATACAGTTTGTGACAGAACTAGTGAAACATATAAGCAACAAAATGGAAGACCATTTAGGGCACAGGATAAATTATATGTAACTATATATATAATATATATAAATATATATATATAATATATAAATACTGTATAAATACAGTGTAGATTGAAACGTCAACTGGATTTGATACATGATACTTCTGCATGATACATGGTAGGCTTTTATTTGTTGGTGATGCTGCGGCTGGACACAGCAACATCATGTCTGCACTACCGTCTGGCTCACCTTCTTAGTTATGCTAGTCTCGCCAGAGTCCCTACCTACACTCTGCTCACACTGTCTATATTGTTATATAACAATAAGGCCACCTAATAATCCATGCTTCTCTCTCTTTCTCTCTATCTCTCTCTCTCGCTCTGAAGCTACACATGCTTCCAGGGTACCATTGATCCTGTTCTTTTTTAACCTCTGGATAGAGTTGACTTAATTTGGAGACTAATCGCTGCAGCTGAGGATGGTTCCACATGAACAGCCTAAAGATCCAAACGTGGCAGGTTAAACCCAAGGACCATGAAGATTCATTTGAACTGTAATTCATATAAACAGTAGTCTTCAGTGGCTTAGGGCATAAATTATTGGCACGAGCTAACTCGTGATTAATCGCACATTAATTGCATGTTTTCAATGTACCATAAAGCAATACTTTTCATGTTACTAATACTTTAACTAACTGTAATAGATGTTATGATTGTATAAATTCCACTCAAAATCTCTCCCTTTAATAAAAGTATTGATTTTTTCACATGGAAATTGTTCTTTTAAAATTAATTTCTTGTTAATTAATTATTCATTTCTATGTAATGTTTTTAGTGGTTGTTTTAAATTACACTACATATTACATGGCTTCTTTAAGAATTCTGTCCAGGTTGCTTTCCATATAATGGTGATACGTTTAGGTTACATACGGTAATATATGGTATTATAATAAGCAGATCATACCTGTTGTGAGAGCACAGCTAGTAAGCGTCATTCAGGGAAACTACTGGGTAAGATTGAATGGATGCACTTTGCTGATGTTTTTAATAAAATAAACTCATGCTTGCTTTTCTAGCAGAAACATTTCTATTATCAAGAATACTCAAAACTACAAACATTGAATTAATATAGAATGTTCTAAATAGGTCTGATTAGTATTTTTCAGTAGGCAACAAAATCTTGTTAATACATTCGATTTTTCATTTCCATGCGGGAAGGAACTGAGGCAGATGGGAAAGCAGATGGTTGGTGCAACACTTCAGTTGTCCTGCAGAAGGCAGCATCGAGGATGTCTGTCACTACCAAGGCAAACAAAGTTAAAATGGAGCAGCACCCAAAATGACTCAGTGTGTAGCACGGGCTAGACACAGAGGCGAAAAACATGAGCTCGGGTCTCATCTCATCTCCACACTATTGTGTGGAGGGGAATATGCAAACGAAATGTAAAACAAAACACACATAATACGCCTCACAATTTATAGGCATCGACATCAAAACATTTGGAATTGAAGAGATTTAGGGAAAGAAAGGAGGTATGATTGATTGAGAATGACAGATACAAAAGCATCTATGATGACTTTCAGTTTCCCTGCTGCCTATGGCGGTGTTTATCCACAGCACTGCACTAAAGCTAAAAATACATCACACACACTTATCAGACACTACATTATAAGCTTTAATGATATTACACTATAGGGACAAAAGTATTGGGACACCGGACTCTGCCAGCCATGTGTGATGGAATTGTAAAACATGTGTTTTTTCTACTCGTGCCACATCATAATTTTACTTAGCTAATGTCCTTGCAACCGGATAAGCACAAATCTCCACAAGCACCCTCCGAAATCTAGTGAAACATCTTCCCAGAAGAGTGGAGCACTTACAAATCTTATGTCTACTTCACTTTTGTCCAATAGTGTGTATGTAGTTGCTACATGACTGTCATCCTCCCAAAATCTAATAAGTATAATATATAACTAATGAGCAAATAAAATGTGGCATAGTGTTTACCGCCTTTTGTTTTCTATTAAGATACCAAATAAATAAGATCTGCTCAACTAAAGCATTTAAAATAAAGACACATCCTTTAGTCATGTCTCAGCGTATGTTTTAGGCCACAAGTAGGCTTTAAAAAAAGAAGTTGAATTCAGAGGGGACCATTTTTCTGAGATGAATATAAGGCAGATGGGCAGCATTGTTAGAGAGTTAAATAGGCCACAACAATCTCCGTGGAGAAAATCAATGTCTGCCCTGTAATTTGGGAAAGGCACATGCCAGAACGCTGACCTTTTATGGTTACGAGACAAATGCAGCCGTGCAAATCCAGCTGGGAGGAAGATGAGATTGAAGGAGCAATAATAGTCTCTGCCTCCGAGGAGAAGTCCGTGTTTTTCAGTGCATGAAAGCAAGGCTTGCCAGACATCTGTTACTTTTTGTTAATAAAAAGATCGCCAGGTTTTAAAATGATTCACTCCAATTTCATTTTATTATAATGACTTCCACCAATCGGCTTGCTTTTAACTTGCAATTCTTAGCAACATAAGTTAGGACGGGTGAGACATAAGGTGAGTCTGGTGAGTCTGAATAGTCTATTCTGATCGTTTGAAACATGTAAATTCAAGACAGGGAACCCCTGTCATTTTAATCACCGTTAATCACTCTGCTTGTAAATTATTCTATACTCTTACCGGTAAAATATAGAATGAGACCACTATTGGACACATTCCCTAATTACCTTACTTAGCTGAATTAACCATTTAACTTATATGTTTTTATATGTCTTATCAATTTTGATCATTGGGCTGATGCGCATGATGAACTAATGAAGAAAACATTAAATGAGTAATGCAATGAAAAATGGCGCACCTGAGCAGTTCAGGGCTTAAAAAAAAAAAAAAGGAGTGGTGGCGGGAGTTGAACTCATGCACTTGCGCTTTAACCTCTGAGCTACCACCTCCACATTAAAATTGTATAACACACTATAAATCCTTTACATATCTCTTACAATGTGTCATCGCAGTCCTACTGTTACATGTCTGGTGTCCGTCCCCCCCCCTCTTTTTAAATTTTTTTTGTGGTTGCTCCGCCTTTAGCTCTCGTTTAGGTGGAGCCAACGGTTGATTGAAAGAGGCCTTAGACCTGACCTGAAGAAGCAGATTATTCCGTTTAAAAGCAGCAACCTGAAGCCCTGCCAGTGAGGAAGGAAAAGCTAGTTGTGCTAGTTGTACTAGTTGTACTAGTTGTACTAGTTGTGCGTTTCTTTGCCTGCTTAAATGATTGCTTGCTAATTGTTTGTTTGCTATCTAGTCTGTCTGTTTGTGGCTAGCGGCACTAGTTGTTTATGCTTATACTAGCTCACTTGGTTTGAGAAAAGGTAAGAATGTGCACGCAGCTACATGCTACCATGTAGGTATTACTAATTGTTTGGACACCCTAGGTCAGAGGGTGGGTACAACCCCTTGTATTTTTGGTAGTGCAGCCTAGCGTAGTCAGCTAGTAGTGTAAAGGAGCCTGTAAATTAAGCAGAAATGGCCATTTGCAGTGACCAAACAAAGCTGCCATCATTTTGCTTTTGTTTTGCCATTTCATATACTTATAAAAAAAACACAATTCCGTAAATAAAAAAAGGTCTTTTTAAAGTGACTTACAACTGAGATTTCCCTGTGAAATTTGGCTTCCAGGCTGCTGACACTCTTGAAGGTCTTCACATAAAATCCCACTCGACTGCACACAAGAAGAGAGTTTTATCAGCATACACAGAGGACTCTTGCTTCAACGGCTCAATTCAGCCATGAAAATGCTGACATCAGTTTCTCATAGCACTGTAAAGAGCCCCGCATGCTAATCCATACAAGCTAAAATGAAAGAAACACATGTACTCCAGTCAGCGAGTCCAGTTATGCATTAGTAAAAAAGTAATGAGTACAAGCAGTGTCAAAATGTAGGGGGGGTGATACACTATATGAAGAAAAGTTTGTGGACAAATGCACATAATATTCGCATTTGCTTTTTAAACCTCCCACATTTACTTGTGTAATAATCTTCTGGGAAGCATTCCACTACATTTTGGCATGTGCTTGTGGGTTCAATTCAAACTAAAGCGTGCTAGTACATTCAAATACTGTCGAGTGCAAACGGGCCTGTGATTAAGTCAGAGATCCAATTTTTCCTAAAGCTGTTCAATAGGGTCCAAACTATATGCTTAATTGTCATGCAGGAGCAATTGTCGTGTCTCCTAGTTTCCCAAAAGAAGGGAAAATGTGTATATAGAACGGAATATGACTAGAAAAAAAAAATCAATTTCCCAAGTCTTTTGTCACTATGGCATCTATCCTGTGTAATATCTGCATTTTTCCCAGGTCCTTTCTGAGCTAAGTTCAAGGGAAAACGATGATTAAAACAATTATATAATTACTCGGCTGTTCATCTTGTAAGTAGCAAAGGCACACTGCTACAGCACATGCATACTGTAGATATGGCACTATTTTACTACACAATGTGTTACCACACTAGCCAACACTTTATATGACTGTCTTCAAAAAGCATAAAAAATATTCAAATTGCTTACATTATTTACATTTCTTACTTTAATGCCTTATAAAGAGAGATTGGTAAACTCGAATCTTTTACTTTTTCAACCATTAATGTAGAAGTCATTGAATAAGCATGCAAGACATAATGCACATTATAAAGATAATACTCTTAAACCTGTATAAAGCCTTGATACAGTGGTGTAAGATGTATATAAAGGATGTTTCCATATCTACAAAACTATAGAGAACATAAAAATATCACTTATGCTCTGCAGTAGAAATCTGCTGTGAACAACTCCATCAACATAATCAGCCATGTTTTCATAAAACCACCTCTGCAGCCCAGTTATATAAAATCATCATTAACTTGAAGCACACTGTCATCAGATTTTAAGTGGCATTCCCTAATAAGTCCTTCAGATTACCAAGACTAAAGCTTCAGTGAGAGCACAGTCTTTGCACAGACCCACAAAAAGTCCAGCAATACCAAACCATACCTTTATTACTGACACAATAATTAGCTTTTCCTCATTTACAAGCCCCATTAAAAGAGCAAAAGACTGCAACTTGTATTCAATTGTAAAAACATACCTTAGCCTCCTTTAGCACATCTCAAAAGCATATCTTTGCTTTGTTATCATGACGATGATGCAGTGAATGTGCCTAGCTCGCCCAAAAAGGGACACACTGAGCTTCAGGGAGAAAGAATTCAATAGTATTGATAGGAGCAGATCACTGTCCGAGTATCAGACTTCCTGTTTTACCAAATACGGCAATCACCTTGGGCGCAAATGAATTAAAGCTTTAGTTACGGAACTCCCATGTAGATATTTTAAGGCTTCTTTAATCAAGTAAACAGTAGGGTAAATTTCATTCCGTATGCTCTATGCTTGTTTATTGCACATGCCCATTTCATGTTTTTTTTCCCAAGTCCTTTGAATTCAATATAAAGCAATTAAATTGGATTATATCTTCCTGGTTTTCAAATTAGGGACAAGACAATAACAAATGTTCAGCACCAGCTAGGAGACTAAAGGACTGGTATCAATAGACGGTGAGTTCATGCAAATCATTAATCTAATTAGTCCAATTTTCAAAAATGTAAAATGACCACTAATTAAGACCACAGTGACCTTAAAGGGTTTTGTCCACCACCAAATTATTCATTGCAACAATTCATTACAGAAGCTGTGATTACTGTACAGTTCATCTCACCTGTCCCACAGAGTAGGAAGTTCATCCTGCAGATCCACATTCAGATCATCAAACACTTTCTGTGCCTTTTTCAAGTCTTCTTCTGCCTATATGAAAGCAAAGCCCATGAGATCAGGTTAATGTTTAGCATAATATCGCTAATCTTAGCTGTTTAGCGTATATAACAGATCCTCTTGCACCTTTGCAACCTTTCTTTCGTTCTTAATGGCGGACGCCTGCATGGTCTCGAGGTGGTGCCTTGCACTATCGTAGTCGATTAACTTCCTGCTCCGCTTGGCTACACGCATCTAGACAGGAGGGGGTGAAAAATTGATAATATATTTATATTATATTATGCAAGAAAAAAAATTATATTATATTATGCAAGACTATTAATGCTAAGTATCATTGATAATCTGCTTTGATTCCATCAGACTGTACCATGCACATAAGTTTTAGTCCATTATACAAACATTGGTACCTTGATATCAGGGAACTGAACCAAATATGTGTCCAGCGCTAAGATTGTGGAGTCCACCAGTTTTTCATGGAAGTCCTCCCATAATTCGTCACAACTCTAAGAGAGATTATAAAGTGCTATGATTATGCAGCACAATAGGAACAAGAGCACATAATCTCCTACGTCTACACAACATAATGAACATAACAATTGTACTTCCGCTGCATCACAAAAGACAGTTACTCATAGGTCTTTAGATGCAGCAGCAACATCCTGCGCAAAAAGCATATTTGGCGTTAAAAAAACAAAAAGAACAATATGTGCAATCTGCTTAGTCATACTTGGTCATTAGAGATTCGGTTCTCAAAAAGGTCGTTTTAAGCCTTTGATCAACTGCCAGCATGCTTCGGTAAAAAAAGGAATAGATAGCGCTGATTGATTTTCCAAAGC
This sequence comes from Kryptopterus vitreolus, assembly GCA_030449085.1. NCBI lineage: Eukaryota > Metazoa > Chordata > Actinopteri > Siluriformes > Siluridae > Kryptopterus > Kryptopterus vitreolus. The sequence continues at coordinate 16,251,468 of JACRUU010000017.1, read as the reverse complement.
TTTATCATTGTAATTGCTTTTCTTTTTTTCCTCAAGGAGTGTATTTTTATTCCGCAATTCATTGAACTGACATGCATTTAAGCCGTCGTTTCAAGCCTTTTACAGTGTTGATTTTAGGTTGGGTAAGCAAGCACGGGGAAATGATGATGTATTGCGCCAGGCGTTTCGCCTGTTTAGAAACTGACAACGGCTTACTCACGCAGTAGGCTATAATTTATGCAATTCAAATTCTTCGGAGAGGTTCAGACTAAGCCTGGTAAACGCGTTTCATCGCTATCAGGAAAGTGCAGGTGGGATCCAGTGAGCTGTATTAGAGTGTTTCTAAAAGGGATGAAAATAATGCCCTGGCTAACAACTCAACCGGGCTTAAACTGACCCAGAATGCCCTAACAAGCTTTCCCACTCATCCCTGGGGCTATTCCTGGATTTCAATGATCTTGTGCAAATCTTATTCTAACATAGTTCTCAAAAAATCTCTTTTTTTCCCCCGCTCAGTGTTTCCGTGTGCACACAAAACCGCAAAGGTGGAAATTCGATCGTGCCTCACCTCGATCTGCTACGGTAGGAACAGGTTTGAAATACAAAGCCTGGGGCCTCCCTTAAGTCATTCTAGCAGGTTTCTTACAACCCAGCAAAGGGACAGGATTCAAGTTGGGACTGATTAATTAGTAAACCCCATTTATTTAAGGGAGGAAGTCGTCGTTCAGTTGATTGTAGAGGAATTACACTCACCTTTGCAATAGACATCACATCGTCCTTGCCGTGCCAGTCGGGCTCATACACTTCGTGGAGAGATTCTGTCAAATTCATGGAGGCCTGCTGCATTCCTGAAGTATTATCATAGAGCGGGTTTAGCTAAGCACTCCTATCCATCACTCCAGCAGCATCAGTTACAGAGGGATGTTTATTGTGCGTGTGATCCTGTGTGTGTGTGTGTGTGTGTGTGTGTGTGTGTGTGTGTGTGTGTGTGTGTGTGTGTGTTAGGATGAGTCACCTTTCACAGCTGCTATATAAGCCTTCATTTCCCTCTGTAGCCTTGAACCCTCCGTCTAGAGAAACAAAATAAAAGCACAAAGCAGCCCCAGGACAATATTTATTCGAACCATGTACGGCAGGAAACAGTATACTCCTGCATACTGTACATCACATAGCTGTCACATACAGGCTAGACTATTTAACCAATAAACAAAACTACAAACCATAATAGAGAGTGATTGCGTTACTGGATTCAATTAACAGCTAACTAGAGTGCAGTAGGGTTTGTTTACCACCAGATAAACAAGAGATAAACTACAAACAATAAAATGATGCAGCTAAACAGTAATTTTATGTATAAATAGTATTGGGGGAGGGGTAGCTCAGTGGTTTAAGGTGCTGGGCTACTGATCGGAAGGTCGGGGTTCTAGCCCCGGGAATCACCAAGCTGCCACCCTTGGGTCCTGTACTCCAGGGGGTGCCGTATCATGGCTGACCCTGCGCTCTGACCCCAGCTTCCAAACAAACTGGGATATGAAGTATTGTATATGTGACAACTAAAGGTTATTCTACTCTATTCTATAGGAGCATTTGTGAGTAGGTACTGGATAGACATACTTGTGAGGTATCCCAATAGCTGGTATAAAGGACATATTTTATTCCTTTTGCAATACAGTAACTGACACTCACTCAGTGGCTTTGGTATTTAGATATCATTTGGATGCTATGCAGGATGTGAATAGGATTGTGGTGAAAACAGACAGAGAAAGACACATAGAGAGAAGGGCAGGGAAGAAAGGAAAGGAAATGCAAAGACAAAGCGAGTAAAGGAAAGGAAAGGAAAAGACAAAGCAAAGAAATGAAATAAAAAAGGAAAGGGTTAGTTTGGAAAGAAAAGAAATGTTTGGAAAGTTTCAGAAAGTGTAGTAAAGGAAAGGAAAATGCAAAGCAAGGAAAGGAAAGGAAAGGAATTGAAAAGGGAAAGAGATAGTTTGGAAAGGAAAAGAAAGGTTTGGAAGGAAAGGAAAGGAAAGGAAGGAAAGGAAAGGAAAGGAAAGGAAAGGAACAATAAAGGGAAAGGGAAGGAAATAGATTGAAAAGAGAAAGAGATAGTTTGGAAAGGAAAAGAAAGGAACTCTTTTATTCTAAGCACTAGCAGGCTGATAAATAAAACAGTCTAATCAGGATTACCGAGGACAGGCGGAAAGGGCAGGATTAGACTCGTGCTTTTCTTCCCTACAGGCAGGCTTTTCCACTAAAATACATTTCCCTCTTACACTGCCTTTAATTCATCCCCTACAAACTCTCCCTATTATATCCTTATAACTGAAACAGGAAACCAAATTTTTAGAAAATCCCTAATCCTAAGTGAAAGCATGTTTACGCATTTTACTACAAGCTAAAATGATGTCATAACTCATTAATGCGGTATTAGAATACTGTCTTAAACATAGATCACACTATCAAGTGGTGTAACAACAGGAAATGGGGCATATATATTATTTGACAGATAGATAGCTTTATATATATATATATATATATATATATATATATATATATATATATATATATATATATATATATATATATATATATAGTAGCCTTTCATTACTGCAATATGAGAAGTTTAACATCAATACTAAAGTTATCATTATTAGAGCCAGACTCACAATCAGTAACAGTGAAAAGGCAAAACGACACATATGTATGATATCTCACCTCCTGTCTCTTGAAGTTCTGAACACACTGTTCAAACTGCTCATCTTTAGTCTCGTCAGCTTTACCCAACTTCTGTAGAACCTGGGAGAAGAAAGAACGACTAGAACACCAGCCACACCATCTGCTCATGCAGTATAATGTAAAACTATTAACCTAGCATCTGTCATGTCCTTTATCTCTATTACAGCTGATATATTTGGCATGCAACCCTATCATCATCATCATCATTATAAAAAACAAAGGAAAACAGCATTAATCAGAAACCACGAACATATACTACGGTTTATTAATAATAACGTACCTGATCTAATAACATTTGATGGAAAGGATGCTGCAGTGATAAAAAACCACGTGCAGTAAATCCTCTTAGAAAGCATGTTTAACTGGTCCGACTCAGCCTGCCTTCGCAACAGTAACATACAAAATCCTCAGTGGCGTGAATTGTTTTATGTCATAATGAATCCATTTTTTGTAAATAATTCTTTAGTATTCTTTTGTACTATGGCTGTGCAATATAATCATAATTAATTCAAACATTTCTGAATTATCAGTACATTTGTTGCATATCATTCATGTTAGCTCCTCTTGTGGTAAACTGTATGTACATGGCTATACTTGATGTAAATGAGTGTGCCAATTATATGTGTTAATATGTGGTTGCATGCTGACATGTACCTGGCAACCCATTCAAAAGGCATTTCTACCCAGGGCTAAGCTCTCGATTCATTGTCCACGAGTTAACAAAAGTATAATACTACCAATAACATGAGATTTTAATAAAGTACACTTGCTCGTCCAAAAGAAATAAAAAAGGTGAAACAGAATAAATGCAGGATACAGTGTAAATAGTGAATGTTTATTAAACAGAGTATAATTAATCAACAAAATGTAAAATTGATCTCATGTTAACCTCACAGTACATTTTTTTTGTCTGCTGTTGAGTGGGAAGTTTTTTACGCAATGCAAAATACACAATAGAGACAAAGGATTGTTCACACCTGACCATAAGATTCATAGGAGATCAGATCTCTATGGCAGACCACTCAAGGTCTTTCACTCCAGCTCATGGAAAAGATATTTAGTAGCATTGTCATACTGGAACAGGTTTTGAATCACCTAATTCAAATAATGGGAAAATGTAATGTTGCAGGATCCAAAAACATCCTATACAATTTTTTACCTCCAATTTCTAGTTTACCTCCACCTCTAATGTCAGGTGCGGCCAGTACTTTTGTACCTTTTTTTACCTTTAAGTCAGTATGATCCGTGTAGACGTGGCTGTATTCATTCTTTTTAAGCATGTTTAGATCATGTTTTAAATGACGCTTCCTCGTTTGCGTTTTCACTTCGGATATGATTCTTTTAATGTTTATTAACCGGTCCAACTGCAAAGATGCTTAAACGAGCCTAGGTAAATGTAAACCATGTTAAATGGGCCGAGCCTGCTTGGTTCTAAACTCTTTACGTCACTTGACTCAATAAACCTCTCTGTGAATTTACAGCAGGGACGCGTTCCAAACAAAGAGTGATGACACATGCCATGAGCAAGACAACTGCTGCCATTTTCAGCTCTGGCTGCTGATCTTTATGGCATTCCTAGCCCTGCTTCTCATAAACCATTCAGAACTATATACATATATATATATATATATATATATATATATATATATATATATATATATATATATATATATATATATCCTTGTGTTTTCATTTCTTACATGATCTGCCAGCATTTCAAGCACTTAATAGACATCTGTGCTAACAAATTGGTCTTTAAAGTCCTCACACAGCAAATTTCAGTGGTGTGAAAATTTTCACCTCTAGTTGTAATCTAAGCTCCTACACTCAATATCCTGACACCGCATTGTCACGTCTGTGTTCGTCTTATGCAGAAGATTCCGTATTAAGGAATTGAACATGACCAGATAAAACCGGCTCTGAACACCAAAAAGAACTTTCGGTTTGTTGTTCTGCTGTCAGAGAGACAGACTGACATTTCAATTACTGTTAGAAAATGCACAGTATAACATTATACATATATCAATATACATGAGTTTTGTTCTAGCTGTGTACAGATTGGAAATACAGATTGCTTATACAGTGGTGTCGTGACGGAACTACATAGTGGGCAACCAGGGAACACACACACACACACACACACACACACACATACACACACACACACAGAACAGGATTACTACAGATAGAGATGACAGACTTATCATGAAATTCCTTATGTTTATATCTGCTCAGATATAGCTGTTCAGGAACAGATGAATGTAAAATGCAAATGTAAATGAATATTTAAAGCAGATTTTTTGGGGGAATTTGTTGTGTTTTTCAGTTCTTTAATATTTCAAACTAAAAGGAAACGATTCCACATCTTGAATATTTTATATTCAAAATTCTGTACGATTTCTAGGTCACACTTTAAATCGAAGCAAATGTATCATATTCGCCTGATTTTCTGTATTTGTACAAAATGTTATCTTCTTCTAATGACATTTGTCATTCGATTCCAAGTTTGACTCGCTAATGTGCTAACTTTGTTATGAAATTAGTTGTGTACAATTCAAAAAGAAAGTAATTACAAGTTTTAACGTTATTTTTAGGGCTTTCGAAATGTATGGGTGAATTGTAAAGGCACAATTTGTTATTAATGCATTCATATTTCTGTTTGGGCATTTTTATCCAAAAATTTTAATAAACATAAAAGAGGCGAAATTAAAACTTTTTAAAACAAATTTCATAACATGACACATTTATTCGTGGTGTCCCTTTTTAATCAGATATTTAAAAAAAATTTTTTTATTCATTTGTGTTACTGATGCACCAAATCACAATCAAGCACCACAACACACACACGTCCGGCAAAAAAAAACATCCGTGTGGAAACGTTCTGTTTATGTCCTGAGGATACCTCATTTACAACGCAATTAAAAATAATCACTGTAAACCATTTAAAGAATATCTTGAAAGCTCTATTTTCAATTTGGTTTCACTAATAATAAACATACATTTGCATAAAGCATCCATATTTGTCCGTCGCCATGTTGATTAGAGGATTAAAATCCGAAAATATAAATATGTCTTTTAATTTGACTGACAGCCTGATTTATTTTACAAAACAAACTTTTGCTTTTGGACTCTATGGTACAGCATGTCTAGAAAAGGCATAGACAATAGCTCAGCAGTATTCTAATTCTAAAATTTGTTACAGAATACTTCACCAGAGGGGCACGGTGGCTTAGTGGTTAACAGGTTCGCCTCACACCTCCAGTGTCCGGGTTCGATTCCTGTCTCGGCCATGTGTGTGTGGAGTTTGCATGTTCTCCCCGTGCCTCAGGGGATTTTTCTCCAGATTCTCCGGTTTCCCCCCGGTCCAAAAACTTGATTGGCAAGGGTTAATTGTTTGATTGGCACCTTGGAAAAATTGACCCTAGATTGTGAATGTGTGTGTGTGATTGTGAGTGCGTGTGTGTGCCCTGCAATGGGTTGGCATTCCATCCAGGGTGTATCCTGCCTTAATGCCCATAGACGCCTGAGATAGGCACAGACTCCCCGTGACCCGAGGGAAGATCGGATATAGCGGTAGAAGATGAATGAATGAATGAATGAATGAATACTTCACCATTAACCATTAGTTATTTTAATTTTTCCATGACAATGTGATGAGAATTCACACACACACACACACACACACACACACACACACACCTATGCTTAATCTGAGATGAACAGCAAGATTCTGTTTTCATCACCTCTAAACTGCATGAGATATATCATGCATCATTATGAGGTATATCAAATGGAAAATCTATACATGAAGGTTAGAAGAGTCCCCTCTGTGGACAGACCTCTAGCTAGTCTCTGGGCCTTGAGATCTGCCTTAAGTTAAATAGTTTACATGAGAATGGGAGGATTCACTGAAACTGACAATCTGCTACAGAAACAAAAACAGTCTGAATTATTCCAAAAGTCACTGCCCCCCACCCCCCATTTAGTTTTCATCTCTACAAATACTCAATCCACTGAAATACAATGCTGGATCTGCAATCTGAATACTGTGTGGTCTTGAAATAGCCAAATCCTTTTTAAGAAAAAAAGACTGCACGCACAAAAAGTCTCAAATTCCAAAGGGAGTCGAGGAGCAGCAATGCAGTGCAGCTTTCCACCTGGCACAGATACACTAACCTTACTCCAAACTGGCTGGAGACACCATACACACACACAGTCAGTCTATAAAATATTGAACAGCACATGGGCCCCAAATGCACACCGTGACCACTGCAGCGCTTTTTGCCTCCTCCTTTTAATAATGCTCTTTCTTAGCATGTAATATTAGCATCTAATCAATGTGAATTATAAAAGGGCGTCAATTTGCTCGTATCACAGGAAATGCAGTCAGTTCTGGAAAAAAGTGTTAATTATACACGTCGCCTTGTATTCAGACGGAGGCCGGAATCTGCCAGCCAAGTCCTCCGGGTGCAAAGCCAGAAATTTACCGCTATATTTAGCAGACTGGTGTTTCTAATACTGATTGAATAATGTGTATTTCAAAGCTGCATTACCGTTTCACACACCGCAATTATATTGTGCAAATGTGCATATCTATAATAATCAGCTACCAACTGAGGAATTACCAGCGTTTTTTTATCTGAATATTTTGCAACCCAAAGGGGGTCGAAAAGGAAGGAGCTCTTGCACCACTTATCATATTATCTGTCCTGGCCAAGGATCTCGTATTCCACCTGGCTGAACTGTATACTGACACTCACCGAATGTGTTTGCCTGTCTGCAGCTATTTTTGTTTTCTTTTTAAACAATAACAGCGACGGCGATATCGGAAATTGTTGACTGAGGCCTAAAACAACAAGACCTCTTTCCTGATTATTTGATATTATATCCCTTAAGATTTTCACCATATTCATCACTCGCGGGGAAAACAAATAAAGCTGTACGTTCTGGGCTATTGTATGGCACACAACAGTCACGAGGAGATCTTCATTTCCTGTCTCACTGGATATAAAAAGAAGACCAATCCTCTTATAGTGACGCTGTGCACGTTGGGGGAAGCCCAGTTTGCCTGTAGGCTAGAAAATATTTCAAATTAACTGCAAAAAAAGAGGGAAAAAAAGCATGCTGGGAATTAGAGGCTTCAGCGGAAAGTAAAAAAAGAAAATAACAATTCAGGAACAAAACTCATTTGTTTTCGCAGCAAAATATACAACACGTTGTCCCAAGCAGATGATTAGGATATATTAAGCACAATTTGCTATATTAATTATGCATAATGGAGAAGAAAAAAAAAACCGTGTGTGAAAACCAGTCACTGGCTTTTCTTGGATACAAAAGCAGACTGAACTTGTTATTATTATTATTTTTTTTTTTTATTTTGTTAACTAAAAGTTTGGGTTGAAATTCTAAAATGCACAACAACTAGGGAACGGTGTTAGTGCGATTCGCACCCTAATCAAATAAGCAAATTAAACACGCCCCCTTTTCTCAAACCGCATGGTGAAATTTAACACGATTCAGTCCAATCGACTACTTTGATCATGGTCCAAATGCATCGCATGTGGGCTCATTTTAAGGAGTAATTATATGAACTACATTTCACCTATAGCTATATAATGAGCTATAAAGGGGCATGGTGGCTTAGTGGTTAGCACGTTCGCCTCACACCGCCAGGGTCCGGGTTCGATTCCTGTCTCGGCCATGTGTGTGTGGAGTTTGCATGTTCACCCGTGCCTCAGGGTTTTTTTTTCCGTGTTTTTCCGGTTTCCTCCCGGTCCAAAAACATGCACGGTAGGTTGATTGGCACCTTGGAAAATTGTCCCTAGTGTATGAATGTGTGTGTGTGTGTGCCCTGTGATGGGTTGGCATTCCATCCAGGGTGTATCCTGCCTTAATGCCCATAGATGCCTGAGATAGGCACAGACTCCCCGTGACCCGAGGGAAGATCGGATATAGCGGTAGAAGATGAATGAATGAATGAGCTATAAAGTCAGCACGACTTCTTCCGGATCAATTCCTGCTACATGAGCAAAAGTATTCAGACACATTGTGTTTGAGATGTCACTTGGTCCAGTTAACCTCTAACACTAAGCTAACACGCCACCTAACATGTCCGAATATGTTTAATGCATAAATAAAATGTTCTTCCCTTTTTTCAACATACTGAATATTCCTTAATTCATGCAAAACGTTTCTCAACATACAAACAAATTGATCATGAAACATCTTTTCTTTGCAAGTACAATCAAGGCAGTTCACATGGAAGCAGGTTATAACAGTGAGTTTGGGTTCCTCTTATTTTTAAAAATCCCATGTAACCCTTTTATTGGCACCATGTGACTTGGAAGAATGATTGTTGTTGCTGAGAAGAGAAGAAAGAAAGGAAGGCACAATGTTTTCTTTTCTCTAATAGAGAATTTCTTCACATATATCTCATTGATAAAGTTAATAAAATCTTGTGCAATCAAGTGAAATTATGTCGAGCCAATGCTTTTTCCATGCTTTTGATACATCAGTGTATTGAAGAAACTTGAATTTAAAGGGTTTTTTTTAATCACAAAATATGATAAATAGGATGACATAATTGTTCACACTTATCACAGCTGATCAACCTACTGGCACACTTTTAAAAGGTAGGAAGTAAGCGGACAATATGCAAGATGAACATGCAGAACTCAAGCTCGGGTTCGAAGCAGGACTTTTTCAACCGGAATAACTTTGTATACTAATGATAGTGTATGTTGTATGATGATTTCCTACAGAGGGAACTGATTATTTGTACATTAAACAAAAAGAAGGCAGTATTTTGAATGCAGATTCAAAACGCAACATCGATGGTAAACAATATGGAGTAGGAGCCATTCACATGAACAAGCCTCTCATGGAAAATGGAAGTGTTGTCTGCAGATTTTTGGCAGAAGGAGGCATATCTACAGGAACATGCCCATCTCCAATGGGCACAATGGGTTAATTTTATACAAGCCTCCACCCCCGCATAAGGAGAGAGAGGGATCCCCCCTCCTCCACCTCCTCCTCTTCCTCCTCTCTCCTTCTCCTCCCTCCTCCCTCTCTCTGACCTTGCAGGAAAATGTACACCAAAAAAAAAGAGTTACCCTTAACCACGAATATATATAAAGCGTTTTTAAAAAAAAGCAGTCACACCGGGTTGCACGAGTCCTGGAAGCGACGCGGGTCTAGTGCGCGAGTGTAGGGAGCGCACAGCTATTTGGGATTCAGCCTGAGCGCGTGAGGCTGTTATTAAACCGGAGCTCAGTTGGATTTCCTCTCTCGAGCTCTTGTTCTTGGTGTAAATGTGTTTATAAAAGAAAAAGATCAGAAAAAAAAATTACCAAAAAAAAAAAAATCGTGCGAACGCTTTCATTTGGATGAAATACCGTTGCATTGGTGCTGATAAGGCTAGAAAGTGCGGGCAGAACGTTGCATGGTGATGACATGATAATGCTAATTAAAAAAAAGAACGATTGTGACATGCACGCTTTTAAAATGAACTGTCATGAAGGTTAATGAACTGCTATGAAGAATTCACCTACCAATAAGCGCCTAGCGTTTCTCTTGCACCGCATTTTGGGCTTCCTTGAGCATCTTATCTATCTTCGGCAATACAAACCCTAATAGCATGCCATGTTCAAACAAAACGAGATCTAAACAAGCATATACTGTCCTTACCTTTTCCTGAGCCCGGCTCAGCTTCTTCTGGACGTTTTTGGCGAAAACGCCCGTCTTTATTTCAGCCATGGCTGCTCGGGGATTGAAACGGTGAGAGCGTTTCAGCACCTACACGGAGGACAGCGGAGGGGGAGGAGGAGGAAGAGGAGGAGCTCTTAAAGCCACATATCGCACCCCAACCCCCGCATTATCACCACCACACCACCACCACCACCACCTGAACACCTCGAAGCACACTCAACTGCCTCCTACAGTGATAATATGAAAAGTACTGAAGAGCTCAAAATTGGAAAGCAGCACGTCTTCATGTCCCTCTCTCACTCCTACATCAGTGTTGTAACCAGGATAGACATTCTGGCCGCATCCCAAATTGTATCCTGTGCTACTCCATTGTAAACATGTCTGTTGTGGTCTTAGTGTTTTGGCACACTAGCTAGTGCAGCAGTATGCGGTTTTGGACGAAGCCTCATCAAGGTTTACTGTGACTCACATAAGGGCCACGTTTACTTACTTGAATGAAGTGGACAGAAACGGCTATAATGACATTAAATTAAAAAATGAATTATATATATATGTGTGTGTGTGTCGTGTGTGGTGTGTGTGTGAGTGTGTGTGTGTGTGTGTGTGTATTAATACACATATATTAAAGAATATTTTTTTAAGGTCAGCCAATCCTGTGGCAGCAGAACCTAATGCAAAACACAAAGTAACATATATACATATAAATATATATACAATATATAAATATATAATATATACACAGAATACAGTGCAATTAAAAAAAAACAATGATTAAAAAATAGTTCCAAAATGTTATGTGGATAGGAAAAGCAGAGGAAAATAGTCAGATTATAATATCTGCCGAGAAGGATTTAACACTTGAATAAACGCATTTTAATAAGCATAGTGAACAGAAAAGCTGAATACAAGATTAATATCTTATTATGCAAGAACAGAGCTCTGGGACAATCATGGGCTCCTGCACAAATTAACTGGACATTTTCGATAAATGATAGTTCAAATAGAGCAATGGTCATTGATGTAGTGTTGTCTGTGTATGTAACTGCATGATAATTGATCAGTGTTTGTTTGATAAGAAAAGACTTTGTTGTTGTTGTTGTTTTTTAGTCTTCTCATACCCTTGCTTCAAATACATTGCAAAAAAAATAATCCTGCAGGGTATGTATAAGCATGAATGTGAGAGAGCTAAACCTCTAGCCTTGTTCTAGATTTTAGGATAGGAGCATGCGTGCGATCACGCTGGAACTACACACCTAATGTGTGTTTTATTTCTGGTCATTTCAGGAGACTATGGTGCTATGAACCAGGGCTTGTTGCTCCTAGTGACTAATGACAGCATGAACAGAGACTGTATTGCTTATCTGACATACACCATCTTTTTTTTTTTTTATCTAGAATTAGATTGACTGCATCATCCAATATGGTCTTGTCCCAGGCTATAGAGTTCAGCAATGTATTGCTTCTAAGAGCTGGACACATTGCCTGGGAGAGTGGAAAGTGCTCTATTCGTGTGGTTTATGAGTGAGGTTCAGAATGGCTGGCACAGTTTGTACTCACAAACAGACATAACCCTCTGAAGAAGAACCCTCCTGTTGTTCTACCAACAGTACAGAGCAAACTGGCATCTCAGTATACCAGGAGACAAAAGGAGACAATGCCAAGACTGATCCCTATCACACTTTTCAAATCCTTGGACCTGACTATTTTTACTTAGTAAAAGTGCTGTCACTCTGACGCAGGGAGTAATGATAGAGGGGGGGGGGGCTTCTGTTCAGAAGAATGCAATTGTTTTTTTTGTTTTTTTTTAAATATTGTCTTTCATCCTTTTATTAACTGGTTCGTAAAAGCCACAACAATTACATTCATCATTAAATCCAGGCAATCAGATACAAGTGCAGAACAAAATTAATATTCAAACCAGAATTTAACATCGACAAAAAAAACAAACAACCAAAACAAAAATAATGCAGCAAGTAACACTGAACATAAACTACTAACATAAACAGAAGAACTGCATATCGCAGCTTGATAAATATGGGGGGAAACGCCTTAGATAAACTAATAAGGGGAATATTAAACAGGTTTGCACAAAAACAAGACAAAAACACAACAGATGAAGAAATTAAAAAAAAGAGAGGGAGATTAATGGTGTCCTCTGGTGGTCAGGAAAATATGAACACTATCAAGAAGAAAAAAATCATTCATTCATTCATTCATTCATTCATCTTCCGCTTCTACCGCTATATCCGATCTTTCCTCGGGTCACGGGGAGCCTGTGCCTATCTCAGGCGTCTATGGGCATTAAGGCAGGATACACCCTGGATGGAATGCCAACCCATCGCAGGGCACACACACACACTACACACACACACACACACACACACACACACACACATTCACACACACTAGGGACAATTTTTCCAAGGTGCCAATCAACCTACCATGCATGTTTTTGGACCGGGAGGAAACCGGAGAACCCGGAGAAAAAAAAACCCCCTGAGGCACGGGGAGAACATGCACAAACTCCACACACACATGGCCGAGACGGGAATCGAACCCGGACCCTGGCGGTGTGAGGCGAACGTGCTAACCACTACGCCAAGAAGAAAATCAGAAATAGTGAAATCCTGATAGACCTTGAATACTATTAATAATAGCGAGTCATTTTAGTTTAGTCATTCAAACTAAACTGCCATGAAGGAAACTGCCATAAAAATAATATTAAATATTTTTTAAAAAATTTAAAAAAAAAAACAAAAAAAACAATAAAATAAAGCAAGGAAAAATCATATATCATATATATATATATATATATATATATAGATATATATATATATATATATATATATATATATATATATATATATATATATATATATATATATATATATATATATATACTTTCCTTCAGGTTGTATCTAGTGCGCATGCTCCGGCTCCAAGGGTCATATTGCGCATGCTCCGGCTTTAAACTCTATACCGCTCAGTGTCTTGCTCCGATATTTCCAATATGGCGACTCCCATTTCGGTCAGAAATGAGGTTTCCACAGCTCATACTGGGAGTAAACGGCGCTCTATGTTGTCTCGCTTGTATACATACCCCGCCTCGACCAAACTTCGACCAAAAATGCCCTGAAAACTGAAGAAATGGCGCTCATAGTATATATATCTATGTAAATAGTATAATGGAGACTACAATTCCCGACATGCCCTATAAACAGGAAGCCACGCTTTAATCCGCGGTGATTAGCAGACTTCAAGCAACTTTTATTAAAATTGACCTTTCGTGGAAACTTGGCCTTTAAGGTGAATAAGCATTTTGAAGGAATCGTTTGTGTCGCTGCACGTATTTCTACTGACCTCGTCATGGTTTGTTATGTATTCCCTAAATAGCTCGTCTTGCTAAAAGCTTGAACAGAACATACACAGAACTCTCCCGTTTTGCGGAAGTGTAGCTTTGCTGGATATAAAGCTCTCTCGTAAACGCCTGTTTGCCGCATTGTGTGCAGGTTTGTGCAGCTGCTGCTTATCAAAGGTTCGGAAGAGATGCTGTGTGCTCCTCAACATGCGTCCCACTGAACCAGGGCTGACAGATGGACGCAATCGCAAGACCAGCAAACCCAAACCTACACGGGCAACTGTGAAGCAATGCCCCGATCGTCCTGAATCCTGCAGCGAGAGCAAAAAATACAAGAAAATAGAGTAAGTGATACATGAGTTTTTCTTCCATATATCTATGCGCACACTTCTCAGCCATAATATTAAACCCCAGTGAAGCATTGATTCACAGTGTACATTCCATTACAGTGGCACTAGACAACGGTTGAGCTATATCAGCTAGAAACTAATGTCAGGTGTCAAAGTTGATAAGCATTTCGTAAGCAATCAGGATCTGAGAAACCTCTGGGATGGCCTAAATGAAATGACGGTTTGAAGCATCTCCACATTTTACCAAATGGGACTCATTGGTGAACATGAGGAGAAATCTGGTCAGGCCACAACTAGTAGAAAAAGCTGAATCATTGTTGCAGATGATCTTACGGCGTCAATACAGCTCATAACAGTTTGTGAGATGTCACAATGCCTGAACAGCCTTTCAATTGGCCTGTGAGAATCAGAACCTTGACCCCAGATTCATGAGTGCCGCTGAGATGGCACCAGGATAGACTATGCAAGAAGGGCTGCAGCTAGTGATTTTTAGTAATCATCTAATCGACATTTTCCATCGATTTAGATACTTTTCCGTATTACCAAATATACAAGACAAAATAAGACTGGTCTCTGAAAATGAAGTCATTTGTTTCCTTTTTTTTTTAGGAAAGATTAAGATATTTATTGCTGTAATTGCATACAATAATATCTGTGACAACCCATTTAATGTGTTTAAATAATCTTTACAAAAAATTTTTTTATAAGGTCACTGCACTCTACATTGTTATTTTGAAATGATTCCAAAGTTTTTGAGAAAAGTGTTTTCACACTTCTATCTTTTTTCTATTCTTCTCACTTGCAGAGTGGGTCCATGGAGAAACAGTGCTCAGAGTGTAGTTAAATGGACTAAATATCGGATCGAGGCAAATAATTTGAATGATGAATATCTACTCAAGTTCCTTGATTAATTGTTTCAACATTAACGGCAAACTAGTGGAGACAATATGAAGCTTTGCGAACCTGGAATTCATTATTTTACACTAGCATTTGAAAACTTGCTTTAACATTGATACGGACCATAGACTGTATAATTGCATCAGCCTTTTCAGTAATACAATACACCCTCAAAGATTTCAGTTTGTTGAGAATCAGTTTGGGTATCTCTGAAATGTGATGGACAAGGAAGTCTGATCCATAGCAGATCAGTAGTCGTTTTGTCAGATAGCACAGCATATTTTCAAAGGTCTTATAAAGTCTGTGCTTTGATGGGTATGAGCTTTTTTTGGCAGCAAGGGAGCACAATATTCGACAGATTTTAATGTATAAGGGCTGTTGGTTGTATGTAAGTTTATTGATAAAGACCTGTTTTAGCAATAACGTATCAATTCCTATCCTCTAGACCATCCCATAAGAAGCCTGTTCGACCCTTCCCAACTGCCGCTACTGAAAAGAATGCTTGTCCATCTAAAAATGGAAAGAGCAGAGAGATGACTTCCAGGACACCGGCAGCTCTCGAAGACGTATCCAGGTTTTTAAAACAAGATCTGTCCAAACAACGTACTGACATGGCAGCAGCAGAGGATGATAACAGGTGCTGCACTTCTCAATAGGTCAAACGAGTCAGAATAATGGCATGAACCAGAACGTACACAGGTTTATATTGTTCGAAAGTCCATTGGTTTTTTTTTTTTGTTTTTTTTCAGGTTTTGACCACACTTCTCTTTTCTTCTTTCACAGTGAGGAGGATTTGTACAGGGGAGCAGAGGAAATAGAACTGGAAAGACAGGAGAAGCAGCTGTCCAATTCAGGTATGTATGTATGTGTATATATCTATAGATATAGATATAGATATCATAGATTATACAGTATAATTCTGGCTTAGACTCACCGTCCACTTCATAGGAACACTTATACACCTTCTATACATTCAGTTATGTATCTAATCACGTGGCAGCAGATTGCATAAATCCTTCAGATATAGGTCAAGTGTACATCAAATAACATAATAGCAGAAAAAGTGTGATCTCTGTGCCTTTAACCATGGATTGTATATTAAATACGAAACATCAAACCATGAGGTGGATGAGAACATTCCTTGTGATCAGTGATTGATGTTTCTGTGTCTTCGGCCCAGGAACGTTGCAGAGGCATCATGGATAATAATCATAATCATTTTTCCCTGTTCAAATTAATTTCGTGGTCCTGACTGGTTATGGCATCTTAGAACTTCCGTAGGTCTGCTCTCATCATGAGGATGAGCTGGGTTTTTTTTTTGCATTCTGGGATGCTTTTATGTTTACCACTACCATAAAGAGTGCTCATTTGAGTTACTATAGACTTTGTCAAATCAAACCAGTTTGGTCATTCTCCTAAGATCTATCTTGAACAGCTGTTTCAGGCTGTAGACCGCAGACAGAATGCTTTTTGTTTTTCGACTTTTCCCAACTAGCGCAGCCCATTAGGTCCCAGAAACCATGCTACCATTAAGGTACAAGACATCAGACCTTTTCACTATACTGATTTTTTCTATATATCTACCTTATGTCATACTCTTGATTTGGCTCCAGATGTATACAAGAAGCAGCTGTAAAGTTCTCATAAGCTACAAGTCGACGTCTGTCTATTTGAAAGATGAGTACTGCATTTTTGTGGTTTGTAATTGTTTGAATCGTCTGATTGTTGATTATTTATTTTTCTAGCTTCGCTGCCTAATTCTGAAGACCAGAGCAGTGTGTCTGTTCCTGAGGGTCTGCTTTCCTACAGCCAGCGAGAATGGAAAGGAAACACCACCAAAAGCCACCTTATCAGAAAGGTACTTGGCTCTGTAAAGATGTTTGACGAAGCTAAAAGCCTCATTTCTGTGTAGTTCTATTGGTTGGTTTCTATCAAGTGTGTTTTAATATAACATGGTCTTATAAGCATCAGTGTACTGCCCATCCACAAAAAAAAGTATCGCACACTAATATTGTGTTAGACCGCCTTTAACTTTGATTGACACGTCGTGGCATTGTTTTCATAAGCTTCTGCAATGTTACAACATTTATTCCCATCCAGAATGACAGTAGTTTTTCACCAAGATCTTGTATCGATGATGACAGGTAGACCGTTGTACAATTTCTAACTTTGCACATCCCAAGGATGGTTAATTGGGTTAAGATATGGACTATGTTATGGCCAATCCACATCTGAAAATGATGTCTCATGCTTGCCTGAACCACTCTTTCACAATTTGAGCCCGATGAATGATGACATCTTGGAATATACCCGTGCTATCAGGGAAGAAGAAAACTCTTTGATGGGATAATAATGACAGGTGCATCTCAGTCATTTAGAATATCATGGAAAAAGTTCATTTATTTCAGTAATTCAACTTGGTGGGTTTTTGTTAAACGTGAGCCAAAATGAATAGAACCGTAGCCTTGATCTACATCAGTCTGTGTGCATTGAATTTATTTAATATACGAGTTTCACATTTTAAGTTGAATTACTGAAATAAAGAAAATTTTCCATGATATTATAATTTATTGAGATGTACCTGTAAGTATGGGAGCATTTCCTTTACTTTTCTTTTATAAATGGAATGCAAATTATTTGTCTCCTCCCCCCTTTTTTTGCTAAATCACATACTGTTATTTGTGAGTGTTTTGTTCTATATAAAAATCTAAAAAATCAATTTCAAATTGCTTTAGAAATGTTAACCTCACTGTACAGTGTTTCCTTTCTTTTTCGTGTAAAGCGGTCCTAAATGTTCCTCTTTTTTTTGTTTCCCTCTCCCCATTCTGCTGCCGCCTCCTGTTATTTTGCTTAGATGAATTTTTGTAATTGAATTACTCTAGGAATCTTACAGCCTTAATATAAAGCATAAGAAAAAGAAGTATGCAATGATTGCCCCTAGCTGAATAGGGGTTATATTTCATTAATTTTAGATAGGTCTAATTGCATGAAATAACATTAGAAGATCCTTAGGGTTTACTTAATAGAGCAGTGATGACGTACACAGTGCTGGTCATGTCTCTGTATCAGCCAGTACTTTCCTATGCACTAATTTCAAGTGTTCTTGTTCTTTAGGGCTATGAAGAAATAGCTCAAAACTTTGAGAGCCTGCGCATAGTACGAGGTGACAACTACTGTGCCCTGAGGGCAACCCTTTTTCAGCTCCTCAACCAGTCTAACAAAGTCAGTAACTGGCTACAAGACACTGAAATGGCTCAGGTCTGTCTGCAGAATTCTTCAAGACAACAAACGTGGAATTTTATAGACGAGACAGTTTATTTTCTGCTTATTTTTATTATATATTTAATAGATAGCATTTTAACTATGTGCCAGTAACATTCTTCACAATAAAGCTGTGTATGTATGCAAATGATATGGTTGTTATAGTGAGATTATGATTTTACTAATAATTCTGCACAATATTCCAGTTATGTTTTATTTTGCATAAGATAATAACTTGATTTATGTCTATGGTGAAATTGATACAGCGTAATGATGGCTTTTCTGTTTTACGATTCAACACAGATGTCGAGCGTGCAGGATTTAGTGGAGGAATGGCGGTTTCCTTTTGGGAGCAGAGGTGAAGGTGGGGCAGTAGAACGTTTGAAACACTGTCTGATGCTCCTAAAACTCAGGGTAATGCTTTTACATATTCTATTATATTATACATAGTTTTTTGGCCGTTTTTATCACTTTTTTTTGGTCTTCGTCCTACTATGTTTTAATTATTATTGTGACTAGCACAAAGTAGCACCCTCTCCTGGTGGGAGAGTTAACATCCTTATAAAAGGGTTATTTAGATTTTCCTGCTATCAAATTGTCATGGTCCTGCAGGCTGTGTTTAAAAATTTTGCTGGCCATATCTGGTCTGTGGGCCGCCAGCAGGTTATCCATCTGTGGACGTTAAATACTATCACTGTTGGGAAGATTACTTTGGAATTGTAATAATTACAGATTACAAATTCAGAATGTAATAAATAGTGTAACTTTTCAATTACTTTACAAAAGGAAAGTAACTGATTACATTTGATTACTTAATGATTAATTTCATTTGACCACTAGTTGTCACTAACATTCTAAGGAAAAAAGTTTCAAAACTCTCAGGGGAAAAACAGGTTATATGTTTCTAAATTAACTGGAAATAACTTGAAATTACTGTTACCTTTATTTCGTAATTAAATTACGTAACGCCGTTACATGTAACTAGTTACTCCCCAATAACGCTTACAACTATATGCATGAATGGCAAAAGAATTTTGCTTGATATTTTGCTGAGAATTTTGCTTTTTCATACAAATATAATGCAGTTAAAGTCCTGTCACATCTTTTAGTCAAATTCAAATGAATTTTTCTCCTGTTTTACAAACAATCCAATAGTGTTTGATCTGTGTATAGTCAGATATGTTTCAATTAATGCATGCTTAATAGACTAATTAACAAAGTAAGGGATGTACCTGTACACTGAGGTGGTAGGTGGATGCCTCTTGCTCCTGTTAAAAATCTGTTGGGACTGTAAATGACATTCTAATCACAATGCTGTTGTTTGCAGTGATGATTGATTTGTATAGCGTCATTGAAAATGTTGCTATCAAAACAATGATGGAAATCATCAGTTGAGCAAGTTTTTAATAGGCATGTGTGTGTATGGCAGTATTCAACAGTATTGAATTCAGCTTTGTGGTTCTTTATGGTTATTATCGTTCTTCCTGAAGTGTCATTCACTTTTAATGAAAAAAAGAGCTCATTCTTGATGGGTTCAAGCGAGATAATCATAACGTTATTCCAGCTGAATGTTATTTTCTGTAACTGATTAGCTTGATGGAGTAGATAACATGTTCAGGGAATGTGGTGAAATGCCAGTCAACTCTTTAGTTATTTGCTTATATATGTTTTTAAAGTTTTTAATAATGGAGGCCAGACATGTCCTTCCTACAGTGTGTATGAGAAGCATGATGAATAATTAAACCCCCCCCCCTTAATTATGCCCATAAACATATCGACACCTTTATGTTGTAGGATCAAGGGTTCTTAAAAACCTTACATCAGTAGATTTGTGCTCGGTTTTGGCATATGGATAATCCTAACACTCGTGAAAATGGCTTGATTGTTGCTGAAGTCTCTTCAGAACCGTCAGTAAAGCTTTACATTGTAGAACAATTATGAAAGATGCATCATTAAATGCTGCCGTCAACAGCAAGCTAGGGCCGGAATGAATCGCTTTTTCGCTAAAGAGATTTGACGATGTCATAACCTGTAGGTTGCTATTAACATGGAAGAACCTTTTGACCTAAATTGACAGATTTTGTTATTAAAACTGCTTTTGTGTGTGCTGTACTGCCTTCTCAACTGGAAATTTAGACTGATCGTGGTATCAGTATGAGGAGATGTTTTCTGACTTCAGCATTTCTAACCAATGTATTGTGTTTTGTATTTTGGTTATGAAGTATTACAAAAAATAAGTATTTTGAATATTCTGTTTCTAAAATGAAACCTGAATGGCCAGAAGGTGCATGGATCCATATCTGTAATTTGCATTGAAAGGGGTGATGGGTGATCATTATTTTCCACAGGAGTACAAATGTGGTAATTGCCACTCTTTTTCCTGTTGCTTTGAGTGCTAGGTGGTGTATTGTTCTTCCTAATACACTAATATTAGACATTTTAAAAGGAGGATTACTGTTAAGCATGAGTATGTTTGTTAGTGTTAAAAAAATATCTTGCTGTAATTCACTCATAAAGTTATCATGAATTGCTTTACATGCCAGTAACCAAACAATGCATCATCTGAACAGTGCTATGAAACATTATGATTAATATATTATACTGAGGATTGATTTGGCCTTTAAGCGACTAACCCCCAGAGCCGACTGACTGATATTTCCTCCTAACGCATTCTCACAGTGGCAGGAGGCAGTGCACTGTGCGAGACCTGCGGAGCGGGAACGTTTATGCCATCAATTGTTTGTGGGCGGCCTTGAAGAATATGATCTGCTGGAAGCCTTGAAGTTCTTGATGCTGAAGATTGTTATTCAGCTCCACTCTGACATGAAGAAAGGCTTGAGTGTACCCGAGTTTTGCTGGCTGCTTTTCGCTCGCGACACCTCCAAATGTCCCAGGAGCTTCCTCATTAATCACCTCAGACATGTGGGTTTCAGCGGTGGTCTAGAACAGGTGAGAATTTTAAAGAAGATTAAAATTGAAGAGAAGTGATTTTTTTGAACAGAAGTAAGAATTTTCCTGTGCTTAAATGTACAAGTGACACGTATAAAGCTTATTTAACTTATTTAAGTTTATTTATTTAATTATTAACAATTTAATTCGTTATACTAGTATAACGGGAAAGGGACAAGATAGATAGATATAGATAGACAGATAGATATTAAAATATATAAATATTAATGGTAAATCAAACTAAAACCTTGACCAAAAGTCTCGAGTATGACACAAAGTCTTTACAAAGACTGTCGCTTCACTGTTATTAGATCTTTTTGTCAGAGTTTATTATGGTATATAAGTGTATGCAGAGAGTCACCATTTGCACCCTATTTCAAGACCTCTACTGTGGGGTTTTGTGGAAGTATTTGTGGGAATTCACTTTTAAAATTTATTTATTAATCTTTATCACTTTTGCTTTATGGTACCGTGTTCCATCATGCTGGAAAAGGGCATTGTTTATCACCAAACTATTCTTGGGTGATTGAGAGATGTTTCTCTCGGAGGCTGTTTTTGCACCTTTATTAATTTATGGCTGAGTGATTCTGATTGAGGCCACATACTTGGTTGAGAAGAAAGCCCACACACGAATAGGGTTGGGAATCGAAAATCAATTCCGATTCTGGAATCGGATACTGGTTATAAAATTAAAACTTTGATTCCTTTTATAGTCCTGAATTTTTTAGTTTATTTTAAAATATCAGTCTGCCAAGATCACACCCAATCTGCCAGGACCTTATGTGGTAAACATCAGTTTACAAGATAGACCACGGGAAACGCTAAAAAGTATGGCTATATTTTGTAAACACCGAAGACAAAACTAAGTGTAATTAATTTAATTAACCATGTTGCAAACAACTCGTAACTGATAAAATTAAGATTATACCCAACCCTACACAAAAGGACATGGCATGACACAGGACTGATGGTAGTTTTTTCTCTCTGAATAAGATTTGTTTTCCCCCGGATACCTAAACAATAGGAAACGGGATTCATCAAA
>JACRUU010000017.1:16221689-16224189 GCA_030449085.1 Kryptopterus vitreolus | reverse complement strand
AGCTTGATGCATGCATGCATTTGATTGATTTCTTTCCCCAGACCATTATTAAATGTAGAATTTCTTTTGATTTTTAGGTATATTTCTTGTACAGTTTTCTCCTTGAGTTGCTGTTTACTTTATCACCTTACTTGACAATCTTACTCAGGACAGAAATTGCCACTTTGTGCTTTGTTTGACTATGAACACAATCTCATGGGAACTGGAACATGATTAGAAAATTGTTGTAAAACGAACACACGTGACATTTTTTTCTTAACTGGAACTGGGAGAAACAAACCTGTTCCAGTTCTACTCAGTTAATTCTACTATACTTAGTTTTACTCAGTTCTGATGTAATTTGATAATGCAAACCTAGACTTTTAAACCAGATGTGTTTTAGTAATTTAATTGTGTGTGTGTGTGTGTGTGTGTGTGTGTGTGTGTGTGTGTGTGTGTATAAGTATGACTACATACATGACAATATCATCAAAAGGTTGATTTGGCTCAGGGCCAGTTCCATTCATTTGGAGGCCCAAAGCATTCAGAATAAATGAAAAGCCCCTTGGAGCAAATGTAATCGCTAACTTTTTTTGTTTATATTTACTTAATGGTATATATTAATTACCTTTTTTTCATATGTTCAACAATATAAAAGAAAGAAAAAGTATGAATGTCATTAACTGGGCTAAACTAAAATAATCATTTGTTTTTCTCATTACTTTAAAATGCTAACTTTAGTAGGTTTACAATTATAATTGTATTATAAATCCTCTAAATCATCAAGTAAAATGTGGGTAAAATGTCAATCTAACAGCAGCAACTATTTTTTCTTCATGTCACATTCCTACAGTAGTATATGCAAAGGGAGCCCTGACCAAGTACTGTACTGTGCTATACATGTTCATACTTTTCAGTAATCCAAAATTTCTGTGTACAAAATGTTTTATGTATTGGTATTAATTCTGATTAAGTTTGTGAGATACTGAATTTTAGGTTTTCATTAGCTGTAAGCTGTAATCATCGAAATGAAAATAAATACTTAAAATCTATCAGTCTGTGTGTAATGAATCTGTGTAATATATTTCACTTTTTGAATTAAATTACTGAAATGACTGAGAGAAATTCACTGAGATACGTTTGTGTGTGTGTGTGTGTGTGTGTGTGTGTGTGTGTGTGTATGTATATATATATATATATATATATATATATATATATATATAGTAGTGTTGGGAAGGTTACTTTGGCAAATGTAATAGGTTACAGATTACAAATTACTCGATATAAAATGTATAACTTTTCAATTACTTATAAAAACTTATAAAAGCAAAGTAACTGATTATATTTGATTACTTAATGATTACTTACATTTATCCCCTAGGTTGCACTCAGAAATTTTCATAACTGATCTTCTTCAGAATCAAATTGTGAGCGAAATTTTTGTCTGGGGGGTGTCAGGTGGTGATCTTTGTGATTTGTAATCTTACAACATTTTCAAGAGTAACTAATTTAATTACATGTTTTATGACATGGTATTACATTACATTGGTATACATTATATATATATATATATATATATATATATATATATAAAATCAAAGTGTATTTCTCACAAACATTCACATAAAGTCGCAGGTGTTTTTTTTCTATTTCTTTTTATAAAGTATAATATAAAAACAGTATAAAATAAAATTACGAACGTTTAAAGTATGCTTTTACAAGATTAAATATAATTAGAAATACTCAATACTCAAAATTTTTTGGCGCCAGTTGCATGTTCAGATTTTACGCGCGCGCACTCAAACGCTGCACGAGCTTCGTTTTCGTTTCAAGTGCGCGGGCAGTGACGTGATGAATGGGCGTGGTTTGTACGCGCCGAACCCCACGTGCCGTTAAAGGGAAGGCCGGTGATGATTTAATAGCGACTATCGGTCAAGCCATCTACTGCATGCGGGTTTCATTCACCGCTTCTGATTGGGCCGTCGTGATAGCGCTACAACGTGAATGAGAGAGAGAGAGAGAGAGAGAGAGAGAGAGGGAGAGACGCTCCTTATTTGACGTGCACGCAGGTTTATATTCATTTTTGGGGTTTTCTCCCCTCCTCCGATGGATGAACAATGGAGAAGCCGTCGGGCGAAAATTCTGGCGACGCTCCTGTGTTCCCACGCGCCGCATCATTGTTGACGATGCCCTCATCGTCGTCATCGTCGTCGTTGTTGTTGTGTGGGAGGCCAGGGACGGGCCTGGGGAAGCGCCGCTAGAAAAGCGCACTCCGTCCTGCTGCCGCTTTTTCTTGTCCCCTTCGTCAAGATCGGGCAGATGCGCGCGGAGACATGGTGACGCTCCCGGCTCTGGCGCACTACTGGCCTCTGGTGCGGTTCCTCGTGCCGCTGGCCATCACCAACATCGCCATCGACCTCGGCGAGCAGGCAAGTAGAGTGCATCGACATGCATCGCTGCGATTGTGGTCCTTTTTTTTCCTCCCTCGTTTCATTTCACCAGGTTGGATTCAGAAAGAGCG
>JACRUU010000017.1:16206689-16216689 GCA_030449085.1 Kryptopterus vitreolus | reverse complement strand
TGAGATTCTAAATTATAGATTACAGATAGATTTTATATTATAGATTATTATAGATTTGCTAAACTGTCCACAAATATGTTTAATCATCATATACACTATATGGGCAAAAGTTTGTAGGCACATCCTATTCTAAGTGAAGTTGTTATATACAGTTGTGTGCTTCTGACATTTTGGTAACAGATTGGGGAAGAACTTAATTATATATATATAGTTAAATATATTTGTATTTACAATGAAGTGAATAGTTTATATTGCGTTTTTAAATTATTTAGTTTTTCATAATATTTAGCAAGTCTCTCTGAAAATGCCAACATGTACAGAATGACACACTGGGATATTTTTTTCAGTCTATTAAACCCTTTAGTCTGTATCTTGAAAATCTTTCTATCATCTTGTGTTTCGCAAAGTTGGTTTTCCACAAACACATTTCTTACTCACAGACTATTACTTACACATTTTGGCCTCTCATCATTTCTGCCCTCGACCCCTGCTATGGTGGCAGATGGGCACTGGGTTGTAATGTATATATGTACACAATCCTCTGTGATAATGACACTCTAAAAAAAAAAAAAAAAAGAAACGTGATGTCCATGATTGTGGTTCCATCCACTATGTTGACACGGAGCGTTTTTCTTCCTGGTTGCTCCACACCTACTTAGTGTGTTCCCTCTTGCATGGATAGATCCCTTCCATCCTGCACTGATGTTTGCCGAACTAGATAAGAGATGGAAAAGTTGCATTATTTAGACACTGTTGTTATATGGTCATTAAACAGTGGGGCAGACACTACTGTCCACCTACTCGGTTGCACCACTTGGTGCCTCGGTCTCGCCCTTTTACCAAATTACAGTTAACTGGTGATGTTATGGGGGCTTAAGATGGCAACTACCTCCTAAAATATAATACGTTGACGACATGACAACTTCCCACGTTGTTAAAGCTTTTTTTTTTTTTCCATGTGCCTCCATCAGGTCCTGTGCACGAAACCCAAAAATAATTTATTAGACAGGCGTTTGACTGTATTGCTTTACTACCAGTACTAACGTTATTTAGTGACCATGTAAAAAAGGTGCTGATTGTTGAGCTATTGGACTCAGTTGGCAGTTTATACATCAAACTGTGTTTAGATTAAGCCTTGTATGTTTAGATTTTTACACTTAAAATATCGATCCAGATATTCTTAACTGTCTTTGAAATCATTATAAGATAATAAGAATAGAGAGGTTTGGCATATATTTTAAAAACATATAATTCAAAACTCAGGTTATTCGAAAACTCGGAAATATTTATTCGTATCATGTAGTTCAGTCGACCCTCCGAAATTTGACAGGGGTTGCGTTCCTAGAGTACCCACGAATTGCGAAAAATAAATAAATAAATAAATAAATAATTGACTGTTGTCAAACAAATGCCTATTATTGTTATTATTATATTATTATTATTATTATTATTATTATTATTATTATTATTATTATTATTATTTTAATCCCTGAATATGCCCCCAAAAACACTTGAATTTCATTTCAAATGCTGCTTAATAAAAAGAATATAAAGGTAAACCTGTATATTTTACATTATTGTACTGTTATGTCTCCCGCAGTGCTAAAATGTAAAATACAGATGTTACCTCAATATGTACTGTAATTCATGCATTTGGTATGCATTATCATTTTCGATAAAGTACGATAAATACAGTAATAATTAAATTGATTCAAATATACTGTGATCATTTTATTTAATAAAAGTATAGTGAAATTTACGGGTGCTGTTTTTTTTGCAAACAATTACTAGTTGGGTACAAAGGTTTAAAAAAAAAAAAAAACAAAATACGCGAACACCTGAGGCCACGAACTCTGAGCTATGTCTCGTCTACTCTACTGGGGCGGTTGGGGGGGGGGGTGGGGGGGGGGGGGGGGGTCAGTTGTATTGATTTCCTTTCAATGGAGAAGCATAACAAAATTTCTGCCCACAAAGATCAAACTACTTTACGTGAATGCGGACACGTGTAATTTTTCCGACTCCCTTCCTTCACCCTTTGTGATGAAGCGGAATACTGACAGGCCTTCTTACCCAACATCAGTGCCTGACCTCACTAATGCTCTTGTCACTGAATGAGAACAAATCCCCAAAGCCAATTCTAAAGGAATGTACTTCCATGAAATGTGTGGTCTTAATGTTATGGCCAATGATTAAGCAAAGGGATGAAGCTCATCTTAATATAGTTTGATATTCAGGTGTATAACAAATATTGATATCAAAGAATTAATTTTGCGATGGCATTTATCTTTTTTTTCAATCCTTTTTGATGAACGACATCACGTTATTTTTATTTATATTTTATCAGCCTATACAGACCTGGGCTACTACATCATTAACAAGCTGCATCATGTGGACGACTCGGTGGGCAATAAGACCAGGAAGGCCTTTCTTTTTCTGGCTGCATTTCCTCTGCTGGATGCCATGGTGAGCAACGTCACTGTCCTTTCTCCATTTCTTTATCAAATCCTGGCAAGTCTCACATTCAGGTAGCATGTGCGTTCCAGACCAGTAGAACTGGCATGGATTTTTGTTTGTTTTTTAGGACAGATGGTGTGTTGGTTGTGTTGTGTGTGTGTGTGTGTGTGTGTGTGTGTGTGTGTGTGTGTGTGTGTGTGCGCGCGCTGAGATGCATTTTTATTTCGCCAGGATTTATCTCCTGTTTTGAACTGTGTATCCGTGTTGGTGTCCACTCTGTATGACAATCACTTCTTGAATATGTGTGTCTGTACGTGTACATTTCCAGGCCTGGACCCATGCTGGAATCCTTCTAAAGCACAAGCACAGCTTCCTGGTTGGCTGTGCCTCTATTTCGGATGTCTTAGCACAGGTAAAGTATTCCCTTCCATATCCACCCATTGTTAATTGAAGCCGGTTGATTCGTAGTATTTATTTATTTACCTGTGCACTTGTTTTAACTCCTTTTACTTATTAATTGTATTCCAGCTCAGGGGGTGTATTTCTAAGAAGCTGCATTAAACACTTTTTTTTTCTCTCTCTCTCTCTCTCCCGCTCTTTTAGATTGTATTTGTGGCTATCTTGCTGCACAGTAATCTGGAGTGTGTAGAGCCGTTGTTGATTCCCATTCTGTCTCTGTACATGGGAGCGCTGGTGCGTTTCACCATCGTCGGACTGGGCTACTATCGAAACATTCACGATAACATCCCGGACTCTAGCGGCCCAGAAGTGGGGGTGTGTACCTTTCTAGGATGGTCTTATTATGGCTCAAAAACTAGATCAGTTTAATCGAATAATAATGTAGTCAATTTCTAGGATAAACTGCGTGCACACAGGCTTGGTAATTGGCTACAAGTATTTCCCGTGAGCTAGTCATATTCCCACATGTACACTATTACAGTTTGGTTCTGATAAAGCTGAAGGCCACATTACAAAAGAAACCTCTATCTTTTCATTCAAAATCCATAAATCACTGGCAGAATTTCAACGTATATACGTATGTGATTACAAGGTATCGACTCAAATGTTAGTATGATGTGTCCCATGATCCCATTTGCTGCATGTGTGTGTATGTGTGTGTGTGTGTGTGTTGTAGGGAGATGCCACTATTAAAAAGATGTTAAATTTCTGGTGGCCCCTGGCCCTCATCCTAGCAACGCAGCGGATCAGCAGACCCATCGTCAACTTGTTTGTTTCCCGTGACCTGAAAGGCACCGCTGCAGCCACCGAGGTCAGTGCTGTCACACACTCATGCATTTTCACACACACACTAGCACGATCTCAGTACCTGACAAACAAGGTAGGTTTGTACTTTACTTATATGTCATTGCTCTGCCCAATACTTTCTATGAAACACGTCCACATTTACATGTGTTTCAAAACTGTGCCAATATAAAGCACACATTCAATAGTGAACTGTCACCTAGGGTCAAAGTAACATTAGAAGAAATGAAGAGATGTCCATTATATGAGTAAAAAACAATACAGTACAGCGTACCAGTTAGTTTTATTTCAGTCTATTGTTTGTGCTGCTAATAAAACGAAGATTTCTAAAGTTTGTTTTTCCTCGCTATGCTTTTTAAAGCATTTTCTAACCTGCAGGTATGTGTTGGTATCTCTGTGCACTTCCTTTTTTGCTGTAAAATACGGATGGAAAAAACGTATCCAACACTAAAAAGCCAAAAATATAAACTAGCACAGGTCATGTGACTTTATTTGATTACTTTAAGTATATATTATATGGACAAAAGTATTATATGGACATCTGACTTTTCCACACATGTGTAGGTCTTCCCCAAACTGTTACCACAAAGTAGGAGGCACACAATCGTATAGGATGCCTTTGCATGCTGTAGCATTACAGTTTAATTTTACTTGAACTAAGAAACCCAGACCTGTTCAAGAGTGATAATACCTCTGTGCACCCAGCCACCTCAGCACCTCAGCTCAGATTTCAGCATATGGTTTTACATGGGTTGGGATGGCAGATCTTGAGTAACCTGTTATGGCGCTCTGAACTCAAACCTTTGGTATGAAGTTGAATGCTGTCTGCACCACAGGTCTTAGTCAGAACCTAACATAACCAAATAGCATATTGGCAATAAACATATACAGTATGTTTTAGTCCCGGTACTTAAGTACTTTAGGTTCTCGTGTGATTATTAACACTATTTATTGCTTATACTTCACTACATGCACAAGGTCATATAAAAAGCGCTGCTCATTTTGATTGTATAAGTGTAAATCTGCCCATTTTTATGGTCGTTAAAATGTTAAAATGACTCAAACTGACACTCCCAGATCATCCAAAGTGTAAAAACTGATCAAAAGTGACATTTTTGTGAAACAATAATGGCTGTTGTATACACAAGAGATACAACTTTATACACTTGTGAATTGTTCCATCTAAGCACTGAGCTTTAAAAGATTTTAAAGCTTTTCAATTCCTATGTGTTATTTCGGTGACACATATTTTTCTATTCTCGTGTAGCATTCATGATGGGTGACCATTTTATTTCTCTGTTCCAGCTCCCGAATTACTATATAACCCCAGTGACCCGAGCTGTCGTGGCAGATGTAATAGGCATTGGTATTTACAAGCCTTTAAATATAAAACACCTGGCCCAATAGAGTTTAGGGATTAGAAAAGACTGGGATGTTTCTATTTCTACATGGAAAAACTGCGGCGCGCACACATTTCTGATTTGCAGTGTCTGCTTTTTTAGCACTAATGGATGAAACTTGCTTTTGAATTGACTTTTTGGGGGAATCAAACGTACTGAATTATAAGAACTGTGTTTCATATTTTTAATGATCATATTATTTATTCCCTTTATTTTAAGTCGTCACTTTAGACTTGCAATGGATGTAATGTTTTTCTAAAATTCTCTGACAAAATACAGCTACATAAAAAAAATGTACACTATTGATTTAAAAACTATTTCATAATGCCTTGTTTTTTTCTCTCTTTTTTTTTTTTTAAAGTATGGCCTATATGCATCCCCCTTCGTTTGCCCAAATGTCTGCAAAATAACAGTTTGTTTGGAGGATAAATTATGACCTACTTTATGCATATTAATATGAGCCTTTTTTTTTCCTATGTATAAATTCTAGGCAGTTGCAGTTTTGACAGCTACATATCCCGTGGGTCACATGCCATATGGGTGGCTGACTGAACTCCGTGTTATATATCCTGCCTTCGACAAGGTAAGACTGCTTTCCTCCTTTCAGAAAGTAGAATGTGTATAAACAAAAGTACTAAGTTTAATAAAATAGGAAGAGGGTGTAGCTCAGTGGTTCAGGCTTTGGACTACTGATCGGAAGGTCGAACCCCTGTATCGCCAACCTGCCACTTTTGGATCCTTGATCCTATATCATGGCTGACCCTACACTCTGACCCCAATTTTACTGTGCTATAATGTATATTTGACTAATAAAGGCTATTCAATTCTATTCAATATCCTTTTCCCATCGTAGCTTTAACTGCATTTGGTGTAAGTCGTTTTGCTCTGCTTGCTTGAGGGTTTTCGAGCTAAAGCCCCAGTTTAGCATTAGCGTGGGTGGAGAAATTCATTCCAGTGACAATATCCACCTCCGAAAAAAAAAACACACACACCTTTTTTACCACAAAAACTGCAAGTGTAATTTTCCCAGCCTCCACCTCTGCTATATTTTAGGCACCAGTATGTCTATAGCACTCCACTGCCTATTTAACAGCGTGTAATATTTATGGATAAACAAACCAGAAGAGCCAAAGGAATTAGTATAGAGGCACCGTTTTTAAAAGGACATCCTGTTGTTTATCTTCAGGTGGGCTTTGTGCTGCACTTTTGCACGACCGATTTAATGCAGCTGCGTGCGTCATGCTTCCTCAGCAAATGTAGACACATTGGCAAAGAAGGATGGCGTCATGGCAGGATTCATATCAAAACCTGGGCCTGTATAGTAATGAATGGCGATTTTTGTTTATTAATAAGTAATGTTGTTTTTTTTTAACTACTTCTTCCCCTCTTCTAGAACAACCCGAGCAATAAGTTGGTAAACTGTGGGACAACAGTCACCAAGTCACACATTAAACGTTTCACGTTTGTCTGCATGGCTCTGTCGATCACAGTAAGTATTCCTTCACCCTCAGCATTCTCCTCTTACTTGTGGTTGGCTTGAGTCTTGGGTTAAAAAATACATAAATAAAAAATCCTGTCTTGTTTTTTAATTAAAACTGTGTATCCTATGTATCCATATTCATAGTGGTATCCTATGTATCCATATTCATGGTAGTATCCTATGTGGTAACACTGTTAAACCACAAAGAGAGTGGAACTCTGTACTTATTTAAAAAAAAAAATTCTTGTCATAATAGACTTTTATCCAGTGAGATCATTTTCCCAGCCTCCACCCCTGCTGCTTCTCCAAGCACCGGCATGTCTGCGATGCTCCAGTGATGTTTAACAAAAGTATAATGTTTAAGGATAAACAGAAAAGACGAGACTGGATTCAGGATAGAGGTGTGTTCAGGGAAAGACATCCTAAAGTGTACGATCCTTATCTTTTTCTCATGCATTCTTCAGCAAAATCAGGAACGCAACACGAGACAGGAAGAAAAAAGGATGACGTCTAAATTTATGCTAATCAAAAATGTACACGAGTACAGCCATAGCCAACTGATATACAATCGCTTTTACAGGACAGATGTGTACATTTCCAATTGAGTAACACAATATGACCACATTTTCTTACGGTTTACCTTTATGCAACAAGTTTTCCTATTTTAAATAAAAAATTATGCTCAAAAGTTGCCATGTCCTCTAATAATAGCACCAGCTCTGCTGTAGTGATTCTTTTAGTGTCATTAACACGCTGAAAGTTGGGCACAGGTGAGTTTATTTGTTCACGAATTAAAGATGTCCGTGTAATTAAAGCAAATTCAAATATATGTCGAACACATTAGTGGACTGTTGTATGTTTCACACCGAGCTAGTGACAATAGAATTTGAAGGAAATTAAGTGTCATCTGAGGCGCTTCATTATTTCCAGTCTGATCTTCCCTAATTTCTAGTGTAATTGCAATTTGCACTAGTATAAGGTGTGTGTGTGTGTTGCAAAAACTCGAGATGAAATGGTTTAGAGGGCTGCTTTTCCAGTGTTCCTCTTCTATAGCACTTAATTAAGCAAATGCATTAAAATAATTTTAGGACCAACTTTCCGTCCAAGAAGTTATTTCCTGTTTAAAGACTGAATGATGAGTCTGAAACTAGCTAGAGATCAACTGCAAGTTCCAAAAAATTAGGATGGTGTAAAGTCTAAATAAAATATGCAAATCTCATTTTTTTTATTGACAATTTAAATTTAGGCAGGGTATGGTTTTAAGAAACAAATACAGTAACATTTAAATCGAATGGATTAGCTTTTATTTGTCATATACATTACAGCACAGTGAAATTTTTTCTTCACATATCCCTGCTGGTTTAGGAGCTGGGGATCAGAGTGCAGGGTCAGCCATAATATAGCTCCACTGGAGCACATGGTGTTAACGGCCTTTCTCAAAGATCCAAAACCTTCCCAACCTTCCGATTAGTATAATCGGCTACAGCGATGGAAGTACAACCTTCCATCGCTATAACCACTGAGCTTCCCCCCTCCCCAAACAGAGATTTCCCATACCAGCAGTCAAACCCAGGCCAACCAGGAATCCTAATATGCACTTTCATTATTTACGCTATTTGATTGCCAAAACAGGTGGGTTTTTTTTGGGTGAGGAAAGTTCTCCCATTAGTGGCTGATACAGGATTCTCCCTTCTCAACCATCACCGTTGTCAACTTTATTGTTGCATGCTGTTGCACCACATATTTTAGGTTTTCTGAAAGGCAGGCCAGTTTAGCACCTGGATTCTTCTATTATGAATCCATTCTGTTTTAACAGAGGCAGTACAAGGTGTAGCATTGTCATGCTGAAATATGCAGGGTCTTCCCTGGAAAAGACGCAGTCTGTATGGGAGCAGATGTTGACATGGTGTCCATGGTTTCCTAAAAGAATTTAGACCGCAGAACAATTTTCCACTTTTCTTCAGTGATTTTGAAATAAGCTCTGCCCCACAGAAGATTGCAGAGTTTCTGGATATACACATAAGGCTTTTTCTTTTACCTGCATTGGATGACACGATAAACTGTTCACTCTTATTATACCCAGTCATTTTACTTACCCGTTTACTATTTTAACTAAATTGTAAATAATGTTTCTCCAGCTAGTTTTTTTTTTTAAACACTTACTTTTCCAGCCTTTTGTTTCTCGTGTCCCAACTTTGTGTTTTGTCCGTAAAATTAAAACCGACATTTGCTTTTTTTGTTTTTTACTTTCTTTGTTTAAACATTTCTAAATGCATTCTGTTTTGAATTATAATTTTCATTTGGGGTTGAACATTTTCCCACTTGTCATGTCAACAGTTTGTCCAAGATCTGTACATTCAATATGTAATTAAACAATGAATACAAAATTAATGAACAATTCTGAATACACTACTAATTTTTTTTGTTGGTTTTTTGTTGTTTTTTTGTTTTTAGCTTAAACCACTTATGGCAAAACCATTAATGATTTGTATATTTATAACCACATGAATTTTTTATTTTGAATAATTTTTCCCCCTGAAACTGATTCATTATTTTGAATCAGTTTGTTAAAATTAGGCATTTTACAGCTATATAACTATTCATACTAATTATCCGTTTGGTTATTAACACATTTCTGTTTATTTTTTCCATTTAAAAAAAAATCAAGTCTGACTCTTTGCCAAGCAGATGTAAAGAACGTTACTTAAAAAAAAAAAACTCAACTTTTCCCCTAACGTGTTTATTTCTATATTTTATAAATGAAACGTACTGATATTTGTTTGTATAATGACATGATATCTAATTAATAGTATATTCCTGACTTTAGGTTAAGGATTGGATTTTCATAATTCATGCACATGTCCTGGTATTAATAACTTGAAATAATCCTGGCTAATCTGTGGTCCGATGTGAATAATTGACATGCGTGTGACCGTCTACAACAGAAGCCATACAAGGTACTATTTAGAAAACCCAAGCAGGTGAACTCCTTCAGGTA
The DNA here is from genome assembly GCA_030449085.1 of Kryptopterus vitreolus. Lineage (NCBI taxonomy): Eukaryota > Metazoa > Chordata > Actinopteri > Siluriformes > Siluridae > Kryptopterus > Kryptopterus vitreolus. The sequence goes on along the minus strand of JACRUU010000017.1, from coordinate 16,207,094 downwards.
TTTCCAGTACACAGTGTGGTCTGGTGAAATACTTTCCTGAACTTGCACCAAGAGCTCCCATTTCTCTACTCTATATAATCCTGTTTATACCATTTGTTTATTTCTCTCAGGCAAACACAAGTTACTGAGTCTGAGGGCAATAGTAACTCATTTTACTAACCTGTTTGCCAATTAACCAAATTTTGTATAATTGTTTCTCGAGCTATTTTTTTTTTACAACACTACTTTTTCCGGCCTTCTGTTTCTCCTGTCCCAACAATTCATCAACTGTTTAATCATCAAATTAAAAATGATTAATTAAAACATTAAAATTCAAGTAAAACATTTTTTCTCAATTGAAAAATTTCTACTTCCATTCTATTTGAATTATAACGTATTTATTTTCTGTTTTCATTTAGGGTTGAA
>JACRUU010000017.1:16136689-16204189 GCA_030449085.1 Kryptopterus vitreolus | reverse complement strand
GAAGTCCACTATAAATATTATCACGTGGAAGAATAAGCATTATACTTTAACAATAAAAAAAAAAAGAATCCAGAAGAGGGAATACTTTATGAACCCATTATAGGGAGACATCTTGTAGCATAATCCTGAGGTAAAACAAGGACAAAAACCCAAAAACCCAAAACAACCCAAAACAAATCTTTATCATCTATGATTTCAGTGGCTCCTCGAAACTGCCTAAGAATCAGAAAACCATCTTGCGTTGTCAGCTTGTAATGAGGCCTATTTTATGACTGGGTTTTTTTATCTGGTTGTTGTTTTTTTCCAACTTTCTGTGAAATGTGCTGTGTCATTATGATGCTTTTTGTCACCATTCTGATGTCTGAAGTAAACATTAAATGCATGTTTTAATGCACCGTGCTGCATCCTTGTAGATTGCTTGATGATAAATAATCACATGGATGTGCAGGTGTCAATAAAAGTTAACACGTAAATTTGTTCTCATTAGGAATGACTCGCAAATCTCACACATGCACCTTCTTTAGTCGTTGTTGTTAAAGCGTAGAGTAACATAGTGTTTGGTTGCTGTTTTATGAACTTTTTTTGTTTTTTTTTTTACAAACAGTGACGGTGCGCTCTCACCTAACCGGCTGGCTCATGACTCTGAAGAAAACTTTCGTCCTGGCGCCAAGCTCTGTGTTGCGAATCATCGTGCTCATCACCAGCCTCATCGTGCTGCCCTACATGGGGTGAGTGTCAACTTTGGCCGCCGTTTTCTAACACGCTTTGTATTTTATCTATACGTTACTCATTACAGCTAACACTGGTACATAATATTCTAATGGTACTGTATAGAGTGTCGTGTGGAAAAATGACTGTGGAATCGGTTGAACATGTAATATGACGTAAGAAACACTTGCTATCAGGCTATGAGGGAAATACTAAACAGTAGGGTGGTGTTTTATTTCACCAGTGACACAGATACCACAGAAACCTGTGTTGAGTGCTTGAACTTCACATCTGAAATTCTTTTTAATGTGATGAGTGAAATATGAGTCGATTATTGTTTGTCGGATTTATCAGGGCGAATCAGGGCAAATCTATTTAGTCCTTCAAAGCTTTAAGAATTGCAGCTTCTGCCAAACCTAATAGATTTAAATGTTATTGTTTTATTATGGGAACTTTGCTTCAATATCATAAAAAAGCTTTACTTGTGCCGCTCCAGTGGGTTGTTCATAATCTCTGTACCAGGCTTATTGTGCAGTGACTTGTTTGTCCAGCAGGGGTCTCACTCCCCAACCTGTTCTACAGGAGGGAAAATCAGAGCCACTACAAGTTGCATAGTTGATTTTTTTTCGAATCTTACAACAGAATTGCATCAGTAAGACTAAGTAAAATAAGCCTGCTTTTTCCTTTCCATGTAGCATGAAAGAAAACGAGAAAAGGTTCAAGAATGGAGTAAAATGAAACTAGGCCTGTGTAGTGTTGGCAAAACAAGTTCATCTCTGTTATTACTTATTAAATGTTAATTGCTATATACATCGACCTCTGTCCCCAAGTCCAGGCTTTGTTTTTTCCCCCTTTAGATTAGTAAGACAAACAGTAGTTCAACTCAGCACAACATGTCTAATGTTGAATCTTCTTACACTATATAGATAAAAAGTATTGTGGCACCTGACTTTTTCAAGCCATATATAGTTCTTGCCAAAGATCGTTTATATAAAGTTATATGCACACAATTCTGTCGGATGGCTTTGGATGTTTTCCAACAAAGTTTTCCCTTGTAAGACTTATCTAAGAGACCCAAACTTCCAGTGCCCCTATGCACAAAGCAAGTTCCAGTGAAAGATTTTAAGTAGTCTGATGTAAAGATCTGACCTCAATGCTGACCATGACTTGAATGATGCAATACCTTGGAATCAGTAATAAAATTATGTCTTAAGGACAAACATTTTGTTACATTTTGATGTTGGGGGATTATATATATATATATATATATATATATATATATATATATATATATATATATATATATATATATATATATATATATATATAATGTTACTTGAGTAATACAATGAAAAGAATCTGGTATAAATAAATATAGCTTAATCTTATCTTTGCAGTGTAAAAACTATCTCAAAATGTAATTAAAAAACAAGAAAATGTAAACCAAGAAAAAATTCTAGAAAATAGGCATTGCATTTTGAACGTGAAGGGAAAAAAAGTCCAACTGAAATAGCACAATCAGTAATGCGGAAAGCACCGCCACCTACAGGTGAAATGTGGAACAGCAGTGTATGAAATAACGAATTCAGCAAAATTGTTAATTTTGTACCGATTGAAATATAATATATTTCGGTTTAGTTCCAGTACCGTTATAGCACGCATCCCTTAGCTGAACACCAGTAAAATTAATTGAAATGCTCACTGCATCTCATTTGTTCAAATAAGCACCAAACTCCACAAGCGCACTCTATTTCTAGACGAAAATCTCCCCAGGAAGTTATTATGAGGGCAAATAGTGACTATTTCCAAGCTGTTATTTTTTGTTTGTTTGTGTATGACAAAAGTTTCATATAAACATTAGGTTTATTTTAATGGTCTTGTTATAAATCATCAGATCTTTCACAGGCAGTTATCTAGTAAATACATAATCCAAGGCTTAAAAAGAAAAATATAAAGAAATATATCATTTTTGAAAAAATAAATCTTCTAACAGTTTATACGATGACGTTTTAGTGAAGATTTGTATTTGTTTACCTAACATTTTGTGCAAGTTTTTATTTTCCATTACAAGTTCCTCTTTCACATAAGACACCGTGTCCTTTGTCGCATTATCTTCACAAGAGGGAAAAAATAGAGAGAGAGAGAGAGAGAGAATAGGCAAGGGAACAAATACCTCTGTCCTGCTTCATAGATATTCCGCAGGTTTAAGGGTGACAATAAATGGTTGAAAAGCATGAGGAGTTTTGCTTGCAAACACATTTGGTTGTATTTGTTGCAGTAAATATACTATACAGAAGGATAAAAAATATTGGTGGGAAATAATCAATGGTAGTAGAAGACCTTTTAACCACACTATTGCATGATTTTTTCCTAATTGAAGATTGTTGACAATATTTCAGGTGTGGACACACAGGTTCTCTGAGTACTCTTATACTAGTAAATAGACTTGCTATACTACAGTGCCTCTATGTCTGAGTGTGTGTATGAAAGTGGGTGTTCATGGTGGGTGTGTTCTGGATCGACCTCAAATGACAACTTAATCCCATTTTCATTTTGTAATTGCTTTAATTGTTGCATCATTGATTGCGCTATGAGGGGAATTAACACAGTTTTCATCTTGAATTCAGGTAGTAGTTATTTATGCTTACTTAAACTATTACTTTTTCATTTTACATACTTTATTGATTCCATGAGGGAAATGTATTTTCTTCTCATATCCCAGCTTTTTTTTTTTTTTTTTTTTTTTAGAAGCTGTGGTCAGAGTGCAGGGTCAGCCATGATACAGCACAGATGGTTAAGAGCCTTGCTCGAGAACCCAAGGGTGGCAGCAATACCAGGGCTTGAACCCCGACCTTCTGATCAGTAGCCCGGCTCCTTGAACCACGCCCTCCCTCAAATATTAGTACTATAGTCTCATTTCCTTGAGATTAATACTGCACTCCACTGAGAGATGTGATTCTCTGGTTTGCAAAACATTAACTTTGTATTATATTCATTTAAATGGACACGTGATTTTAATTGGATTGTCAATGAGGTTAAAACTTTTCCAAAAGGAACATTCAGGGGCACTGTGGCTTAGTGGTTAGCATGTTCGCCTCACACCTCCAGGGTCCGGGTTTGATGCCCGTCTAGGCCATGTGTGTGTGGAGTTTGCATGTTCTCCCTGTGCCTCAGGGGGTTTTTCCTCCGGGTTCTCCGGTTTCCTCACGGTCCAAAAACATGCACGGTAGGTTGATTGGCACCTTGGAAAATTGTCCCTAGTGTATGAATGTGTGTGTGAATGTGTGTGAGTGGTGGTGTGTGTGTGTGTGTGTGTGTGTGTGTGTGTGTGTGTGTGTGTGTGCCCTGCGATGGGTTGGCATTCCATCCAGGGTGTATCCTGCCTTAATGCCCATAGACGCCTGAGATAGGCACAGACTCCCCGTGACCCGAGGGAAGATCGGATAAAGCGGTAGAAGATGAATGAATGAATGAACATATGAAATTCCATATACTTGTAAATATACAACTAATTGATTTATCAGGATTTTTGATTTTTCACTTTGTAAAACCTTTGATATTTTGCGTGGATTCTTGATTTTTGATTGACTCCCTGCTGTGTACACTTTAGGGTACATGGAGCTACTCTAGGGGTTGGATCTCTCTTAGCTGGATTCATCGGAGAGTCTACAATGGTAGCAATCGCCGCCTGCTATGTCTACCAGAAACAGGTACCATTACATCTTAAAACAGTTTGTGATATTTCTTATCATAATATTTTTTTTTGTTTTGTTTTGTTTTGTTTTTGTCCCTGTTTTTTCTTATTATTGTTTACAATACATAAGGCCAGCTTGCAAACCCATGTGAAAATGTGAATTACAGGCATTTTACCATGTGGAAGCTATAGGGATGTGATTCTTCATCATGTCGATGCACAGCAAGCAATACAATACATTAAAGATACATTTAAAGCAGCTAGCGGTGCAATGTCCAAAATTGCAATGTGCAAAGTTCACCCCATTACAATGCATGTCAACCCTATTTTGATTTTATTCAGTTGGACAAAAAAATTGTCCCATGCGATTCAGGAAAGTACACATAGTACACAACGGTGTCATATTTTAATTTTGTTAGTGGCAGTACTTAAAAAATGACAACTGTAGTTGTGAGTGTTGAACTATAGGGGGCAGTGTGAGCACGTTGTGTGCATTGAGAATTTGTTATTTATTTTTTCTCTCGGATGCGCTCCAGCTTTCATGTCGTTTTTATGTGTGTAACTTTTGTGTGACCATTTATTTTTATAAATCTTGGCAGCCGCATTATGGATGAGATGCTGCTGTTTTAATGGTCTTCTTGGGAAGATCAGTGAGGAGACCAACTCAAAAGGGAGAACTCTTAAAGGATGATTGTGTGAAATCCCAAAACGGATCCGAGCGTATTTTGAGAGCAAAGGGAGGCTCTACCAAGTTTTACTGTTTTTTAAACAAGTACTCGGAAAAGAGTGAATCCCATTTTTTAAGTTGTAGAAAAAAATGCTCTAATGGATTGTAAGTGGAAAAGATCTAAATTGACTACATTTACAGCATCTTGGCAGACGCCCTTATCCAGAGCAACTTACAATTTACAACAATTGAGGGCCTTGCTCAATTGGTGGTAAGGAGTTGAACGTATGATCTTCTGACCCAGAGGCCAATGCCTTAACCACTGAGCTCCCACCACCCTAGGTTGGTAGTCTAGGTTTCATACATCAGTCTGGTGTTGATTTATGACCACCTGACGAATATAGCGTTGGTCCCCTGTTTCTGCCAAAACACTCCTGATCCATGGAGCATTAACTGTATTAACTTTTTCAGGAGTTTGAGCTACAGGAGCTCGTCTGTTGGATCGGACAACACAGATCCGGCCTTCGCTCAGAACATGAATTAATGAGTCTTAGCTGCCCGGTTGATCACTGTTCCTTCCATGGACCATTTTTGATAGACACTGCAGACCGGGAAAACCCCACAAGAGTTTTGGAGATGTGTAGACCCAGTTGTCTAGCGATCACAATTTTGTCAAACACCTGCAAATTCTTACACTTGTCTATTTTTCCTGCTTTTAACTCAGGACAGAAATGTTCACATGATGCCTAATATATCCCACCCACTAACAGGTGTCACGGTGAAGAGATAATCAGTGTTATTCAATTCACCACTCATAATGTTCTCCCTGCTCTGTGTATTTTTAATTTTTTTTTACCTCACACTCATTGGTGTCATACCTGACTCGATCGACCTCTTTCTACTTTTATCTTTATACGACGCCACAGCTTTCAAAAGCGTCACTATTATACATAGAGCGCCGATGCACAGACGTGCCTCTCATACAGCAAGGATGCGAAAGCAGGAAACCCCAATTAATACCATTCAGCAAGTCTTCCTTTCACTGCAGCTACAGCTGCACTGCCTGCATACAGCAGCTCTAGCGGAAACATCAGAATAACCTCGTAAAATGACCCTGAGTGTTTTTTTGTTTTTTTTGCAATTTGGTGCATCCTTGGAAAATTGTCCCTAGTGTATGAATGTGAATCTGTGTGTGTGTGTGCCCTGCAATAGGTTGGTATTCCATACAGGGTGTATCCTGCCTTGATGCCCAAAGACGCCTGAGATGACCTGAGGGAAGATAAAGCAGTATAAGATGAATGAATGAATGAATTTGGTGCATTCCTAGGGATTTGAAATAGACTTTATTGATACTGAGGGAAATTATTGCATTACGGCAGCAGGTTTACACACAAACGGTGGTAAAAAGGCAGTATAGGATTAAATAATTGTAACTTATATAAACAGACTCTATATTGCAGATGATAAAAATACAGCCAATGGAGGCAAATTGTGTGTGTTTATGCAAACACATATATTGTGTTTTCCCCTCAAGGGCGCCATTAATTATGGCGGACATTATTACTATATGTGTGATGAATAATTAGTGAATTTTTACAACATTTGTTAAAAAAATAAAATGCACTGTGTGTTTTTCCTCTTTCCAGAAAAAGAAGAAAGATTGTGATGGGGAGGTGACGATCGAAGGAGAAGACTCAGCTCCGATGAACGAGGTGCACTCCAGCCGCCGGATAAATGACGTGGTTGAACTGAGGGAGGAGGACGATGAAGAATAGCGACGTCGCCTTTCGGCATGACGTCAACCTCACCCGCATTCTTCCTGGTTCTGGGGGAGGATGTGTTGAAGGAGGGGGAGTTGGGGGGGGGGAGAAAACACAGGGATCTTTTGCTTTTCTGCAGGGCGGTGCTTTAATTGCTTACTGCCCCGTTTGCTGCTCTTTCCCCCTCTTTTTGCCGTGTGCCCGCGGAGAATGCGCAAAACTAAACAAAAACGGGGAGCTGTAGTTAGAGACAAATGAACAGCAAGTATTAAATACCTTTCGAACTCTCTCAATAGATGTTTTTGCAGCTGTCGCCGGGGAATCTCCCGACGACGAGGACGGCGAAGATATCGATTCGTACCAAAGCGTCGTCACGTGCTAACCGCTTTTCTTCCTTCTACTGTGCTGTCGTCCTAACCGTAACGAATCCTGACACGGAACCAAAATACAAAACTACCCAGACCATCGTCGTCTTTGGAATGTGAATACCTTTGGCTGTTATTTTTTATCTTGAATACACTGCAGAAAGAGAAAAGAAGACTTCTGAATCCCCGAACATTGCTGCACAGATCTTGGAAATGTTTAAAATAGAGTTAATATACAGACCCACACATATTATTTATATACATATATATATATATACACACACATCTCTATATAGACAGATTTGTTTTTTAAACAGATTTGTGTATCTATTAGATTAATTACGTGACTAGACAAAGAACAAAATGGCTTCGGATTGACATGATAGAAGTTTGCAGGGGGCCATTTTAGAGGCAATATTTTTTCATATGCAGTGTATAAACCATTTCTTGGTATGAGTGAGGTGAAAGTCTGTATGTGAAGGGAAATGAAGAAGAATATTGCTGTGGAGGTTTTATCTTTTGTCTGTTGCAGTATTTAAAACGAAGCATTAATTCAGGCGTTTGTTTTCTATTTCAGGATCTATTTTATTGAGATCAGTATATAACACAGTCTGGTTAATTGTCCCTCTCCTGTACTATTATAACTCAAGGTTTTTACACTAAGTATTTATGATGCCTACATGGCATTCGGTTGTTTGATTTTGTTTGTGATGATGTGTGTTCAAGTCACGCTCCTTTAGTGTTAAATGTTACTGCCTGGTCCAACGCAGTGGACATTAATTCCACAGTGATTGAGGAGGGAAAAAAACATTGTCACCCTTTAATCAAATGCTTAATATATGAGAGACGAAAAAAAGCAGAATTATTCTGTTGTATTCTGATAAAATAAAATCACAACTGGCCCATAGATCTTTACAAGCACATTTTGTTGGTGAAACAGCGCCATCTAGCGACTGCCTTAAGTTTCGCATGCGTGAATTTTTCACCACAGGCGTTTTTACCCTTCCCCAGGACTTTTATTTTATTTTTTAATTAACCTAGATTAACCGTTGGAGCTCCATATTATCATATTTCATTCTCATTACTTGCAAAGGACATGTGACTGTGTGTAGAAGCATGAGGAACCCTTAGCATGGTCATGCTTTTCAGAACCGAATCATTTGTATTGTTTGTAGATTTATCAAACATTTCGAACCCCACAAGTGAAAAGAGCGGTAATTATTTATTTTCGTGTTCTGTTCAACTTGAAAGTAGATTTAATCTAAAGAAAAACAGCAAAAGTGACTTTGACATGATATGAGCTTATATATATATATATATATATATATATATATATATATATATATATATATATATATATATATATGATATATATATATATATATATATATATGTGTGTCATAAATCTCCATCATCATCATCATAACTTTGACACTGATGGGAAAAGGATTGGTGATTGTCTTGAGCTTTGATTAATAACGGTGATTGATTTGGTGAATTTATTTATTTACTTATTTATTTTTGCGACTTTTATTAGTGTTTTAATCTGTCTTCTGTTGTCTGTCTGAAACACAGTTCTCTGTTTTGATGATTCAATTGAATTCGATTTGTATAAAGCTTGTAAAAGTGGACATTGCTGGACGTCAGCTACAACAGAAACACACATTTCCCTGGTAAATATTTTAAATGAGAGATTTCTAAGAGCGGTGGATCTTCGTAGCCGATACACAGCCAGTATTTGATTACAAACTGATTAATATGATGTCTATTTTGCCATGTCCAGCAACAAGGTTTGTGTCATATTTGGAGTCTGTGTATGGGAAGAAAAAAAAACCCGCCCAGCTACAAGCTTTTTTTGACATGATCTGATTTTGTTTTTAACCAGTATATTTGTTAAACAAGGTCTTAAAAGCCTGTGTAGTATCGTGGAATGGTCTATTAAAATAACCTGCCAAGCTTTCTTTAATCCATCCTGTGCAAGTGTCTGTTACATTTTCTCTATTGTGTATTATTTTATTTTATATTGTATTAAGGACATTTTATAGACGGTAGGAACGTCCAGTAAGCTGATATTCGACAGATACTAGTCATAAAAAAAAAACACATCTTAAATTTTTCACAGCTTGCTATTGGCACTGAAAACTTGGCCTTTGGTAGAATTCAGTTACAGTGAGGGGTCAAGGCTTTTCCCCTTCTGCCCAATTGGCCCTGAGACAGAACCCTTTAATAGATCCCTCATAGTGCAACACACTCCTAACTCCCTCGGGCTCTCCCGCACCCAGCTGGCTCTTCTCATGCCTAAACATGGCTCTATGTCAAGACACGCTTCAGGGAACCCTAAACACTTGGTAGCACAGCCAGGGGATACTTCTACTTCTTAGAAGAATGCTCGGGGAGGAAGGCCAGTCGCCTATTTGCATGTATAAATCAGGCTGGTTCATGCCATTCGGACATGTTGAGCAATACCTGAGCCGAAAAGAGGCTTCACCTGAAACAGGAATGCTCCCCCTCCCCTATAACCCATGACTTGTTTTACACGTTTGCACTCATTAAAAGAAATATAACGCTTTAAATTCTTTCTGCTTTACGCAACATTTCAAGTCAGTAAATCTATACGGTCATGTGCATTGCACTGAAATACTTTTACAGCTACTGTGCTTGTGCTACTGGGACTTGCCGTTGTGACAATGGTGGTTTTAGATAGTGACTATACTATTCGCAATTTCCCTGCATCCTACACCTCTGATCTGGCTCGGCACCAAAGATGTAGTGTTTAGAAAGCACATACTGCAGGCCATTTCTTATAGCACACGGAAATCTAATTAACTTTTAATGTGAACTTCAAGTATCGGGTATATGAAGGCGTGTGTGTGTGTGTGTGTGTGTGGTGTGTGTGGTGTGTGTGTGTGTGTGTTTATTCTTGCGTAATGTCAGAGGATAACTGTACAAGAAGTTTAACTACAGTTTCATTTTAATCAGCGAGCTGAGCATGCCTAGGAGGAAATTCTTGTTTCCATAACAGAACATCAACTTTTTTGTTTTAATTAAATTCTTCTCAATGAAAAGAATAGTGAATAATTTAGTTTCAGTTAAAGCAAATAAAATTTTTGAAAAGAAAAAAAAGCCGACTCTGGCCTTTCTGCTAACATTCTTCTAGGACAATGCCACAAATTGCATCCAAAATAGGTGTATAAATTATTATGATTCTTCGTATCTTAACTATTTCGAGCCCTGATTGGAAAGAGAGAAATAGACTGGTATTGTTTTTTGTTTTGTTTTTTTTATCCTTGTATCAATCTGTGAAATTTTCACCCCAGTCAGCACTCTGTACAAAAGATCAAGTCTATATGCTGTTTTAAGTCATTGCCAATTTGTCCAGTCAGTTACTAAAGACGAATGACAGGATAAGTGCTGCAAAAGCACTCATGCACACAATGATTTTATTGTGCTCTGCAGGGTCTCCATCCTGATGCACTCCTCTGCTGTGTGCCAAAAGCCTTAGAAAAAACAACAACAACTAATAGTATTTGTTTTCATTCAGAACAAATTATGTGTTCATTCCAAATAACGTATTGATATTCAGTTAGACATGTGGGAAGCTTTCAACAACAAAAAAAATAGGCATGCGATACAATGAGTTCTTTTATGATTGGCTGGATTGTTTGTAGCATTTATAGAGAAACCATATGAAGCCCTGGGGGGGTCAAAGACTATGATCACTTACACTTATAAATGAAGCTCAAGCACCTTCTAAAATTCTAATGATCCCTGTGTTAACAGGAAGGATGTTTCGATTTTTGTATCACTTCATAAAAGATTTGGTGGGGGGGATATGGAAAGGGAAAGCAATGCAATGATGACACTAAAGGATGGAATTAACATACTTGAAAATAACAAGGGTCCTGGTTTTGAGTCTGAAATGAGGTTCATGTTAGTCTCTAGTTCTGTTTTCTTCCTGGTTTTCGTCCAGGTTCTGTAGATTCTTTCTACCTCTTAAAAACATTTATAAGTCGATTTGTTTTGTGAAAAGGTTTTCTCTAGATGTGGATGCATGTGTAAATATGGAGCAGATCTGACCCAGGGTGTGTTTTAGAAATTTCCAGGTTTTCTGATATAGTTTGCCCAAATGAAACACCAGATGATTGAATGAATGAACGTACGAACTTATTAATGGATCTCCAGCACTGGATCACAACTGTCACAAGCAGAAATTATAGGAAAGTCCTGATACATGACCCGTATAAATACTTTAGTCCTCACTAACCCATTTCTGTCGATCTACCCAGTGGCGTCACTAGGGTTGGTGTCACCCGGTGCGGTAAAGCCATGGTGTCACCCCCTCCAGATTTTTCCATTTTTTCCCCGCACCCCCCCTAGGGACGCCACTGGACCTACCACATATATGTTCTGACTGAATTCATGTGAAAACTGAAGAGCTTTTTCATCAGATTGCTTCTTTCGGGATATTTTGATTAGTGATGTGATCACGCTTGTCCACTAGATGGCGATCGCGCCCACTGTTTACACAGGACACCTCTCACCTCCTGCAATTGAAATTATAGAGCATGGTAAGGGGAATGTTAGTAATGCTGTCAACCTTTCACTGCTTTCACGTCAGACTCTCTTTTATATGATTATGATTATAGTTCGAAGGCGGTGTAATAGCTCGATTTGTGTATTATATGTTTGCCTTAAATATGTTAATATCATAAATAGCACTGTTTTATTATTAATGGGCATCATAATTATTAATATTAATAATAATAATGATAATAATGCATTAGTATAGAAACGTCAATATTTTATGGTTCATTTCAACGAACAGGATGGACGCACTTAATGACATGAGCCCCTGCCTGTAGTATTGCTTTTTTGGCCTTCATCCCGTTCACACAACCCCTCAGCGTGCTCTCAACTCCGCCCATCATCACATCACGCACATCACGCACACAATAAGCCGTCCGCGGAGTAAAGTAGTTTCCGCAATAAAACGGTTTGCCCTGATCTAATCGCTGATCCGAATCAAAAAGGGTTTGTCCCAAATCGTTTCGCGGCATGCCTCGCGCAATACGGTAAACAGAAATCACGATTTAATCTGTACATTGCTTTACTACGCCATGAGGATTTGGCGGGAAAACGGCGATGTGTGTGCACGTAAGTGTGTGTGTGTGGCGCAATGATACGAGAGGGCTGAGTCGGATTAAAAGGCGCTGAGCAGCTGGCGAAGGGTTCGCAGTGAATGGTGACGCCGGGGGAGTGGAAATCACAGCGCACTCGGGGCTGCACCGGATACCGGCTGTACAGGGTTTAAAATAGGGAAGTTCACCAGAAACTTGGGATTAATTTTCACCCCACGGAGAGACTGTGTGAACCTGGAGCATTTTTGTACGCGTTTCTTCTCTGACACTGCAATGGTGAGTAGTATTCACTCTCTTGTGTCCCTTTAATGGTCGTTTTAAATTCCTGTCATGTCGCGTTTGAGCTTTTACTTTCAGGGTAGCTGTCAGGAAAGGACTTTATTATTCATTCTGACAGTCTTTAGGTAGTTTTTACCCTCTTTTCGGGTGACCAGAGTAGTGCTGTCACCTTAACTGTGTGTGTATGAGCTCCATCGTTGGTGTGAAGGTGAACCTGACTCTGATGTAGGATAATCCCTGACTTGTCTTTGGGTTTTTCTTTCTCAAACAGGCAGTCACCATGCCTCTGAACATGGCCAGTAAGAACTACAACTACGATTACGAGTATGACTCGTACCGGCCTTACTTCTATGACAACGAGGAGGAGGATTTCTACACGCAGCAGCAGCAGCAGCACGGCCAGCCGCCGGCTCCCAGTGAGGACATCTGGAAGAAGTTCGAGCTCCTGCCCACGCCTCCTCTGTCCCCGAGCCGGCGCTCGTCCTTCTCCAACTCGTTCCCTTCCACCGCCGACCAGCTAGAGATGGTCACCGAGTTCCTCGGCGACGACGCGGTCAACCAGAGTTTCATTTGCGACGCGGACTCGTCGCAGTCGCTCCTGAAATCGATCGTGCTGCAGGACTGCATGTGGAGCGGCTTCTCGGCGGCGGCGAAGCTCGAGAAAGCGGTGTCCGAGCGCCTCGCCTCGCTCCGCGCGGCCCGGAAAGCGCCGACTCCCAAGAGCGAGTGCTCGGAGGACACGAACGCGTGCTACCTGCAGGACGTACACGTGAACTCGGTTTCGGAGTGTATCGATCCGTCCGTGGTGTTTCCTTACCCGCTTACAGAGTGCGTAAAGTTGAAGGAGTGCGAGAGCTCCCTGATGGACACGCCGCCCAACAGCGGGAGCAGCAGCAGCAGTAGTGACTGCGAGTCCGGTAAGTGTGATTATAATTATAATTATTTTCTTTAGGATTTCATTCGATCTTTGCGTTTTGATGGCTTACACTTGTTCAAACGCGCATTATTGGCGATATTCCTGAACCCGTTAACCTCGTTGGAGCTGGGATAAGGGGGCGTGGCCTGGTGTTCTCACACCGAGACTGAATAAGCGGAATTCCAGGCGTTTTCCCGGAGTGGGCGTGGTTTTAGTCCGGGTTTGTGTGCTTGTCTTGGGCATTGACCAAGATTTTTTCCCCCGCTCTCTCTAAATATAGATGAGGAAGACGATGAGGAGGAGGAAGAGGAGGATGAGGAGGAAGAGGAAGAAGACGATGAGGAGATCGACGTGGTGACTGTTGAGAAACGGAAATCGGCCAAGAAATGCGAATCGAGTCCCGTGGTGTTGAAGCGGTGCCACGTGACCAGCCAGCAGCACAACTACGCAGCGCAACCTTGTGCGCGCTCCGAGCAGCCTGCGGTCAAGCGGCTCCGGTTCGACACCGGCGGCGGGGGCGCGCGAGGGCACAGGCCGGGCCGCAAGTGTGCTAGTCCCAAGGCGTCGGACTCTGAGGACAACGACAAACGGCGGACTCATAACGTGCTCGAGCGACAGCGGCGCAACGAGCTCAAGCTGAGCTTCTTCGCGCTGCGCGACGAGGTCCCGGCTGTCGCGAACAACGAGAAGGCGGCCAAGGTGGTGATCCTGAAAAAGGCCACGGAGTTCATTGTAGGACTGCAGACCGAAGAGCGAAAGCTCCAGCACTCCAAGGAGCAACTCAGGCGGAAGTGTGAGCACTTAAAAAGGAGACTCGAAATGCTGAGCAGCTCCTGAGCCGCTCTGGACTGGGACTTTTTAAAGCCCTTAACTAGTTGTTTGACTTTGGATGGTGCTGCACGGAGATGTTTTTTTTTTTTTTCTTTTTTTTTTTTGTGGACTCGCTTGTGCGCCCCACCATGGCTGCAGACTTGAACATTTAACGCATTTACACTGCCTCGGTGTCAACTGAGGTTTGATTTGTATTTAATTTTATATTTAGCAATGGACAGCAGTACCACACACTGCTGCTCTTAACTTAATGGGTTATCTTTTTGTTCTTTTGTAAATTTTTGTACATACCCCCTCGGATATTAAATACTGTATTAATTTGTCAATCCTTAAATACATTTCTTTATAAATTGCATTTGTCTAAGAATGACTTATAGTTTCTTTCTACACTTGGTGTTTGGAGAAAAATTAATGGTTAAAAAAAAACACTTGCACCACACGTGCCTACACAATGTTCACTGTTTTATATTTGTACTGTTATTACACTGGTTACCTTTCAATTGGGGGTGTTTGAAGGCAGTATCTGATCTGAAAAGCTGTAGGTGTGAAATTGGACAAGTCATTGCAATGCACAAATAAGGGCTAGGTTAATAAGTGAATAGATGTTAATGCTTTGGAGGGGTGTCATGGTTCCATCCATAACAAAGATCTGTCAGGGACTGTTTTGCTGGTAACATAAATGGAATCCAATTTTACTTCTGGGTAAGTATACATTTGAGTAAAAAAAGAGCTTTTGATTTATAATCCTCGTGTGAGCATGGGGGGGCAATGTAAAAATACTAGATTTTAATTAAGTCTGGGGGGGGGGTATTATGCAATATGTAACTTGTATTCAAGAAAGTTCAGTTCTTTCCCAGTTGGAGCCACAAATGAGGGTGTGTTTGTTTGCCCCACCCTGAATTGTCCACTGCAAGGTTAATATCCCACTTAAATCCATTGTTTTGCACAGGGTCAGAGTTGATTTTTGAAGTGAGGTGCAGCTTATGAGATCCCCACCACCACCCATAAAATGTGCAACATTTTTTTTTCTATCTGCTCCACATCTGGTCATTATAATATGCTTTAAATAGTCTGGCTTTTTTAGTGAGCAAGAAAAACTTCAGTCTAAAGACTGGCTCTGTCTAGACATTGTGACTTGGGATAAGTACATATTTGGCTTCACACTACAGTTGTGTATAAACTGTGTTTTAAATGCCACAACTTGGATTACCCCCATCCCCCCCTCCTTTAGGATCAAAATAAATTTCACATTAGATGAGTTTATAGTCGTTACTCGAGTTCCATTATTTGGGTAAAATAAAAGCTGATAAAAGAAGACTAAGCTTATTGACTTGACTTTATTTTAAAAGAACGAGTGCTACGCAGCTATTCCCTGAGAAACCATTTAAGTAAAATTGATTTCTATTTGCTATACAATTCATAGAAGGATTTTAAGTTATTTGAAAATGGCACTGAAGATTTGGATCGTATTAGAAGTACAATCCATGCACTTGGTTTCACTTAAGGATGTTTGACGAAATGATGACACGGGCAAATCATAGATGCTATAACACACATCTAATGTTTCCTGTTTCGGCTTACGAGAGCGTTTTGCCGTGTCGGCATGCACTTATTGAGAGAGTCATCAGTTTATTGCTCTAAAATCAAACCATGTCCATTTAATTAGAGGCTTTTGCTTTTAAATGTCAAGGCATGAGCATGGTTGTCATTAAGGGAGCCCTTTTAAAGGCTTTGAACCATCCATCAGTGAAAAGAAACAAATGTTTCTGGTCATTTGTCTAACTGTTTATCTACGAGAGCATTAAAGCACTTGGCAAAGGGACTGAAATTTACATACTTTAAAGATAACTGATAGCTTTGAATCCCAAATAACAGGTTACTTAGAGTTTGTTGAATTGTCATACATACAAAAGGCATTCAGGTTTGTTCTACTAATCCCTATCAAAACCTTATAGAACCTCCTATTTGTGTAAGAGTTGTAGGTGTAGAGGTATATTTATATTAAACAGATGGTGAGAAGAAGCACAATAATCAGCGGTGCAATAATTGATTACTACACACATTTATAATTCCTAGGCATTTGAGGGATATGGTTAGAAAACCTGGTATACTACAATCATGTGACCTAATTATGATTGAATAAAGCTGCTTAAAGTATGCAGAAGTAATAGAACTTACATCTCTCACTGAGATCAGTGGTAAGATTAGGATAGAAAGCCTTATACAATGTATTGTGTATCATCAAAGGATTGTAGACACCTGACATCCCAATGCAAATGCATTGTTCTTCATCAAAACGTTGCTACAATATACAACAGACAGTATAAGATCTCAGATCATTCATCATTCCTTTATCAGAACCAATATGTTCGTCTTTGCCATGTTTGGAACCCAAGAGACTTGACCTCAACCTCACTGATCACCTATGGAACGAACCCAGAGGCAGATCAAGTCTACTTACTCAAAATCAGTGAGCCCAAAGAATGGAGGTTATAATACCAGTAAAAAAGGCATTCAATCTGAAATGGGACTTAAAGCAGATATGGTCTGGTGTCCAGAACCTTTTGTCCACATAGTGTATCATATGTAGTAACCAAGTGGTCATGGGTGTGTCATACATCTTATATGGCCATAAAACAACACAACAGTACAAACACAAAGGGGACAGTCAACTCTTTTCAATGGGGTCACCATTTTATACTTTATTTATTTGAAAAACTAATCCATATCCATAAATCCATAAGCGTCTAATCACGGCTTTGTAAAAATAATCATATCTACCATAGTATAACTTTACATCCTATGAACTATGCTAGTTTTCAGTAACAATAGCTAATGCTAGCTAATCATTCATTCATTCATTCATCTTCTACCGCTATATCCGATCTTCTCGGGTCACGGGGAGCCTGTGCCTATCTCAGGCGTCTATGGGCATTAAGGCAGGATACACCCTGGATGGAATGCCAACCCATCGAAGGGCACACACACTCACATTCACACACACATTCATACACTAGGGACAATTTTCCAAGGTGCCAATCAACCTACCGTGCATGTTTTTGGACCGGGGGAGGAAACCGGAGAACCCGGAGAAAAACCCCCTGAGGCACGGGGAGAACATGCAAACTCCACACACACACATGGCCAAGACGGGAATCAAACCCGGATCCTGTCGGTGTGAGGCGAACGTGCTAACCACTACGCCACCGAGCTAATCATGAACTAAAGAAATAAGGCTCTATGCAGCCAAATAAGAGTTCGGCTTGCTCTAGCCAGCGTTTTGAGGGGAAATTTCCAGACCAAATAGGCTTTTATTGCCATTCCAATCATTTAAAATGCAGTACACAGTGAAACAAAATGACATTACGCCAGGTCCAAGGTGTTCTTCATCTGTACAGTTGTTAACAAATCTTCTTTTTTTCGGAAATTATGCGTTTATGGAGATTTCAGAGCCTGTCACACCCCATGTGGCACACCGTACCCGTACGTAGTACACCTGTTCATTTCAGAATATCATTCACACACCCACACATGCACACTCACAATTTGGGGGAATTTGCAACATAATTTCGTCTCACATAAACGCTTTTATGGAAATGGGAGGAAAGTGGAAGAAACAGTGAAGGATAATGGGGTCAGTATTGGGGCAGGGAGTCTACAACAAGGCTAAAGAGCATTCTGTTTCATTAATATAGCAAAAATGTTGTAATGGTCAGATTTACTTCAACATGGCATTTGTCCAAAAAAAAAAAACTTTACATGTAAATACATGACATACATGAATACAATGTCTTTGTGGCAGAAAGACATGTGGCAGTGCTTCACACTTTTGTCGAGAAAAAAAACGATACTCTGCAAAAGTCAAAGCAGCGTGGAGCAGCAGAGCCGCAGTGATGCTGCTGTAACTTCCGCTCTATATCGCGCACGCATCTTTTGTCAACCCCCCCCCCTCTCTCTCTCTCGCTTACCGGAGTGATGACGTCACACTAACGCTAACGGCGGAAGAGCGCGTGCCGCGAGAGCGCGCGTCCGGGCGCTTGTGTGCGCGCGCGCGGGTGCGCGATTGGAGGAGCACATGGACGACAGTAGGACGAGATTTTTGCTTTAGCGGCGTTGCTAATTAACTCGGCTGGGGGAGAAGAGGAAGAAAACAAACAAACAAACAAAAACAAAACAAATAATCATGGGGCGACGCAGGACACCGGGTCTCTCATCTCAGACGAGCAAAGAAAGAGAGAAAAAAGAAAAAAAGGGTGAGTTTTATCATTTGTTTGGCGACATTTGAAGCTTTTCTTTGGGGTTGGAGAAACATAAACACAAACACAAATATAAACAACCGACCTGAGTGCTTGAACGGAGTTTCTTGTCAATAGTCAACAATGTAACGAATAAGGGAAGAAAAATCATTTGAAAAGAGTTTTGCATCGGTAGCATGCTGACCCCTATATGACATGCTTGTTCCTTTTAATTATCATCTTTCTTTCTTTTATTTTATGATAGTTGTTCATTGCATACATTGAATCCATTTCAAATAAGTAGAGGTAATGTTTTGCACAGTTAGCATGCAGCCCTAAATATTTCATTTGATCATCTTTTTGTATTTCTTTCTTTTTGTTTTTTTTTTGTACTGTATTGTATATTCTTGGAAGACAATTCAAATATTTCTGTATATGCGGATTAATGCAGTCATAATGCAATGCACGCTTTACGCCCTTACTTTGAACACCCAGCAAAAGGTAGTGCTCCCTGTAAATAGGTAGTCGAGGTAATAACCTGAGCTATAGACATGCTTCCATGTTGTTGTAATCTCCAGCTGCCTCAGGCGCCCCTTTATGATGTGCGTCTGTCTGAGCGCTGTCCGTATAAATGATCTGCCGAAGTTATAATTAACCCCAGCACAAAGCTGCTGAGAGCTTTATTGAGGATTTGCGAGGCCGAGTTCTTCTGCGCAGGTCATGACCTGTGGCCTGCATCCTGTTTGAGGACACGCTGTGATGTCATATCCACCTCCAAACTCCTAACGAAGGGGACCTTGACAAATCTTGGCCTCTAGGAACTGCAGACTCATCGACTTCCTCTGCTTGACCTGGTCCGCGTGTCAAGAATACATGCATACACATGAGAAGCTTGTGCCTCTTGCCGCTTGCGGGTCCGGTTCTAACGAGAAACATTGTCTAGCTTTTGAAAGCTCATGGAATAAACAAATAAAGCATTGACGACTGTGATTTGTTGTTTCATTCAAATACATCTTGACAAGGTGCAAGTTTTATTATACATATAGATAGAGATCGATCCTTTGATATAGGACCTTGCATTGTGCGAATAAGAGAAATAAATATATTTCTTTTTCCCCGCCCACTTCTCTACTGTCATTTGTAACTGAAGAAACGTCGGACCACACACACACACGTCATCCAAGGAATCTTGCAAGACATTGGTTTAGATTTCCATTTCATACAGCCGTTCTAAAGTTTCACTGTCACTGTGTTGTTGCTTGTTACATACACCAATATGGCATGTATTTAAAAGCCGTTGTGGATCGTGTGCAGTCTGGGCCTCCTTTTTTCGATTAGGATACCGACAGGCGGCCGAGGTCAAGGTCCTCAGCAGGTCATGCGGAAAAAAGGTCATCCAAGGAGACCACACGGGTCAACACACAGGATGGGGCTTCTGAACCTATCAGGGTTGGGTAACGCAGTTGCGGTGCTGTGTGGGATCGTGAGCGCAGACATCATCATTCATTGGCTGAGGGGCACCTCGGGGAGCCTTTGGCAGCTGGCGGAGCAGACGGAAGTGATTGCTGCAGCGGCGTGAGCGCGTTGGCTCTCATTAGAAGAGCGCGGATGCCGAATCGAGCATGCAGGATGATGTTTGTGTCAGGTCTATTGATTCAGACTGTGTTTGTTAGAGGTTTTTTTTTTTTTTTCCTTTTTGTTGTGTGTGTGTGGGTGTGTGTGGGGGGTGGGGGGGGGGGGGGGGGGGGGTTCATTCATCTCTCTTAGCTGCTCAATCTCATTTATTAGCTCTACAGGCGTTTAGTGTGCATGACTCTTGATTATTTATCTTTACCTATTATGTACAGTGGGGGTATTCACGTCAACATGTGTAATCGAACAGGACATCAATAATATTCTAATGCTTAACCTTTGGTGATTAGTTTATTGCTTTATCACTTAGCACTTTTGGCCCGAGGAGGCATCCGCTTTGGAGATTGAAGTGGAGAATAAAGACATTCTTCTCTGTCCATTTGTCTTTAAATACTCTGTCAAGGGATGTCACTTCACTAATCAGACCATGCTGGGGGGGTAATAAGATAGGAATCTTTCAGTGTTTTTCACTGAGCTGCCTTCAAGCTTAATAATGTCAATAAATGATTATTATTGGCTCTGACTCTCAGTCCGGGAGGTCCATGTTTCGAACCTGAGCTCAGGTTACTGTCTATGGAATTTTTTGTATACATAGTGGTAGATTGGGACGCTAAATTGCCCCTAGATGTGGATGTAGGTAGTTGGAACAAAATAGAATTACATTATGCAAAATATACAGAAGTTTTTACTTTCCGTATTGACGTTCAAGCACTTGTGACCCCAAGGAAATTCTTTAAATGGACAAAATTCTCAGATCGTGCTGACAGACTGCAAATCTTCATCAGTCAGTTTTACTCATTAAAAAAAAAATCATTCCTTCTGTTTTACTTTATATTCAGATGCATACATTTGGGGCATAGATACTGGTGCATTATGTTAAACCCCACCCACTGTTCCCAGGAGAGACTGTGGAATGTGACCCTGACCCGGATTATATCGTTCTGACGAGTCAGTGTTGAGGTTTTTTTTTTTTTTTTGGTCCTAAAGGTTTGTGGAAATTTTAGGATCAATTCTTACCCACAAGCCAATTCTTCCTTATTACATGATGAGTGATTGAGGGTAAAGCCATTCTGAAAATTGACTGTCCTACAATTCAGTTTTCAGTAATATAGTTTTCAGTTTTTGCATAACATGACCTCTCTAGAAAAAGGTTCTTTTGAATGGTTAGTTTAAATGGAATAACTGGGTATAGAAAGTAGTTTGCTCCTTGGACAAAGTTCCCCTGTTGCCTGACAGATGCTCTTACCTCCTATTCGGTAATAACACCTTTTTGCCTTGGTTCGGTTTCATATTCTTAGGATGTGAAGAATCCTAATCTTGTGATATGTGCTATAGATGTAATCTGGCTTTTAAGTGGGACAATTTTCACAGGCCATAATTGTGCAGAGACACAGCCTTAATACGATTGTATACATTTTCAAATTTATTTGTGTACAGAAGTGTTTTGCAATACAAAAAGCTGAATTGCTCTTCAAATGAATAAAATGACCTGACTATTGTTTAGCATTTAAATGTTATGTTGGTCCAGGTTATCACTTCCGTTACAGCAGCTGCAGTCTATCCCTCACCAAAGTTCAGCTCCAGCTGTATATTTTCTCTCCAACCAGAAAATTTAAAGGAACAGCTGCACGCGCAACTGTTACAAACCAGACACTGGAGTCTCTTTCATAGTAGAGCATTCCATCATAGTAACCTTTATTTATTCGTTTAGTTTTGGATTATTCTTATATGTGCTTCTTATATGACAAACATGAAATGATACATAAGTTCCTATAAATGACTTTCTAGCGTCTGTCAAGGAACTACTTACCCGACTCGGACTTCTCATAGTCAAGATACCTACACATCTATGAGATGAAATAATTTAACACGGCTGTACGTTCCTGAGCGATGATCACAATGTCCTTCTGCTTTCTGAGAAAACTCTGGCTCGTTCCTTGGAAAGAGGGCTGGAGATATGTGAACCTGTATTCCTGTAGTGTGAATGACCTGGAGTAACACTTTCCTTTCACACACTCCCTCCCTCCCTCCCGCTTTCTCACACACACAAGCACACAGACTCTTAATTCAGTTCAGTCCGGTTCATGACATTAATAGGATGCAGTACATGGTGTTACAGAAGCCATAACTTACATAAAGGCAGATTAAACTTTGAAACCTTATGGTGTGCACCCGCTTTGTAAATAGGCGTGTTTGCTCGCAGTTAACGCATTTTTATAACGCAACTTGCCAACTCTTATATACTCTGGAGCAGAAACGCAATTGTAAACTTAATACATTGTGCTTTAGTGGAGCATAAAATCCAACTAGCCCCGCTGTCTTTACGGGAGACTAAACATGTTGTGTCTCTGCTTTATCATCTGCCCCTCACAGGAGTAATGAATAACACAAGACAGGGCTTGGTGTTACGTTAAAATAAACAGCGGTGGAACTGTTTGACACGGGCCAAATGCAATGGCAAGTTACTGTTATGAGCACGAAGTTGATTATTTCTTATTAACAGCAGTCCTTGAAGTGTTTTTCTTTCTTCCTAAACTGACTTGTCACTTAAAGGGTTCACTTGTTAAAGAACAACACGCAATGCTTTTAAACTGGCTTGTGTTACATCCAATTAAATGTTGTCACTTATAGCAGTCATAGTGCATTTATACTTCATCTGGCTCTTCTTTTTCCCTTCCTGAATAAGAATCTCTTTTTGTTTTTTGTTGTTGTTGTTGTTGTTGTAGGCCCGTGTGCACACCTGGCAATTGGAGCAGTGATGAGAATGTGGTCCAGCTGTGAGCAATGTCCACTGCACCTCTGAGACACTGTAAGTAGATCGATCAACACATTATGAGCTGGCATGGAACATGTTTCCACATTACATTTACATTACAGAATGAAAGCTAATTCACCCTGGCAAGTGTGCAGACGTGCAGTAATTAAAGGGGAATAAAGTTGATCAGGCACACCATGAAGTTATGGGGAAGCTCGGTTGATGGAATATTTGCTTTGAGGAGATGGGTGGTGAAGTTTAGAGACGGTCATAAGGAGTTGCATTGTGTGTTTGTGTATCTAGAGAAAGTGTATGACAGGGTCCCAAAACAGGAGTTGTTGTATTGTATGAGGAAGTCATGTGTGGAGGTGAGGGTGATGCAGGACATGCATGAGGACAGTGTGACAGCATTGAAATGTGCAGAAGGAACGACAGACTGGTTCAAGGTGAAGATGGGATTGCATCAAAGATCAGTTCTGAGACCTTTCCTGTTCACAGTGCTGAAGGACAGATGATGGTAGAGGTAAGACAGGAGTCTCAATAGACTAGGATGTTTGTGTATAATATTGTGATTTATGGGAAAGCAGTGGAGTGGTGCAGTTACAGGGAGAAGAGGTGGTGAAGGTGGATGAGTTTAAGTACCTGGGGTGAAGGGTGCACAGTAATGGAGTATGTGTTGGTGAAATGAAGAATGGAGTGTAGGGTGGAGTGGGTGTAGAAGAGTGGTAGGAGTATTTTGTGGTAGAAGGGTATCTGCTAGAGTGAAAGGAAACGTTAATAGAATTGTGGTGAGACCTGCGACGTTGTACGGTTTAGAGACAGTGGTGGTGTCTAAAAGACAGGAGCAGGTATTGAGGTTAAGATTTTCATTAGGAGTGACGAGGATGGACAGTGATTAGAAATGAGTTTATTAGAGGGAAAACGCATGTAGATGAGTGAGGACAGATCGAGATGGTTGGAACATGCGATATATCAGAAGAAGAATGCTGAGGATGGAGGTGCCACGCAGGAGGAAAAGAAGGACAAGGAAGATGGTGTGAAAGTGGCTGATGAAGAGGCCAGGGTCGTATGGAGAAGGATGACTGTAAATGTATTGAATTGTTTTGAGCCATATAGGTTCATGCAGTTATGCAAGCTAAGGCAGCCTGTACATATAAAAAGTATACTTAGAGTGGCAGCGCTACGATTTCAAGGTTTGAAATCTTGACCTTCCGAACAGTAACACAGAGTCTTGACTACTGGTCTACCACGTCAGGGCTGTTTGGAAACTGGATTACAAAGTCGAGCACTTTGCTGCCAGGCTAATTTATAAAGATAATACTGTAACAGCAGTGAAGAAAGCAGCTGCTTTTTAGAGCTTCATTCAGTCCTTTCATCTCATTTCCCTCGTTTAAACAGTTTTCCTAGCATTTCTGCCCGACACTGATTTGGGCTGGCAGCGGAAGACTGACGTCACGTATGTGCAGGACTGTTTTCATTCAGTTAAAAAGAGGCATGAAATCTGTATGCCGGTGGTCACCTAAGACGCATTCATGCAGCCAGGTGTGTACAGCTCAGCGTCTCGGCTGTCCCTGGTGATCTGATCACCTGGGACATGCGGTATTACCTGGTGTTATAAATGGCCTTAGATTACATAGTGTCAATATAGAAACAATATTCTATTGCTGCGAGCAACTACAATCAAAACTGTATAAAATCAAACCACCGAAAAACCTCACAAACTATTTTCGTATTATTGATTTGATTATATTAATTGTAGTTTGCTCTTGCTTTTTTTTTTCTCTCCCCCTCCTTCTGTCAGCTTGCGAGCGTTGAGCAGTCCGCTCCGATTCAGTTCACCTATTATTGTAGATCCATGTGATACAGCGGCACATAGTCACAGGATGTATCAGTGTTATTTAATCCCAAACAAGATCCTATATCCGCCTTGCTTACAGGCAAATGTCTGAGTCACACGCTTCTGAAGTCATTCATTCACGTTTACAGACTGTTTACCAACATGTGCTGTAGCCAGAAACCCGGAATTCTGTTTCAAAGCGAACGCTTTGTGTTTAATCACCAGAGAAAGGAAAAGCTCAATTATGCTGTATGATTCACTCAGATCATATTGTCGGTGTGATTATGACACATTCGCTGCTCATCCCCCCTGAAAGCTTGATACTAACAGCTTTGAGCTCAGGGTAGATGTGTCGCTTTTTCTTTTCATGTGCGTTTGATCAGTAACCTGAGTCCTTATTGACCCCAGCCCTCCTTTTTTTTTTTTTTTTTTTTTTTATAAATTGTCGAGACCCTCCCTCCCCCAGAGAATACTGATTTGCTCTAGATTGCCTTGGAAGTAAGGCAGAAGAGATAGGTTGCCATCTGGAGAAAGTGATACTATCACCATGGATTCCTGTCATTTAAAGTGCCCTGTGTCTTCAGCACATCTCTCTTTTGAATGAAGTAGCCAGGAGGTTGCTCTTTTCATCAGGTGTAATTTTAGATGCTGCTACTCCTTAGACCTGGACGAGGCACGGGATCCTTCTGATGTCCTCTTTGTACCGTGTGTGCGTGTGTGTGTGTGTGTGTGTGTGTGTGTGTGTGTGTGTGTGTGTGTGTGTGTGTGTGTGTGTGTGAGAGAGTGTAGTAGTGAGTGGGAGCTGGCCAACAAAGCTTCAGGTTCTCCAAGACTGAAATGCACATATAGACACAACACAGCCATGCCTGAATTATTTATCATGCCGGTCATGTCACAAACGTGTAATTTAACACTGTGGCAAGTCTTAAAGTTCACTTGAGCACAATATAAGTTCTTTGGCGACTCCATATCCTGATCAACAGACTCATTCTTTCACCTTCAGTTATCAGTGACTGTGGAAAGTACCTCCATGCCGAATATAGGAAACACATTTGTGGTAACATAAATATCTCTGTAATTACTACAAGGCTTGTTGTTTTATACCCTAACAACGCTGTGGTTGACCAGCCAGATAAACAAACAAAGGTAGTGAAAGTTCACACTTTCTAGGCCTTTCTTACTAGTCATTGCATACCAAATGGCCTCCTGCTGATTTTATCCTCGACTCGAGGGGTTCGATGCCCATAGAAGAAATGTCGGCTCAGCTGACTGGCAGAAGGCTTCTCGGAACAGATGGGGTTGTAAAGGAAGGAGCGACCAGTTTTTGCACCCCCTGGTTTTAATTTCCCTTTTGCTCTGGCATTATTTGCTGCATTACAGAACAGATGCCAGGGCAGATCCTCCTTCCAAGGAGAAGCAGTGAGCCAAGAAAAGGGCAAGAACTGTAGGATCGACAAAATGGGTCCAGGGCCAAGCAATGCATTAGCTTGAGATTTATGAGGATCATACAGGTTCATGGCTGTGCTAATCATCTGTGCCTGCTAATAGACTTGTGTGGTACTGATTTATTTCCCTGTTTTTAGTTTATCCATAAAAAAAATTACCATGTTAAATCGCTTGGAATTCACAATTTGAGAGACCGTTCAATAATGTTCCAGTTAGGACAACTTAGCTTATTGGTGGCTCTGCATTAGTGCATAGTAGTGCGACAGTACCAGGAAACAGTGGAGGGCTTCTGGGCAGCAACCATTTACAGTATTTTGAGGCATTTAAAAACACCCTGCCCATGTCAACTTCTCTCCACTCTTGAAATATGTTTACTATTGAAACATGTTTACATGTGTATGTCTGGTAAAATAATTTTATCAATAGAAATGTCAAAATAACTTAATCTTTGAGAAGATTGAATTATAAAGGTGCACCAATTCTAATTCTAAGTAAATTTGTTGGATCTCTCTGGATGCTTTAAATATAAAGTATGCCAATGTTATATGGAATTTATTTTCTTCTTACATGTATGTAGACAATACAAAATGTTCGGTAAGAAAAGCAAAGTGGGATAAGCAAATCGGATAAGGTCTCTTAGGACCAGTAAATTATTAATGCTTTCCAAACAGCCAAAATAATTTTCCCTGTCAATATAAGTCCTAAAGCATTTACCCTTCATTCTAAGAGCTCGATATGTGCAGCAAGTGTAATCGTATTATTTCATGACGTTGTCTATACCCTTTAATAATAAATGAATGACATCCCATGTCCTCTGCGGACCCGGATATGGAGCTGACTAAATGCTGCTTTAGGCAAAAGTTGTGTTCATAATGCCATTATTCCATTTTAAGCTAAGCAAGAGGAACCAAGAGACTGCGCTTATTATTCGTGCCCGGAGGAACTTGAACTGAGCTTGAGCTTGCTACAGTCTCCAAAACACAGAGCTGCTCTGTCAATTAGGCACTCTGGAGAGATGAGGCCGGATGCTTCAAACGAGATGGAGTAGAGGCAGATCAATTATGACGGATCACGTCACTAATGGATCTAAACTGATAAAGTGAGGACATCCTGTGTTGCGAACCATTTTGCCTTCACAGAAAAGGGAGAATCTATGGATATGCAGAGCAAGATGGCATTATTAAAATGCACATTGTAATTTTAAAATGAGCCGAATTCACTTTGAATGCCTTCCGAGAGAACGGATTCAAATTGGCAGTGTATTTGACAACAGAATGCAACAGTGGATTGATTTTGTTTTTTTTTGTTGTTTTTTTGAACCCAGTTAGATAAGCACACATGGTTTCATTCTCTCCTAATTCATCTCTCTCGTTCTTTTTCCTTCCGCACTGAACAGGAACCCCTGGCATTAGTCTCGTTGTGAGCCAAAGTTCCATCAGGTTTGCCCTCGGGTGGAGCCGCCCTCTATTTTCTGTTACTGAGCTGTTTTTGGGCCAGCAGATGGTCATTGTGTTCATATCCAGAGAGATGTGTGTTTCTCTAGCAGCTGATTTACCTCTGGGGAAAATCAGGTTCTGGTAGCTCTTGCCAGAGCACTTGGTCTTTTCCTGGAGCGTGGTGTTACACAGGATTCTTTGTGCCAGATGGCACAAGACTTTGGCTTGGTGAGGCATACGCTGGCTTATCCTGCTTGGGGGTGGTTGCGTCATTTACCCTCAAACTCTTGGGATTAACTACTGTAATTCTCTAATTCTTGGACAGGGAGCTGCCTGGAATAAAAGCCCGCTATTTTTGGTTTCAACAGGCCTTCTAGATTTAAGGCCTGATAATGGAAGCTGCAATCTTTCCGAATTCCCGAAATGTCGTAACTTTGATCACGAGCCAGAGAAGTGTTTATGGAAGTTGAGGTCTGTTTATAAGTCAATGGAGGCGGCACACTTTCTCATGTTCTGTGAGTTGAAATAGGTGAAACACCTACTAGTATATTATATATATTATGATATTATATATCATGTATGTGGTGGTGTGTGTGTGTGTGTGTGTGTGTGTGTGTATGTATGTATATGTATATATGTATATATATATACACACATACATATATATATACTCATGGAACAAACAATGTCTATATATATATATATATATATATACTATAACATAAACAAACTCTGGAACAAACTGGAATAAACTTTACTCCTGACTTTAACTTGCCACAAAACCTCTGAACTTAGTTCGATATATATTTTGAAGTACCGTAAATTCTGGATTCTATAAAGCGCACCTGCATATAAGCCGCATCCGCTCTATTTAAAAAAAAAATAAATAAAAAAATAATAAATAAGCCGCATGCAATAAGCCTGCATACAAGCCGCATCGCTTTTGAATTGTAAATGTACATGTGTACATAAATGTACTAAATAGATCCTTTCCTAACCTGTATTTTAACACGGTGATCCTTTCCTAACCGGTGGACGGTGGACGCTGCACAGAGACGCGGAGATCCGGAATTAATTCATACAAAACAGGATTTATTAGAATAAAGAACTAAAGAACTCAGGAGACGCCGCTCATACGGAGCGGCCAGACAGGCTAGGGAGCCTTGCGCTCTGCGCGCCGTGGTACCGGGAGTACCGGAGAGCAGGAGCGGTAACGCCAGCCGGACTTGGGACCGGATACTCAGAGAGCAGGACGGTATGGCGGATAAAGTCCGTGAATCGGGAACAGACAAAGGAGGTTAGGCATAAACATATATCGAGCGTCCGTGTCCGCGACACTAGGTATGTGCTACGACGAGCCCGGACGGGGATTGTAGGGAGAACCGGGCTTATATCGGGAGAGGAAAATCAAGAAAATCAAAAGCTGATGATTGT
This sequence comes from Kryptopterus vitreolus, assembly GCA_030449085.1. Taxonomy (NCBI): domain Eukaryota; kingdom Metazoa; phylum Chordata; class Actinopteri; order Siluriformes; family Siluridae; genus Kryptopterus; species Kryptopterus vitreolus. Next base: position 16,175,056 of record JACRUU010000017.1, on the reverse strand, counting down.
GTGTGTGTGTGTGTGGAAAAGAGCAGGGAGGAGAGAGAGCACCGATTGCAACTGCAACTGTGTGTGTGTAAAACGTGGAACAGAACCAAGAGAAAATAAGCGCTAATTAAACGCGCAGTATTTACAATCTTCATTTCTCCTGTGTGTGAAATCACGTCACCTTAACCTGTAAAGATAGAGTTTGTCCTCCTTCTATCCTTTAAAGATACCCAGTTTGTCCTCCTTCTATCCTTCATACCCACTTATATCTGCTAAAGAGGAACTAGCGCATTCTTCTTCTTTGCATTTATTTTGTGTTAGTTTTGATTCTAATTCCGGTTAGAGCCCCTAGCGGTCGGGAAAAAATCTGCAGAATAGCCGCACCTTATTATTAGCCGCATGGTTCAAAACCTATGAAAAAAGTAGCGGCTTATAGTCCAGAATTTACGGTAGTTAAAAAGAATGCTCTAATCATTTTTTATAGTGTTAAATCTATGCTTGATTAATTGATGTCATTGTATTATCATTGTACATGACTAAAATAAGACAGGGCCATAGTAAGTCTCATTTCTTTGGACAATTAAGTAAATTTGAAGTTCGAAGTACATGGTTTGTGTACACCATTGCCAATATTGATAAAAATGCTGGGCGATTCTGTTATATAAATTGAATCTCCGATTTTCTTTTTCTTTTTTTTTTTTTTTGGACAAATTCGATTTTGGATACAGTGGGGAAAATGTGTCCACTATTTTTTACCTGTTTTTAGCTGGTGTTTTGGGGTCTGCTACAGAAGCACGCTGTGTCAAACCACTGCTGAAATCATATAATCGATTTTTGTTTTTTCAACATAAACCATAAACTCACTGACAATTCATCTCTCAGCTTTATACATCCATAACACCGACAGAGAGCAGCAAGTGGTATAAAACCTAAAAACAACTGGTAAAGGACCTGTTCAGAATCCTTTGGCCATATACATATGGTTGTGAGAGAAGCATATGTGTGATGATGATTATTAAATAACAAACAATGTACTGTAGCTAGTACATGTGTATTCACATGAGATGTTGGGATAGCTGTCTCGTACCTTTCCTTTATGTAACAGATCAGTTTATTTTATTTATAAACAAGCGTGTTTATAATCAGGGACACTTTTGGTATTTATAAGAACTTAGCTGGAATGATCAGACGTGACTTTTTTTGTGTTATGTAGAAGGGAAACCTGATGTCTTGTTAACATTTAACCAATGCATTGGAAAGAATAATAATGATTTAAAAACCATTTTAAACAGATAACATTTTTTCCACGATTATTCTTTTCACTAATCCACTGGAGACCTTTACACTGAGAAGACCTATCCACTTTTGGGAATCATTATATAGCCATATGTATTCATAAAGATAAGACTTTTAACTCTACATTTAAATCGATCTGGAGGCACTTTTTCACAAACACTGGTACATATTTGTTGACAAAATAAAATGTAACTATGATCAAGATCGCAACTCTTTTGAAAATTTTAAGTCTGCAAATGTTATTCTGTGCACAATTTAGGGGAAAAGAATTTAAATTCTACTTTTCTTTCTTTCTTTTTTTTCGTGATTTGGATATTACTCTTGACTGTTTTCTGCCTTATTTGGTCTTGTACTTGGTTTTCTTCAGGGACACACAAAGCCAGCTGACCACAATTTTCAATCTGCTTTTAATGTTGTCACAGAGTAGCGTAATACAGCCTGAGAAAATCGCTATCCACACACTTCCACATTCACGAGCAAACACATGCCTACTTCTGGCATGTAGGTGTCCGTAATTGACAGAGGAGAGACAATTTGCTATTCCAGATATTATGGTTGATTTTGCTCTCATAGACTTCAGGCCTCCGCTGGCTTTGGCGCAGTTGGGATTGTCGAGACGCTACAAATGCTTTCAGCTTTTCTCTAACTTTTCACCGTGATAATGGTGAAGAAAAAATTACATGAGCACATAATTTTCTCAAAATACATTTAATTTGATGTGATAAGTTTTACCCTACAAATACAAGTTTGTTGTTTATCCTGTTCTCATTACTTTTGAGAGGGATGGCGTGAACATGAAAAGCACAACCGAGAATTGCACCAGTTTTCTGGTTATCTAATGAATGTTTTCTCCATGTTTTTCTATCTAATTGAAAGCATTTCTGTGGTTGAAAGGGGCCCTAATATCCAGAAGGATGTGAAATGATAGAGAAAAGAAAACTTTTCATCAGTCGCTTTATAAGTGCTCTGCTTTTCAATTATTTAATTGTAGAACTTGGTGTGAAATGGACAGCAGCAGCTTCATATTCTCTGTGAAATGCTTCCTCTCTCCCTCTCTCTCTCTCTCTCTCTCTCTCTCTCTCTCTCTCCATGCCTTATTATAGGCATTGCTGTCTCTCTCTCCATTTCTTGAAGCATGACACAGTGATTCACTTTTATCTCCCTTTATCCCTTTCCTGCCTGCTGTCTGGCCCACATTCTCTCCCCGCTTTCTTTCCCTCTCTCCCTCTGTCTCTGCTGAGTCAGTGTGTATTTTCACACATGGAATTTACGACCGCAGCAGTACAACTGGTCCTGTGCCGCTCGTGTCTCATGTGGCCTGCCATGACATTTCGTGAGGTGGAGAGTTTGTGTCTCATTAGCATACAGCATTCCACCAAAGAGTCCAAACTAGGACAGAGTTGAGAGTCGATGTGGCTATTCTGGATCTGCAGTCTGTAATGTACACAGTGATGGTGCTGCCAGATGTCTTAAAATACTTCTCCACGACTCCATGTGCTCAGCAGACAGGGCAATGAGGTCTCCTGCTGATTTTGGGCATTGCAGATTGAGTCATCTCATTCGGTTCACTCTGGAGCTTTCTTTCTAGTCAAGCGATCCTTTTTATTTCCATTGGTCTTTTTTTTTTTTTTTTTTTTTTTTTTTTTTTTTTTCCCTCCCGCCATCTCTTTAAATGCTTCACTTTTCGCTCTTGGCCGGCTTCCTGGAACGTGCCGTGAATGCCAAGGAGCATGAGCGAGAAGCTATGTGGTTGGCGAGAAAAGTAGAAACCTTGTACTTTTTGGAATAAATGTCATCTGTCTCCTTTAAATCAGACTCCCTGCACAAATGGAGCGCTGTAAGTTACTGGAGTTCGCCGTCTCATAAGGCCCTTCCCCTGATGTGTGTTTTAATACACATTTACCGTAAGCAGGCTCCAATTTTGCCATCAGCTCGAACAATGTGCCGTTCTGGATTGGGTACACCACGTTCAAAACTAAAGCCTTTTTATTGCCGAGTAAATTACTTTTTGTTGCCGATTTAATTCTGAAAAATATCCTTGGGTACAGAAAGATCAACTTTTCATAGAAGGTGAATATTATCGTCTTTATGATGTGTAACTGGATGTTGTATTGCAATTTACTTACACTTGCAATAAGAATCCAGGACATGACAGCAGCCTGTTGCATAAAACTTCACACAGGAATTATGTACCAAGGTTAGCATGGAAGAACAGCAGTGGCCTGTGTAAGGCCTTGATCTCAAACCACTGAAATCAATGCCTGACCTTGAGGCTAAAAAGCACAGGTGCGGTTCCGGTGTCGACACTCTTTGGACGATATATACGTAGCGTCTGCTGGAATGCAGATGCACTAGGTGAGATTACAGTACCTTATAGCATTACCTCACATAAAACAAATACATGGCAACTGCCATTACAAGTCAGCTGCAGCTATTGACCTTCTGTGCAGCAGCCAATTGCTCTTGGCAATGAGAAAAGCCTGAGGCCTATGCAGAGTGCAAACAACTGCTAACGACTTATTAGCGATTATGTCATATTAGTGTATCTCGGTGAGTACTCTACTTCAGGTACTCTTGTGTCAAGCGTTTGGCTTCCCAATTCAGCAGGGTTTTTTTGCTCCATTTATACATCCCCACATGTTGATCCCATCATAACTTGTAACTATTGTAAGTCGAGACAGGTGTGTGTAAGAATGTTAATCAGTATGGGTCAGTATACTGTAATTTCTAAAGGTTCAGCAAATCACACAAACTTAACTGCACTCACTAACACCGACAGCTAAACTCGATCACAGGCAAGAGCAAGGCTTCTCACATTTATTTTTGCTATAAACGATTCCCGGTTCTTGGAACGAATAGCAGTTAATATTTAGTTGCAGCTAGAGTGTTACCTAGTGCAGGGGTCACTGAGGTGTAACCGGTGTAAAGAGCACACTATCAACTTAGCATTTGTGGGGCATCGGGTGCTTGAACTTCCATGGCCTGGTGGGGGGTTGTGGAGATCATGGGGGCGACATACCGTTCAATCCTGCCAATAGCAAAGTTGCTGGAACATTTACGTGATCATTTTGATCTTTCTAGCTCAGCGTGCGAGTAATACTCGAGCAGCACAGCCGTGCCGACACCTGTTGCTACGGCTCTCTAGTCAGAGACTAATTTATGAAGCACAGCTGTAGCGCGGGATCCGTGAAGGGCTCCCATTGGCTTTTCTTCTCTGGGGGTCTGAGCAGGCTCTAAATGTGCACATGGGTGTGATGAGGAGTTCTCCGAATCTATTTCTGAAATATAGGTTGATAGCTGATAGCGAGTAGTTTCTTTTTTGCCCTACCATTCGGGTATGGGTGTGATGCCCATGCTTGGAGCTGAGAGGAGTGTTTTCTACGAACATCCCACCCTTTGTAGTTATCTGGAACAGCTGCAGCGGTTGACAGGCGAGATATACCATGGTTTAACTTTACCATTGCTGGTGTTTTTCTTAGCTGGGGTTGCGTTGTCGTCAAAAGAATCCACCAATCATTGGAAATGAAATTGAACATCCCAGTGGGTCAGCATTGGGCAAGACTTGTGTAGGAAAAAAGATGGTGTGCACATATGCATATATATGCATATATATATATATATATATATATATATATATATATATATATATATATATATATATATATGGGAGATTAATGAAAACGAACTAACATCAAATTAATATTAAATTAATTTCCAGAGGGAAATAAATATAAAATAATCATTTTATTTTGAAGAGAGATTTAGAACATTTGTCACAATTTTGTAATGAGACAAGCAAATTGGAATCCTGAGAGATCCAGATTTACTGATTGAGAGAGACAGATTAGGGTTAGATTTTTTTTCTGGCCTGGATTTTATGTATATGTATAAAAGTACACACCCACAATTGCACTACATTTTATGTCCTTTGTTCTATTAATGAAGAAAATGTCTTTGTAATATAATTCCCTATGCATGGACAATCCAAACAGTAGTCCAAAAGGAAACTCTTCTTTTGTAGGGAGTATAAAATAGGATTTGTTCTTTCCACCCTCGTTATGTTAGCTTAAACACATGGTCCATTCATGCAATCCAATCCACCATGTGCCTTTGCATATAGGAGCTAAGTTTAAAGACATACGCACATACGCACAACTGTGACCACAGCTTGGACTACTGCCCCCGGGTAAGGCGCAGAGGTGAGTGTGTGTGAACGGATCGCCTTTCCTGTGCCTTACCTCAGCTGCAACGATATGTCACGATAAGGCCTTTTCTGTCAGACCAGAGCTCCCTGTCTTCTCCCCCCCCCTCCCCTCGCTTCAGGCGCCAGCCTGGCTTCTCTACCTCCATCCCAGCATCTTGAAGCCACTCAATAAGGGGAAAAAAATAACATTTTAAACATTTGTATTGGCTATATAATCTCACGGACACAGGCACATTGTGAATGGACAGGCCTTGTGTGTGTATTTAAAGGTACTCCGTTAAGGATATGAATGAGAGCTTTATTGTAGAGCAGTTTACATTAATGGGGAGGTGCTGTGTAATCTTCTAAAGGTTTGCCCACAGGAAACAAAAGTGCCCCATTGTCCAGCATGAGCAGGCTCAGACTGTCAATTATAATACAATTATCAATTACACCATTCACTCGCATCCAAATTGAACAAGTCTTACAGGGGAAATATTTTTGTTTGCGTATTTGCAGCGGTTCAGAGTGAGCACTCGTTATTTGTTCTGATTACCCTAGTGAAAGCTCATTCATATAGGAATATCCTGACACCAGTGCGGTTTGTGTTCCTCTGCAGACACAACCTGAAACTATGTGGTGAAAATGCAAAGGGAAGTGGGGGGACCTGTAAAAACAAAAAAATTAGTTTTGCTGATTTGAATTTCGCTGCCCTTTTAAATGTTCAGAACTGCAGCAAATCAGGATTCTTTTGCAAGCAGAGTAGCTCAGCTGATGGAAGCTGTCAAAAGACCTGCACTGGCAGCATATGGTCGAGTCAGCTGAGCCCCGGAGCTGGGGGCAGGGCCGGAGATGAGAGGCAGAGAGGCGGTACAATGGGAGGAGCCTTTTGGAGATGCAAGCCCACAAGTTCAGCGAGTTCATCATGCTATAGATCTTTGTGTCCCGAACAGCAGGCTCACTGTTAATCCCAAGAGGAAACATTTCATGCAGGCGCGTTGCTACTTCACGGCTTCGAACACGAGTTTCTTCAGGGGGAATCACCGACTAATGTAAATGGGCCTGATTTGTTTTTCTTAGCGAGTGTGAGAACATGGCTGGGACTGACACAGTGCAAGCTTGTGTTTACAGTTAACACAGTGCCGTTGCCTGAGCGTTACCTCAGTGCCCCCGCCGTTCAGTTCTGCACTACCGCTGTACAAAATGTTCACGATGATGAGTGAGAGAGTTTCCATTACTATTGCTTGCCTGTGATGATAGGCAAAGCACATTCCACCTTTGGCCTGTAGTAAAATGTCTTCAGACAAGCTAATTCATTTTATTTAAATCTCAGAAAATAATCCAGTATCAAAAATATTTCAGTAAAAATATTTACTAATAAAATGTTTATTTCTGATTTCATCCCAGAGCATTTCAATACAAGTTAGGTGCAATAAATGGGCAGTCGTTCTATTATGGGACACTTTAAACACCTGTCTGCTTTCTAAATAACACTTTTAACAAGTTTTTGGACGTGTGCTTCTCGTCATTGTCTTCTTGTATGGTGATGTTGGTTCTAATTAGCTGCATGGCATTAAAGTATGGAATAGGATTCAAAGACGACTCCTTTCGCCTCCATGTTTGTCTGTAGGAGCGAATCAGTCTGCAAACATCTCCGTCTTACACAAGTTCTTCTCTTATAGCTGGAAATGTCAAGTTTGGACTCATCAGTTCACAGCACGTTCTTCCATTCATCCACATCATATTTTTGTGTGCTTTGGCCTATTGGGTACGATGTTTAAGATATAAACATCTATAAAAGCCTAGGTTTTGTTTTAAAACCGCTTTAAAAGATTGTTGACAATTCTTTTTTTTTTTTTGTCCACAGTCATTAGTACACAAAGACTTTAAGACTCGAGTATTACTATTCAGATTAATTACTGTAGTCTTAGTTATTGTCAATAGACGAACTGATCCAGATTTTTATCTTCGGCTTCCTTCCTTAAATATAAGGGTATTTCTGGCATGCAAATGAGTAACAACTTGGTAGTAATTGTAACATCCCACAATATTTCCCAAATTTGTTTTTAAATTGTATTACGTCCTCGAGTGTGAAAAGGTGCTAGAAATGTTGGTTACTGTTTTCCTAACCGGCTATCAGTTATTGTTCCCTGACATTTTACAATGCTATTACTGTATCTCGTATGGTCTTTATAACTACGTTACTGTCGTTTTCTCCTAAAAGCTGGTTACAAATTAATTTTGGAAAGATTAGCAATATTATTAAATGTCATGGTTGGAGTTTTTTTTTTTTTATGATCTTGGAATTTGGAATAATTTTCTCCAAATTTTCTGCTGCTGCTCTAATGAGGCTTATTGTAATAATTGAATCCTTTTTCAAACGTCTCTGAACACTCGGTTGGTAGTGGACGTGTAATCGCTGTGGTAAATTAACAAAATATACCAGGCGTGTCAACGGTGCCTTTTATAAACAAAGCAGTGAGAAATTGCTTCCTTGAGTATCCGTTAGGATTTTTTTGACTGCATCAAGTCTCTGCGTGCCCGTCCTGTTTTACGTACAGAGACTAGATCCTCCTTGCCGTTAAAAATTTGCATTGCAAATTCTTACAAGAGCTGTCTTTCTGGAATTCATGTGAATGATTCGATCTGATTTTACTGCCAACAGTTTGAAACTTTTTCTCACTTATCTTTAACGGTTGTGGTTTTTGTCTGTGCTTGTGTTGGGCAGATTGGGGCACACCGAGCTCTGGTTTCACAGCGCAATCATCCCGCATTCCGTTAAAGGAGGGCACAGGTATCTGCGAAAACGGACACCTTTCAGGACAAGAGAAAGCCTGGAGGGGGGTTTCCGCTGTTTTACCTAGAAGTCCGTGAAGCTGTTGAGGGGCTGATTTATGGGCTTCCACAGCTGCCGAGTGCCTTGAGGACGCCTAGAAAAGTCGTTTGTATAAATTTATGTAAAGAAAAAAAAATAGTTTATACTAGATAGGAAGCTTTCTCAGAACGCCAGCTCGTTTTCCAGCCTACAGTGCTGCTTGGTTTTCCATTTTTTTTTCTTTTGGCATGTGAGATTTCTCACACGGCGCTTGTTGGTTAAATTAATGCTCTTGGCATTCCAATCACCGCGACTGTTGTGGCTTCATCAGTGGATGTTTGTGGACGTGACTGCGTCACAGTTAATCCGCACCACTTCCAGTCAGTTTGAGTTTGTGAACAAGTTTGGCTGCCTGGTGTATTTCCTTTTAAAGTTCAGTATCAGAAATATCAAAAATATATATAAACTAATTCTGAAAAAAAGTAGTTTCCTGTTTAATTAAATGCATGGAGATTTTGTAGAAGTAACCCCACTTCCTCCAGACTTTTTCCGGCTTTACAAACGAGTAAAACTGGCACAGCTCCACACATCTGCCTCGCCACCAGCCACATGAAGAGAATGGGCGTATTGTTGTGGCTCGAATGCGAACAACAATGTTACATTCTGTTTTCCAAAATATTTGACTGTTTCGATGGAGGCTTCTCGTTGAGCCCATAGACGTGACTCACAAGCGGAGGGTCACGTTCATTTCCCCCCTCCGGCCTACTTCCTCTCTAATTCCTCTCTCACTCGCCGTGCTACCATTCCAGAGGGAAACCCTATGCTAAGGATGTAGGCGTAAACAGAAGCACTCTCCATAGTGTCCGGAATAAGTGTAAGTTGAAATCATGTAGGGAAACTGTATGCCAAAAAAGCATGGGATTCCAAAGGGCTTTTATTTGTTTCACATATGCATATGGTTTTATTGGAACCTTTGTTGTGGGTCTCGCAGATCTCATTCAAATGCAGAACCAAAACAACTGGCTCAGGAACGTCAGACTAACCCAGTCCCGCCTCTGTTTAAGACAAACTCTAATAGAGAACTGACCCAGCCTCAGGAAGTGAAAGAAACATAAAGAATCTTACAGGTATTTTTTTATTCTGTCGAAATTAAACTGCAAGTAACAAACTGATTTAAAGGACCGAGGTGTGGAAATGTGAAGTGTCATGGATGTTCAGATCATTGACCAAAGGAAGAAAATAAACGCTGGCTGCAGCGCAGTAATGTTTTGCAATACTCATTGTATAGTCAATCGTTGTCTAATGATTTATTTAGGGCCTTCGTGTTCTCTGCGCTTGAGTGATTTTTGTTTAAAGTTTTCCAACGCTGTACTTGTAATCAATGAATCTAAGTGTTTAACAAGGTTGTTTTTCGTTCGAAATGCCTCTCCGGTGGTTTATTTAAAGGAACTGAACCAAAAAAAGGCTCTGATTCAAACTAAAAAGACAAATAGGTGTGAAAGCGAAAGTGTTCCCCCCCCCCCCCCCCCCCTGACACCTATTTATTATCTCTAGTAATGTTCTGAGGTGTTTCTCCTTTTTCTCCCTCCCCCCTTCGTCAAACCGATAATTATGTCACTGCAAAGTTGAAGAAATTCCACACTGCCCCCCCCCCCCCCCAGATATTCAAGCAGAGCCGGAAATGCCAATACTATTGTCTGGCTTTGTTCAGTTGTCTGGGCTCCAAAAAAAGCAATGCTTAAACAGCTTTTAATCATAAAGGATTTGATATTACTCCAATTCCAATACGCCTGATTGAACCGGAGATGGGGCGATCAATAACTCACTGCGATATCTCCTTCATTCTGCCGTAGATGTGATGATAGGATGGTAGTTAGTTCTAATTCATTTCCATTTTTCACATTGATTCTTTAAATGCCTGCAGACGTCAGCATGTCCGGACTGAGTTCTGGTGATTAATGTCTATAAGAAGGAAGCGCGTATATTTATGCACGTCTAGGTGTTAAATAAGTGGGCTGTTTTTGCTTCCCTTTTTTTTTTTTTTTTTCTCGCTGAACAAGAACAAAGTTTAATGGTTTTAGCTCTTCTATGTGCCAGACTATGATCAGTCACTCAGTCACCAAGAACAACTTTTGCATTCTTTAATGTTCTGCGAGAAGCAAGAATGGTAATCAACAGGTATTCAATGGCAGTCAACATTTCTATATTTCTTCCCAGATGTCATTAATTTGTCCTTGGATTTGAAAGCACACCGCACTTCATTAGGACTTGTTTATTTATTTATTTAGCCGTAGGACGACACTTCAAAATGAGATTTGAAAACATGCCTAGCTTGTCCACCCGAGGACACACTTTAAGTGGTTCCCCACAGGACTTGGGCGGTTAAATGAAGCTCGGTTTCATGCAAAGACACGCAGTCGATAATCAATCAGCCGACGAGTCGAGAGCATCGACTCCTTTGATCTAAACATGCTAAGGGGATTTTGTCTTTGGTTTTTGTTCGTATTTCACCGTTTCAGCTAAGTCATCTGGGACTCTTGCTTTTAAACTGCATGTCATGGAACATCAGTGTCATAAGATGAACACAAAGTTCAGGCCATGCATGCATATCTAATACACACGCAGCTTTCCTGTCTCCGCCAGCGCCTCCTCCGAACCACCATTACAAGATCTAGTTACTCTGCGCATACTGGAATTGGAACGAGGCCACGTTTCGATCGAAGGGTAAACGGGTTCTCCGAGACCGCCCGACTCTCTGCTGATAAAATTCATTTGCCTGAGTGGTCTGAACTCTCTCAGATTAGCCTGATTACATGACTGTGTTGTGCATTTTTCATTTTCTTGTTCAGGACAGAGCCTCTGGATTTGCAGTAGGGACGACCGTATCGTATTATAATTCGCACAGATATTTCTACTAGACATGATGTGCATTAAACAAAGACTATCGGTTGCTTTCAGTAATGAAATTATACTGTCGATAAAACACTAGGGTCCAGAACCTCAATTCTATAGACACATATGATCACGCACTGGCCAATCATACGCGTTTCTTGCATGCAGAAGAGGCTAGTTTGCACATTCTTGAACATGCTTTTTTGAACATGCACTTAGCAAGCTTTAGGCTTCATGGAAGAATTTCCCTTCACACTCTCCACGTGGTATCTCTCGTATGGTGGGTTGGAATCTAATGTTTGCTAATGTTTAATATAAATTTGTCTTAGAGTTTGTTATATTTTCATATTGCCCAGGCCCTGCTGTTAAGCTATGAAGAGGTACAAACAGGAAGCTGGTTGTAGAGCTGTGTCTCCACCCGGGAAATGTTTTTTCTGTCTGCGCAATCAAAGGTGAGAAATCACACACAAGACAGTAGGTTAGTAAAGTTTCAAGGCGTACTATATCCTGTTCTCTTGTTTTGTCTTTTTGTGTGTGTGTATATAGAACCCCCCCCCCCCCTTTTTTTTTTTTTTTTTTTTTTACATACATACATAAAATCAACAAAGGTTTTTACACTGTCCTCAACTTCGGTTATTTCATATGTTTTGTTCCTCTGCACATGAGCGAGCAGTACATTTGCACATTCGTGTTGGGGATTTTGCTCTGACAATTACCCTCACTTACTCACTCTTTCCATCTTACGGGGGGACCCCCCTAACCCTAACACTTTACACCCCCTGCCCCCCGCCACTATGTCATTTCCAAATTCGTAACACACACCCCACATCATTTGAATAGAGTATTGGAGTTTCCAAGTGCACAGAGACACCTGAGCCACGGTCTCTTTTCTGGAAACCCAGTCTCACTACGGGTTTAAAAATAGACCGAGCTCAGCCATTCATTCATGTTTTAAACATTCCTTCTGCCTGTGGAAAGACCGTAGAATAGTTCCGTTCTCAACGTCGCTGTTTTACAACAGCGAAATAGTTTGAGAGATTCAAGTTTAATGCTCTCAAGGTTACAAACCGCACCTTATGGCTAAGGTCTACATTTCCTGTTGATCTTCATGCTGATTTTCTTTTATGGGTTGCACATAAACTATATTGCAAAAGGTTTGTGGACACCTGGTGATTTTTTTGTGCTTTACATTCTACTTTTAGCCCCAATTTGCTTTCATAATTCCCTCCACTGTTCTGGCAAGATGTTCCACTAGATTTGAGTGTGTGTTGACATTTGTTTTCACCAGCCACAAGGGTGTTAGTAAAGTGAGGTACTGATGTAGGTGCGCAGTGTTCCAATTCATCCAAAGTTGTTCTGTAGGGTTTGAGGTGCAACTTTACTGCATCAGGCCACTGAAAAGCCACTCCAACCCATGTAAACCATATCTTTATGGAGCTGGCTTTGCACACAGACGCATGCTCTTACTGCAATTGCATGCTATTTCGTTCAAAGGCATACTATATTTTTGTTAATCCTCAATTTTGTGTTAACAGTTTATGGCTGGAAAAGTGAGATGTCCCAATACTTTTGTCTGTAATGTATTTAAAAATTAGTGACTACATTATATTTATTCCATTATATTACATCAAATCACTTTTTATTGTCACACCACAATGATGAGTCAAGTTCTGATGGAGTGTGCTAAACATAATGCAAGGATTAAACAATAAACATAGACAGTTATATACTTACAGGTGACAATATGAGTGACAATATGCTATATAATAATATATATATATATATATATATATGCGCTATATAATGCAATATATACCTATATGCATACATACAGAGTACCATACAGTGTGCTATTGGATATATTAATAGTTAGCAATACAAGTACAAGAGATGTGCAAAGGAGATATGTTCCATAAAATTGTGCAAGGGGGAGTGCAGCAGTTTGTAGTGCAATGATAAAAATATTATTCGTATCATATAAGGGTGATTTATGCCAGAGACATGGATGTGCATTGGGTATATTCAGTGTAACATATATATTATTGTATTAAATGCAATATGTGCATAGAGTCCAGTGTTTCCAGAGTGCAGTGTGTAACATATGATATAGTGGGATGTACAATAGGTGTATTGCTTCTGATTGTTTATTAACCTGATAGCCTATTACAACATATCACTGTTATATCTCAATCTTGCCAAGTATTAATAATACAAATTATGCATTCCTTTAATGAATAGCAGTTTACTATCTGCTGTTGTGTAAACAAAGAACATAACACACCGGGATATAGTCATCAAATCCTAATGCGCTTCATGACCCATCGCACTACCCTCCGATTATTTCCTTAGAACTAAGAGCATGACCCATTTGAATTTGATTTTCTTCTTCCTGTACAAGATAAGTTATTTAATCTTAATGACCATAAGACTTGAGTGAGAGCACAAGTCACTGAGCACAAGTGACTAAGCATAGCAGAGAACTGGTATCATTTTCTTTGCTTGTGATCAATCACAAGGCCGGCGCTCGTCACACACAATCGTTTGCCCTTATGCTGCATTCTTTAGCGATCACTCACGTATCCAGCTGACTGAGATGGACCTCTCATGTGAACTGTGTGTGGAAAAAAGCAGGCGCGAGTAACCCGATCTCAGCCAGGCCTGAAAATGGAATCAGAGAAGAGGATGTGCTCACCGTGACTGAGGGACATGACTGAGCAGGTGGCTAAAAAAGGCTTATGCCGAAGGTCCCGTAACTCTCTGACCCCTCAAGTTTAAAACGTCCGCGTGTGTAATTGCGTTTAAAATTCCTCAGGTGTTTATTGCACACGGACACCGTGTCCCTTGATTATCACTCAGTCAGTATTGCCAGTGATAACGGCTATAATCAGGCACAGCATTAATATGTAACGGCGTAATCAGCCCGGGAGAAAGGGAGTGTCCGGGTCTCATGTCCAGGTGAACTAGTTCTCATGTGTTTTATTGACTTTCCCTCTCTCACGCTTTCACTGGGGGTTTAATATGTAGGGCCATGTGCATATAGACTCTCCACTTTTGTTTGTTGTGCTTAGAGAGAGAGTGTCTTTTAATCCTCACGTATTGTGCACTTTAAGAATGAAAGATAAGAGTTTGAAAGTACAGTGAAATTCTTTTCTTTCATATGTCCTCACTGGGATTAGAACACAGGGGCCGTTGGAGCATTTACAAAAATGATTAATATCCAGTAATGCGGTAGACAAAACTCAGTATTCAGTACGCACCTCGCTTTTTAAGTTATGGCTTTGCCGCAGTTGGAGGGAATAAACCAAAAATCATAAAATTGTCATTTGGTTTATTATTAAAATTGTTTATTATTATTATTATTGCACTTACTTAATTACTGCATTTATTTAACAAAAGCCTGCTTGGTTTGAAAATGTTTTAAAAGATTTAATTTAGTTTAAAATATTTAATTATATTGATTGAATTGAACAGTTGACTAAGTAGGTACAATTTAAATTGATTATATGAAGTTGAATAAATTGATATATTAAATTAAATGCTTTACATTTGTTATCACTTTTGGATAATACAAATGCGTATATTTCAATATTGAATTTTCTAAAGCTATGGTTCTACCTATTGTTTTACTATACTTTGTCTGCATTTAAGAAACACATCAAATAGTTGTTTGATTTAACTTGTATGCGGAACAAATTGTAGCCACAGCAAACTTATAGTTTGACACACACATCAACTTTGCTCCTTGAAAATAACGATTGCATTTGGTACATATGTGCACAATTCTGAAATCCCTGTACTGAAATGAATACGTGTAGTGTTACACCTTTTAAATAATATGTAGTTGATTTGTTTAATAAATATCAGCAAGTGCAAATTCACAGTAGCAGAACCGATCAGTAGTCCTGATCTACAGCTCAAATTAGGAGCAGTTGGAATATGTTAATGTAGAACAATATTTTAAAATGCTCTCATCGATTAACAAAGAACAGGATGCCAAAAACCCCACAAAGGTTAAAATGAGGGTCTCGGTTACAAATGTAAGAAATGAGTTAAAGATTGGAATTATTTTTATTGTACTAAAGAATAAGAGTAGTAATAATACAGTTCATTTCGCAATAAATGTGCTTCCCAGGTGTAGTGTAATTGTAGCATCAATGAGGTGGAGTAAACTTATTTAGTCTACCTTAGAATTCATTGATTGTGCAGACTGTATTGTAATGAAATAGGGGGGAAATTATTTTTTTGTTGTTTAATGGATTATAGATTGTTAGAACTTTTTGATTTTTGAACAGAATTTAAATATACGGCTGGAATTTAATCCACGGTTATCAGTGCAATCACACTCTGTCTGCCCATGTCTTTTTTTTCTTTTAATCGTAGTATTACGATGAATTGTCGAGATGACAAATGTGTAGTTTTTTTCTTTCTCTCCGTTTTCTAAAAGGCCCACAATTCTCGCTTTCCCATATCTAGCGGATTCTATTTAAAGTGCACTGCTGGCATTGCGAGCGACATCAGCACCCTGGATCTTCAGATGGCCATGGGCCACTAACAAGCTCTTTTCACACATACACACACACACACACACACACACACACACACACACACACACACACACACACACACACAGAGTCATCCATCTACTGCACAACATATTCCCACTGGAGTTCACCTTCCCCTCACCTACTGTATTTCTTTATCGTTTTCTATGCCAGTTTTTTTTCCTGAATGCTCAGGTCCAGATGTCTACTATAAAAGAACTATTTTTACACTTGTCCCATATTGAAAAGTCTGGAATACTGGAGAGTTGAACGTGGTTGAACGCTTGCTCTGTGTGTGTGTGTGTGTGTGTGTGTGTGTGTGTGTGTGTGTGTGTGTGTGTGTGTGTGTGTGTGTGTGTGTGTGTGTGTGTGTGTGTGTGAGCGAGAGTGTGAGTCTTGGCTAAACAGTAAAGATCTAGCACTGATAACGCTCAGTGTTTGTAGAGAAGCATCTCCATTGACGACCCACGTGACATCCGCAGGATGAGTGCATCCTCATGGTCATTTGAGCTGCCGCTTTTACCTATTTTTATCCAGCCCTGCCTCTGGTTGGTTTGGCGAAGCTCCAGCACCGTGCTCACTGAGGCAGTTACTCTGAACTTCCATGTTTATTATTCTGATTTCTGGTTTTAAATTCAGTAATGCAGCTGTTTTTAAGCTGAATTATGTCTTAGTACATGATAGAAATGCCGGATAAAAGGGAAATCCTTTCATTACAGATGTAGAATTTGTATGAAGTATGAAGGAGCAGGCGCTACTGGATGTACTTGTTCTTGTGTCCTTTCGGGGCCAAAACGAAAGCAAGCAGTAAGTCTCCCAATTATATTTCTGACAAGAAATGTTTACTTTCTCCTAATGCTTAGGAGCTTTTCCTAGCTCCAGTTATGATTTACCCGTTCATTAAAGTACATGCACCAAACATCGCGCCTTACTCATCGTCTTCCAAGTTCCCATTGCATTGCTGGTAGGCCACGCTGTCACATTGGAATTAAAGCAATGATGAATGTGGAGTTACACTTGTCAGACAGCCGCAAGACATTTCCTTTGTCTTCAGACACTGGTGTGAAACATGTGTCTGCTTGAAACGTGAGAAAGGTGAGAAGTACCATCATTGCCATGATGATGTAGGTTAAGACATGCGTATCTAACAATAGCTTCGGCTACAGACCCAAAACAAAAAAACAGCCTCTTTGTGCACAGCGACGTTGCGTAAGCTTTCGGAACATCGCTTTCGTGACAGACGATCCTGCTGGCAAATCTCGCAGCATTCCTCCTTTTGCACCAGTCTTGTGGTAGATTGAGCTGCCTGCTTGTAATTTTTCCTCCCCATTAATGATCTATTGCATCAGTTCAATTGTAACATCGTCACGTAGGACAAAGGCTTAAACAACGCGTGATGTTCTAAAACGGGAGAACTGTCAGGGCCTGCCTGTAGCCATGTGCAGGGCAACGCTCCCAGATCTCACACTTCAGCATCCCGCACACTATTGAGGCTTGTGGAATGTTGGCTTGCTCGAGGACTGCTTGGATGCGAGTGTGAAGGCTCATGGTAATTGCGCTGACTGAAGAGCTTGCGAGCTACACTGCGGGTTGTCTGGAAACCCACTCACAAGCGGTGGCATTGATAAATGACGAACTTATTAGCGAGCCCACAGAGCAAGTCGAAGTTGTGCCGCCAAGAATCCAAAATATCTACGATGAGAAACGATGACCCATGTTGTGCCAAAGTAGTTACATACATAAGTGCATTAAAAATGTACGAAAATATGGTCACAATCTTCCTGTAACAAGAACAATTACAGAATATAGTAGAATTAGCATCATTCGGAACGGCATTGATTTTGGAGATGATCCAAGTAGGGTAATGTGTAGAGAAATGTCAATGGTCTGAAATACTACATAGACAGGAATAAATAAAATCCAGAAACAGAACAGATTATGTCAAACATTCTGTGTTAATATCCCGTGTATGTGTGTGCATTATGTACTTCTAATTTGAAATGTGAATCCCCCCCAATCAGTTTTCTAGCAACTTGCTTGATGCATTTGAATGACCTCTTTATATTGATTTTTTTAAAACAATAACCACATGAATTACAAGCAGTAATTCCGAGAGAGAGAGAGAGAGAGAGAGAGAGTGTGTGTGTGTGTGTGTGTGTGTGTGTGTGTGTGTGTGTGTGTGTGTGTGTGGTGTGTGTGTGTTGTGTGTGTGTGTGTGTGTGTGTGTGTGTGTGTCACGGCTGTGACATTTTCCACCACTAGTGGGTCGATGCCACCTCGCTCTGAAACAATGATGTCAGAGAGTAACTTTGTCAATTACCACTTGAAAAAGCTTTCAGGTTAATGTGTAGTTAGAAAATCCAACTGTTTAGTGAGTAAATCTCTATTTATCGTTGTTGATCAGGGTGAAACATTACACTTTTTATTTGTCAAAAACATGTTTGTTAGCAGGTTACTGTTTGTGTATGCATTGTTGCCTGACTGGAGTCAGGTCAGTGTTGTGCTGTCAGTACAAATAACCAGAGTGACATGTTCTGTTATGTATGTGTGTGTTTTAATATATATACACATGTTGAAGTGAGCGTGGTCAGCACATTATTAAATGAATAGCTTATGAGCCTCATGAATGGCTTGGATAAAGGATTGAAACTTTTGTTTGACAGCAAAACGCATCTGTAACTACATGCACATAAACCAGTGGTTCTATACACACACGCACACCATGTCATAATGTGACAGGCTAAATTGAAAGGATCAGCTCTCATTAAGAGACAAACAAATATCCTTGGCTGAAGGGCAAATCGCAACAGACTGAATGCGACTGAATTTGGACTCCAAGTTATGCACAGAAATACATTTTCTAGGCTCAGTCGTATGAGCTCAGGTTCCTGTCTGGAGTTTTTTTCTGTGTTCTCTCGTTTATGTTCTGAGTAGGTAGATCGGTTATACTTAATTGCCCGTAAGTCATAAATGAGTGTATAGGTATGTGTGTGTGCTTGTGTGTGTGTGTGTGTGTGATGCCATGCAGTTAACTGGTATCTATCTCTTTGATGATGTATTCTTGGAATGGGCAGCATGTATAACATAGTTGAAGAAATCATGTCTGGCCAAAACTGATACTATAAGTCTCAGAGGCATGATGATAAACATTTTAAATCTAATCATTTTTCACAAATCATTAACAAGGAGAACTTTTGAACAGCAGTCCCTTTCTTTCTCTCCACTTCAGCCAATCATTTTTTGTTCGGATATGTTCTCTGACACGTATTGCTTTTCTTTTTCAGAATAATGCCATGTTTGACGGGGCAAGAACGTCTGCGTCCGGCTGATGTCCAAGATTCATACTTCCATGTGCTAAAGGGTTAGCAAAGATCCAGGTATTAAAAAATGTAAGCGGTTTGGTAGCAGTGAATCATTTATAATGAATCTGTCCATAAGAACATTACTACTGTAATGCTGACACACATTTGTGTACACATTAGGCAGTGTGTCCATCTATTTAAATTAATTAATTTCTTTTTAGCCGGGAACCACCTCAGTGCAGGTTCCATACCACTTACTATTTATATGTGCAATAATGTTTAGTCTCTTATATTTAGTGTTTCATTTTAGATCACCATTTCCACGTTACAGATAGATTTGTAGGAAAGTAATAATTAATTAACGTAACCAAGCCGACACACATCTATGTCTGTTATATCTATATAGATGTGTGTGTGTGTGTGTGTGTGTGTGTGTGTGTGTGTGTGTGTGTGTGTGTGTGTGTGTGTGTGTGTGTATATATGTATATATATATATATATATATATATATATATATATATATATATATATATATATATATATATAATATTTAACTTCTATAGCAAGTCTTTTAACCCTTTTTGCTCCGTAGTGCTCTATCATTGCAAACAAGCACACACAGAAAGAATTTCACTTTTTATAACTTATATTTGACAAATAAGGCTATTCTATAATATATTAACTATCCCCTCTAAAGTCTCATTCTGAAACCCACTGCCTGGAAAACATTTACTTTGAATTTTACTTTTCTGTGACCTCAATCAAAGCGGTGCAGTTATTAAGTGAAGTGTCCTTTCCAACTCTTAAAAACATTTTATAGCCTAAGTCAAATGTCTTTGGGAGATTTCCATGTGAAATCTCAACACTTTAACACAGTAAAATTTCCAGTGTGCTACAGTGAAAGTTTTTAAGTTGAAATCTGCTGGGGTTTAATTAAGTAGGGGAATCTACACTGACTGTTGTTCAAAGACACTTCTCATCATATCCACCCACAAGAGAAACCTTGTTGAGAAATGACAGTACACTTATTCTCTCATTGACTCATCTGCTGTTGAACTTTTCTCTTTCTTTTTTTGAGATGAAGTGAAAGCAGAGTGGGAGGTCTTTCTTTTTTTGTTCAATTTGTATAGCAAGTTTATGTTTGCAGCTTGTGCTACGTCCTCCTTTCGCTCAGAGGGGTTTCTATTGATGAATGGGAAACCACCATGTACAAGAAATGTGCGCGTGTGTATAGTGGCTCTCATGTAGTGTGTTCGCAGGAGGCGCCTGTGACGTTTTAAACCATTGATGCAGTCTGGTGAGCTTATGGTGGTGGAAACCCACAAGCTGGAACCATTGGTGTGGCCGCTTATGTACACCATGACATCAATGTACTCTTCAATCAACCAACTTGGAACACACTTAAATCTTCCACAGCTGTTGGCTATACTATAATAATATACTATAATCAGATATATACATATAGATATATTAGCCATGCTATATTATCTCTAACATACATTGATACATGAGGGATTCTGTTTCCTAATTGATGAATTACTTGATCCACTCTCGTACAAATATGTGTATCCTCGTATCTGTTGCTTCTGTTTTCTATCAGTTTCTATCAATCAGTTTTCTATTTATTTAAAATCACAAGACTTGTCTAGACGTGCCGTCCATGCAGCTTACTATTGTTCAAGCATCCTTAGTCTTAATGCTATGGTGAAATTTTTACCCACTGAAGAGTTCAGCTAATCAGTTTGTCAATGTGCACAGCAGCTGATTAGATTAGATTTCATAGCTCCTACGTAGCACGGTCCCTATTGAAATCGGGCATTTAGTATTGTGAAGTGTTTTACACTCTTTCCCCCCTCTCTTTAGAGAAAGCCCCACTTTCAGAAGAATCATTCTAATTGTTGTTTCTGGTGTCACGTTTAAAAACTTCCTACAAAAAGTTTTGTGTGCCTGGTTCCACTTCTCCAAAATACTACTAGACTGTCTAAATTAGCTTAGAATGAAACTAACATGAGAGTAGTGAAATTCCTGAACTAAAGTCCAAACGGAGGCCGTTCCCTTTTAGAAGTGAAGTTTGTAGTATAATATCGTCAATAATATCATTACAGATATTATTAGGTGCTTTAGGAATCCCTCCTTATTCAAATCCAGCCTCCCAATTTTCCCCCTATTTTCCTACCTGATATAAATGTTAACTATATTAGTGTGGAAGAAGACAATCTGACCTACAGTTAACACTCGATGCACCGTTTTCACTATTGAACTGTAAGTATTTGCATATTTTTTAAATGTATGATTATTTATTTATATTTATTCACCCTTTCGGTCATTCAGCTTTTTATAGCCTCTCTATCCAGGTCAATGTTCATGCTACTCTCCTTAAGATAGAACAAGGGTACCCTGAAGCAACATCACACTTGCATTATAAACATTCACTATAAGGCTATTAATTAAATTAATGGTGATGAATGGGCTGTGATAGTTGCTTGCTAATTGAAATTACCCAGTACACCACCCACATGATTAGAATGAACACACACACACACACATATATACACACACACGTATATCTATACATACATACATACATACAATGTCAAATGTCATATTTTTTAACCCAAGCCTAATCGAAATATAGTGTGAGGGTTCATCTTAGCTGATTTGATTTGTGAGTTAATGACTAAATTTTTGCACATTGAAATCCAACATTAGTGTATATAGCATTTCCATTTGCGCATGTGTACACCACCCAACCATATCACCTCTTTGTTTATATTACAATTTAAATTATTTATTAGTAATCAGTCTTTTTGTCCATTATATGTTGTTTGTGTTTATCAGCATGAACTATGTGATAACCCAGTGCCTCATTAGCACACACTGTTGGAAGCATTTTAATTGGTTAATTAACTCGCTACAAACATAGTGCCGGTCCTGAGTTCCGTTTGCCTACACCCCTGGTTTCTTTCTGTGCCAGAGTGAATGTGTGGAATTGTCTGTACAGGTCATCGAGAGGTGTGTGTGTGTGTGTGTGTGTGTGTGTGTGTGTATGTAGTTCAGTAGTTAATTAGTTGATAATGCTCTGCCTTTCTTTTTTTTGGCATTGTGATTATATAATGAGGGCAATCTTTCCAGTTACATCAAGTAATAAAATAATCCTTGCTTCAAATCCAATAAAGATGCAACTCTGAGATACATACGCAGAAAAACCGCTAGTGTTCAAATAACAACCTTGAAACATTTGTAAAACATTAACCCAGTTTTGCTCCTTTTCATTTGTATGATCGTACTGTCATAAAAATGTGAATAAACACATTGCTCAACTTCTTTTATTGCGGATGTGTTTTATTTTACGTTCGTCTCACCTAGGTGCCCTTATCAACACAGACTTAAGCTAGTCCGAGACTGCAAACATTGAAACACTCAGCTACTGTATGTACATCCTGTTAGGCAAACAATTCTATCAAGTCAATTAATATAAGTGTTCCACCTATAGAAAATGTACAGTTTCTGTATTCGTAGTGGTATTTTGATTGTCTAAGATCTTTGTGTCTTGTTTTGCATTTCTGACTTTCTTGTTTTTGATCAACTCCTTCCAAGTGCAGTAAAAACTTATCACTGACCAGGTTTGGGGCAATAACTGAGCCCACGCACAGTATTGACGCTAAACACACTGACTCATAGCAAATCCCCAGGCTGACAGTTTAGTTTGTTTTGTTTTTTGTTAACATGCCTTCAATGACTTGAAATAGTGTGTAGGATTTGTTTCAGTTCCTGAATTAGTGGCTGTGTTTGCTTTGAATCATGTATATTAATGAACCCCATTTTTGATACTCAGCCAATCATTTCCCAAAATCAGATTAAAAGAAAAACTATAGGGACACACGCGCACACACACTATAGGGACAATTTACAGTATATTAGTAGACTTTATAGAGTTTGGGAAGGCATTATATACACCTCTGTACTGTTGATCTCATGTCAAGTTTGTACTTTTATATGAGTAATAAATTGATTTGTAAACGTGTGACAAAAAGCGCAATGAATCTTTTTTTAAACCTTCATCATTAACCACCGCGTATCCTTTTGAGTCGTCTTCTCAGTTTTTCACGCTGACTCAAACTTTTATGGTTCTTTATCTTGATTTCCTGCTTCATCAGGAAACTTGAGCTGGTTTTGCTTTTAATAAGAGGTTTTTTAATAGCAGATTGATGAGTGAACATGGTCTCGAACGATTAGTTGATGAGCTATGTCGCTTCGCCTCTGATCAAAACCGTGATCAATTCATAGATTTAAGGCACTGAAACCTAGTAGTCCACCGTTAAGGTATGGGGTCAGATTCCTCACACTGAAAAGAATTTGCCTTACATACTCGCACACCAAGCAAATTAATTATAGCATTAGACTTTTTTTTGTGTCTTATTTTACCACTTTTCTTTTGAAAGTATTTGGCAAATTTTACGACATTCTACATACTGACGTTTCATAGTATGAATAGTAATAGTAATATGTGGTATAATAAGGTGAAATGTAAATTATATTGCTGTGATTTTACTTCACTATTATACCTTGCTTTACTATACTCTCATACTATATCTTAATATACTATATTCTCATACTTTACATCTTACTATAGTATACAGTAGTATACAATACTACTACTACTTCAAATACTACATCATGTACCGACATTTTAATGTACTCTACTATAAAGACTATACTTTACAAGTGAAGTAAGGCAGTATTGTAACACCTATGGATAATGTACAGGATAATGTAAGATGTAGTATAGTAAGGCATTGTATAGTAAAGTATGACATTAAAGAACGATTCAGTATAGTATGATGGTATAGTACGGTTTTGTAAAGTAATATGTAGTATAATGACATTATAAAATGTAAGGTAAGATGTATAATTAGATGTAGTAACCGATGCAGAGTGTAGAATATAAAGATGTTCTATAGTAAGACGTGGGGAAATGGCAGCCCAGCGGTTAAGATACTGGACTTCTGATCGAAAGGTTATGAGTTCAAGTAATGATGAGTTATGATCTGCCCACTGCGGGACCCTTGAGGAAGGCACATAACCCTCAGTCGTCTAAAATTACATAAACGTAAGGGATAAGGGTCATGAATGTAAATAGCAAGAGGTACATGGTATGTCAGAATATAGTATATTCAAATGGAGTATAGTATGAAAGTGTACTATATTATAAATACCATCATTGCAACACTTGTTTTATATCAGGACGATAATATTCTTGTGTGATTATTTTTATTTATTTTAAAAGAAATGTTTCCATGTTTTTTGCCTTTCCATTTCAATTAGTGCAGTTTTTTTGCATAAAATAAATGTTTGGATTTTGATTAGAATTTATTTTAATTCTAATAATCCAACTAATGAAAAAAAGCAAACAATAATTGAACCATTTTCATTCAAACCAACGAAACAGAAATAGAATTTGTTTCCTGTGTCAAGTGTAACTTCCTCATGCTACAATTGCTTGCAGCAAAGTTCAAACTAATAGTAGCCTATTCCTGTACTGTCCATTCATAAATATACAAGGCAATCACATCAGCCTGAAATGTCTGAAATGCTTTATCGTACTAGTAGGGATCCTGCAAGATGCATTTATACAGGATTTGCTTGACAAGAGAAAAAACCCAAACTCTTGTAAACCTAGTTAAACCTTTGGCTCCATATACAGCATTATTTCCAATATGGCAGCATGTTTTCAGGTCTTTTTTTTTTTTTTTTTTTTTTTTTTTTTTTTTTTTTTTTAAAGTAATGTTTTTTATGTGATTTCTGACTCAAGACAGGGTCTTATGATGATTAGTGAAAGTGATCATGCTCAGATCCTCTTTCTTCGATATTGAGGGCCCCTTTACAGGAAACCCAAACTACCTAAGGGGCGTGTTTTCTTGTGATCTCTTCTGTTGAACATCTCTGAATAAAAACGCTGCTTTATAAAAAAAAAAGAGGGGAAAAACAAACTAGTTTTTTTTTTAACTGACTCATCAGGTAGAGGAATGTTTAATGGTATTTGTTGCAAATGCTGTTTTATTGGGGTTTCCACATATGTCTTTGAGCATATAAATATATAGTGTCACTGAACATATAAAATGCTTTTGGGGAAATTTTGTTCCATTTATCATTCGATTTAACATGACAGTTCAGGAAAAAGTTGAATAGAAACATATAATTTTGTGCCTCTCTTGATATGGTGTGAATCTCAATTTGTTAATATAAGGTATACCTGATTCTTTTTAAATCCAACTATGTCTAAGGCCATGAACTTATCAAGGAGCTGACAAATCATTAATTTGGGGCATTTTGCAATTAGGTTTTACATTAGAAGCATTATTAATTCAATTCAATTCAATTCAATTCAATTTTATTTATAAAGGCTTTTTACAATGTGTCATCGTCCCAAAGCAGCTTTACATAATACTAATGTGTGAAAAGTGAAAATCAGTTTTAATTGTTTCTTTTGAGCAAGCCGAAGCGACGGGGCAAGGAAAAACTCCCTGGAAGCAGAGAAACCTTGAGAGGAACCCGACTCAACAGAGAACCCATCCTCTCAATGTGGAGGTATTCAGCCGGGGGCGGAGTACAGGAGGTTCTGACAGGAACAGAGAGGAGAGGGGGTCTGGATCACTGACAGCTCAGCATTAGGAGACGATAATTATTATACCCATTATGTACTCTCATCTTAAACAATGTTCATGGCTAGCTTATAAGCTTGCCAGATGTTCTAGCATTCAGATATAGAATTAGGATTTGTGGACCATGGAAACATTGGAGCTTCTACTAGCCAATAGGGCGAAGAAATGAGTCTACTCAGCCCTGCTTCAGTAACTACTCACCCTGTATGCCTGCAGGTGAGGGGCAGCCGATTACAGCTTGATTACAGGAAAGGTTCGCGAGCAGATCTTGTATCTCTGTCCAGCATTGAGCTGCTGTTGTCAGATAGCGTTCTCAGGATGTGCTGTAATCTCCAGCTCGGGGGGTTCTGACTCAGCTGAAGCTTGTGCAACGGTACGAGCAGTTTACAAAGAACAGAATCTCGGTGGCTCCTCCTGCACAGACGGGCTTAACATACCGCAAACGCTGATCTCGCGTCGTTATCACTCCAGCCAGCCAGCAATCTGTTAAATAACGTCCAGCTTGAGGACACAAACAAAACTCCTACGCTTTGTTTCTATACTGCATTTCTGTGTTTACCCCTAAACTATAATGACCCAATAAATGGCAGACATTTTTTTTCAAGCTCTTTAAGAACTGTTTATCTTCCTCTTTTGTTGCTTTAGTAGAAACATCTTTATTTTGGCTTCTACCTGACCATACAAAGTTCCCGATGTGTCCAGCAGGGCTGCTTTCTCGTCATGCTTGAACGCACCATTTGCTTCGTTGCTTTGTTTTGGGTACAAACTTCATGTCAAAGTAGACTAACTAGGCTCCATAGACCTCCTGAATATCAAGGTTAAAACACAAGGTCACATTCTTATGTCCCAAACCTAAACACACTACACAGGAGACATGACAAGAAGGCTGACCAGACGTCACTACAACAGCTGTATCAACCTTTATTGAACTTTGGAAGTGATAATAATAATAATTCAATCAAATCTAATCTGGCAGGTGTTTAGAAATGTTCCTAAAAGGCTTTAAAAAAAAAATCAAATGATGCTTGTATTGTTTTTTATTATCTCTGCTTTTAGGCTGTTATTCGTTTTGTTGTCTGATTGTGTTCACCTGTTCTGTGTTAGTCATTGAGTCTTTGTCGGTCGTCTTCTTCTTCTTTTTATTATTATTATTATTATTATTATTATTATTATTATTATTTAGAGCAAAGTTTCCCCAACAGACTTAATGGCTTGGTCCTGCTGTGCAAATTGCACCCATTCTAACTTTGTATGCTTTTTTTTTTTTTTTTACTCAGGACGTCAAGACGAATGCGATGGTCAGAACGTAACCCTGATTTATCTTATGTGCCAGAATCACTCTTCAACTTCAGCATCAATCATATATGCTGTATCGAAAGCCAGGTTTCTCTGTTTTCAGAAGCACCAATTTCTAGGTTTTTATGCAACATCTGCATATTGCCATTTCATTGATTTTTGCTTTTGTGCAAGTCAGGTTGAGTTGCAGGTGTTTTTTTATCTATTGCATAAAATATACTCCTATTACATGCCATTGTAAATGTAGTGTATGGAACAGAGGACAATTTCATATACAACCATAGTAAATGCATAAGTTATGTGCTTATATTGTATTTTATAGTTGTCTCACGCTTTTTCCGCTCTGTAAAGAAGTTGCTGGTACATAGCGTTCTTTTGCCATGGGGGAAGTCTGAGCTCAATGGTTAAGGATCTGAGTAACTGATCGGAGGGTCGGGGGTTCAAACTCCAGGATTGCCACGCTGCCACTTTTGAGGGCCCTTGAGCAAGGCCTTTAACCCTGTGTGCCCCGGGGTGCTGTATCACGGCTGACCCCGCCAGCTTCCTGACATTGCTGGAATATGCGAGGAAATAATTCTCACTGTGCTGTGGCAAATGAATGCATCTATTCTATCACTGTCCAAGTCGTCATTGCCCTAGTGACCATTCGCTTGTGCCTACGAGGACTAGCTCTGTTTACAAGTAAGCACATTATTTTTCTACATTTGCACACACCCACCTTCAATATAGTCCTTTGTGTAGTAGTATGGTGTCTACTAGCATTCCCGCCGCTGCTGAAATATTTTCTGTAACGTCGTCTTTTCAAAGTGCCTCAGTGGTGCAAAACAGCGACCTTTGACCTGGATCTTCATCTTCGGGAAGTCAAGAGAAGCCAAATCTGTCAAGTAGAGTGAGTGTGGAAGTGAGATCACGCTGTTGCTGGCGAGAAACTCGTGTGTGAGGAGAGCTCAGTGACAGGGTGTGTATGCGATCAGAATAGCAGACGTGGTAATGCACATGGTCCTTATAGCACCAGTCTTCTGTGTACACAGAACAATGTCTTTTGGTACATTGGCGCTCCTTATGACTGTGCGTGCAAGCATGTGTCGCCATCTATTGGTGCGTGTTGAAACTTTTTTTAAAAATCCACCTCCTATGTAGGGGTTTTGTCCTGTTTCTGCCCTAATTCGGTCATTGGCTTGTTGTCTGATTGTGACTCCGTCTCTGTATTTCTGTGGTGTGCACCAGTGCCATGCTTTTTGCATTGTTATGTCCAAGTCTAGTGTTTTTCAAACTGCTGTATATTTTTGTATTTTTTGACTCTATTACTCTGATTTGAGAATTGTTCTGTGTATTAACTCTCAATGAATACTGACTGCAATTCCTGAATTGGCCAGAACTCAAAGAAGAAGGGCATAATGTATACTTACATTTACAGTATTTAGCAGACGTCTTATCCAGGGCGTAGAAGAAGTGCTTTAGGTCTCCATCTAAGTATAAATTCATTCATGTAGGGTAGATACAAACTTAAGTACACAATAAGCATACAGTTTTTAAATTTTAATTTAATTAATTTATTAATTTTTTAAAATAAATAATATGAATTCCTGGACAGTGAAAGGAAAGAAGTGTTAGGATAGGTGGTGTTGGAAGAGGCTATGTCTTTAATCGACGTTTGAAGGTAGACTCCCAAATTCCTCCCTGCAGTGTTTCTATCAGAAGCTTTAGATCCATGTGAACTCAGGCTCCTCCAAAATGACATAGTGTTAAATCTAGCTTTTTGGACATGGTTTCTGTGTCCATGTCTTGGTTTCCACAACATTGCTGTAACACACTATATTTTGGAGCCAGACAACTAAAGCAAGGTCATTCAGATGGGGGGGGGGACCCAAAAAACCTTATTTGGTTTTCAGGCTTTAAGCGTTCTGTTTGAACTCGGTCTCTCTGCAAATCGGCTCTCGTAATTAGAATTCCACCGTACGGTAAGTCTTCATAGAAGACGACGCCATAAATTCTTCGGATGCTTTTCTCGAAATAGAGAGAGGGTGAGAGAAAACGAGAGAATGAACAAGTTGTTGGACTGGAGACTCTTTCACACAAACGCATTCCTTCAGCATTCATTCATTGGGTTTTTACTCAAGATTTTGTCATAGCATCAGCCCAAATTCCAGGCATAACTAATGTTAAAGTACGTGTATACGTTAAAGTGATGCGTTTCGAACAAATAAAATATAAGCTGCGTTTTATACGTTCCGATTGAGCCGAGTGTCACAATCATCGATTTGTCACAATAATGAAATATTCTGGGTTAGTATCATTTCCGGCCATCACTAAACACACAGCACAGGATTACGCTTTAAGATCCCGAATAGACACAGATCATTAGTTACAGTGCAAAAAATTCTCTCTCAGGAGAGACGTGGGTCGCAGCTGTGATAAGGTCATCTTTCTATATATTCACAACTTGAATGGAGTTGAGGGAAAGCACTGGATTAGATCCAGCTATGGATTTCAGCAGGACAGTCTTGCCGTGGCAGAGATGATAAATGTATTAGGCAGAAAAAAAATGACCATTGTTTAGTGACTTTCAAACATCACACCTTTTGTTAGGAGAGCCTCTGCAGCATGTTGCAGGCAATCTGTCACCTTTTTGCCAATTATTTAGCTGTAGAAACCAGGGTTTAGTTATACTGCTGGAAACACACTTTGAAAGGATTTCATTTATTATTTAATCGTGATTGATTCGCACGATTGCCATCAGTTAACGCAAGATTAGTCACATTTAAATCGCACATTTGATACACGATACGTTTGACACATGAATGCACAGATAGTACAAGGATAATTCAGGGAAATTTAGGAAGCGTGAGTGAATGGACGGTGTTCTGTAATTCTTGTTAATAAAAGGCCTCTTTTATATTCCATGCTAACGTTGCTTGTGGTAAGTGCGACTGAGGAAAGGTCAATGCTGAAATGTTCTTGGAAGGCCATTGACTGAAGTTTCTTCTCTAATGTCTGGGTTTCATCTATCGCTAAAACATCTCTGAGTGAAGGAGCAGATCACTCACGTAGTAATGCACGCTGTGTTAATCGCTCGTTAATGAAATTAGTTCCGTTAAAGCTAATTTGCGTTAACTTTGACATTCCTATGTATGGTCATAAGTAGTTAATAATCTAGTGCTTAAGTTTAGCTGCAACTTCCAAATTCTTTGTTACAATAGTCTGTTTTATTAGAGATTTTTACATTACAGTGCGTGTTTAAAGTTTGGAAACCTATTTCGGTGCTTTTAAAGAAAACCAGAAAAATATATAAATGTGCACTTTTTCATTTAATAAATGTTTTTACCTTGAATAAGTTTCCAGTTCATCCAAGAGCAGTTCAGGAGGATTTAGGTGCAGGGACTGGGCAGGCCAATCCATGTTAAATCAGCCAACTGATTGCTTTAGGTACACTTCAGGTCATTGTCTTGTTCAAAAGGTGTTGCTTTAGTGTTCCTTTCACCTGGAATAAGCCTTCTCCGGCGTTCCATCCCCCAAAACAACCCGAAACCCTTAAGCTTCCACCTCCATGTGGGGGTTGAAGCGGTCTAAGATCGTCTCTACAATTCTTCATCTCAAATAAGTTCTTGTGTTAGATGTACCGCTCTCTTTGACAGGTGCTGTACGTTCAGTACAGGTTCGTGTTTCCTCCTTATCGACCCCACCTTTCTGTTCCTCATTACACATTAGAATTGCTAACGACAAACGGGCGTGTTTACACATATTTCCATTTTAAAGGCATTAACCGTTTGTGGATTTATTTCACCTTTCACAACGTTTGAAGTGTTTACTGGGGAGGCTCCGAATAAGCTCAGACAGGCAGACACCCCAACGCCCCACCTCCTTCACGTACACTTCAAAGTGCCTTCAGCTTTCCTTCAGGGCTGAAATTTGTCATTACTCATGTTTGCTTTATTCCCTGTTTAGATTGGGTAACTCCCCAGAATTATTACAAACTTATATCCATATTGTATATGTACTAGAATGATGCAGCTACAGTCAAGGAACAGTCACAAGCTAAAATTACATGGCCACGCTGACAGTGTTGATATTTCCGCTCTGTGGTTTGTTTTGCAGGATTTAAAATAATTAAATAGTAAATAAAGCCCGTCTTGTTCAGACCACACCCATGCCAAGGTCTGAATCTGAATACAGATAGAGAGATATGGATATCTGCAGCACTAAACCTGATAGTTGCAGATAGTGACACCTTTATTACAGGCCCTTTCCTCATCCTGCACTTAAAGATTGTTTTTTTTTTTGTTTGTTTGTTTGTTTGTTTTTTAAGCTCTAGTTTATCGTGGAATGGATGTCAAGCGTAGAAAAAAAGTCACTTGTAATGTCATGTAGTTTTTCAGAACTTATTGTCTTTGGGGGGAAAAAAAATCCCAGTTCTGTGTCCTCTCATGGTATGTTATTGTGTATATTGATTTTTTTTTCCCCATCTCTTTAAACGTGTCATTAGAGTATAGGAAAACGACTCTGAGAAAACAATATCAAATCCCAGCTGAATACAGCTCGATGATGGATCGCTAAACTGCATATTTAAAATTCAGCTGAATCGGTCATCTCTAGATGTTTGGCAAAGGCAATGGAAATGTGCATTAATGTAGAAGGAAAGTGCTGAGACTTAAGCATTGCATAGAAGAGCTGCTCTGACACCGAGCCAGACACTGTCGAACGGAACCTCTCACTTTAACACGCTTCTTTTATTGTTTGCATTCATGTATTATTTGCATCTCTGTATTGTGTAGAATATGTTTATATTTATAAATTCTGGCTATACATTATGTACAAAATCCTACATTTTCCATAGTATTGGTCATAGGGTACCTTGAATAATCGTAAAATAATCATTAAATATTATTGCTGATTGATCTGATATAGTGTTCGGTCAGGTTGTTGCTCACTCATGTTCCAGGTTCACTGGTCACATTGTACTTTATTTCCAGGACAGTTAAAGAGGCATGAGCCAAATGACTGAACAGAAGTCAATGACCTGAATGTACCGGTCGGTGTGACGTAAACTGAACTCACTGCAGGAACCCGAGTACAAAAAGAGCTTGGAGAAAATACTTATTTTCTCAGAACGGAAATCAGGGTCATTGTCTAAATGATTAGCGCAGATATTTTTGCACTTGGATGTACCTGAGAGCCCGTCAGGCCATGTCAGGTTTGGACGTTTTGTACTGTTAGAAAAAAGATCACATGTAACTATGCCAACTCTGCTGCACCTATGTCAGTTTGCCCCAACATCCTGGGTTCAAATCACATGTCACCAGTAGTGAACAGGGCCGAAATAATTCTAATTTGTTAGTGCACTTTCACGTATGTGTATCATTCTAATAGCATAACTACGGCGGAGAACTACGGAAGCTCTCTGTGTCCAAACCGAAGTGAAATTCGTAAAATCTATTTTCATATTTTCAACATCTGCATAAACCTCAAACTTGAATGAATCGATAATGCCTATTAATCTCCCAGCTTTAGTTCTAAGAGTATCATTAGAGACTTTTCCCCCCCACCCAAGCCAATTAAATTAAGCAAGACAAAAATGATAACAGGACATTATCGACATTATAAATCATAGTACTTACTTAAGTACATATGAAGCCAAATACTTGTGTGGGTTTTTTTATTTTTCTTTCTCAAGTGAAAGTTAACAAGTGAACAAGTGAAAGTTTAAAGGGAACCCTTTTACTGTAGTAATATTTTACTGCATCTCTACTTTAACTCATCTCCGTGCTTTTGTGTACTTCACCCACTGTTCGCACCATTTAAATGCGAGCCTTGTTATCATAATTTCTCAACATGGGTCACAGTTGACTCTCTATTGTGATATAATTACTGATTAATTCAGCAGGCCAGATTTATTTGCACGGGCGTATTTTTATTAGGTCGCTCAAATTAGTTTCATCGCTTCTCATATTCCAGTTATAAGATTAGACGATTTGATTTGGTTGACTAAAACTGTATTAACACGAGTATTTATAAGCGATGTTGGGGATTGGGGCTTTTGGAAGTGTAGCTCCGGGAAGGCGCAGGTTAATTGAATTGCCGTGGAACAGACACCTGGGATTGAAGCGATGCTGC
This sequence comes from Kryptopterus vitreolus, assembly GCA_030449085.1. Classification (NCBI taxonomy): domain Eukaryota; kingdom Metazoa; phylum Chordata; class Actinopteri; order Siluriformes; family Siluridae; genus Kryptopterus; species Kryptopterus vitreolus. The sequence continues at coordinate 16,141,980 of JACRUU010000017.1, read as the reverse complement.
TGAGATTAATGTGAGGCCTAGAGGATATTAGATGGTAGGATATTAGAACTGTTCCGGCTTTTCTACTAATAAGAATGGGGTTCGTCTGAGGTTGCGGCGATGGTTGTGCGATGTTGTGTGTGTCTGTGTGTGTCTGTGTGTGTGAGAGAATCCTGGTTGCTCCTGTAGCACCAACAGATCATGACGGTAGATCGGAGTCCTGACACCGTTATGATTTGTAAAGATTTTGGTATTATTCACTAGGGATGTAACCGCACACAGAGTGAACTGATAATTGTGTTTTAAACTTATATAAATGCAGTATGCAGTCTGTCATTGTAAAAGAACTGCTTATATATATATATATATATATATATATATATATATATATATATATATATATATGTACATAAATAATACATACATGTATATATGTATGTGTATGTATTTGTGCCACTGTTGTTTTTTTGTGCCCCTTATTAAGAGCTCATACAGGGGGCCAAGGTCAGTGTAATGGAGTGACTGGTCATCAGGCAAAATTCTCTCTCTCTGTTTTTCCTCTCTCTCACAGTGTGTCTTTGTCTTGTTGAGTGCTTCTTGCTCTAATACTCTTTAGAGCAAGATCAACTACTCTCAATGCCACAGCATGCATTTTGCAAATCAATATCAGGAAGAATATCTCAGGCCACGCAATATCCCTGGGGGCTGCTGTCGAGAGATCTACTTCTCTTTGATAAATGGCCCCATACACACACACACACACACACACACACACACACACACACACACACACACACACACACACACACACACACACACACACACACACACACACACACACACACACACAGCCACAAGTTTTACATATGGGTTTGCACTCAAGCATGTCCATGTGTATGTTTGCTGTGGGTCATGTTGTGTATGTTGACACGTGCAGGCAGTATTCAGTACAGAGTATGTTTATAGTGCGTGGAAATTTGCCATGCCCACAGTAGATTTTAAGCACGGCCTTTGCACTCATTTTCCGTTTCTTTTTTCTCCTCTTTCTTTCCCTCTCTCATTCTCCCTCCCTCCCTCCCTCTTACACTCTCTTTGTGTCACTCTCTGGTTGTTATCTAAAGGCCCCAGGCCAAGTGCACGTGTCCCAGGGCTCTGAGAAAAGCAGTTCTGGAAAAGCGGGCAAGCAAACACTCGACAAAGGACACAGGCACCTCAATGTCGGCAAATATTTGGCGGCGAGTTCAAAAATATTCGGGCGTTTGAAGTTGCCGGGACTGTCCAAGTCTGGACGCAGGTGGAATGCTTTACATTTGCAAGTGTCGTGAGCTCGTGATAGCGGGGCAGATAAGACTGGACGTCAGAGTGCTTCATAAGAGTTCCACAAATGGTCACCAAGGCTAACCGCAACGCAGATGTTCAATACAGCAGCTGTCTAGGGTTGGCTGTTTTTCATTAAACTGAATTGTTGTTCTTGTTTGTTTTAATCTAATTGAGGAACTCCGGTGTAACTGCTGCCATTTGTAGCATTTATTCATAATAATGAGCCTTTAACAAAAAAAAGTTCACAGATTGTGTTCGGTTGAAAAAGCCAGCCTCTGAACTGCTTAAATGGAACATGAACAGATGAATTGGTGTCCCGTCCCATCTGCTCCACTTGAAAAGGTTCAGATAAGCTGATGATTTATTAGCATATGAAACGGAAATTACAGTTCCTAGAGAGCACCACGTGTGCTGAAAGAAAAAGAAGCCGTTCCATCAATCCTTTTTCGATAAGCAACTGTAGAAGTTTGTCTCCATTGTGTTGCATCAAGTAGATGTAATATTGCACTGTAAATGATGGACATGCAGGAAAACAGCATGGAAGGAGGCGGAAGAACGTGATTTGCCTGGCTTAGGGTGTCACAGAGTTCAGCGTGTTGACAGAGCCAGGACTTTGTCCTTTTTCCTCCATATGCGACGACATGGGGCAGCCTTGATCCTCCTGGATTGCTCGCTGTTGCATCACTTACCTCATAACGCGCGTGTGGAAACAAGGAAATCCCCCTCTTGCCACGTGGGAGCAGAGCGCCTGCTCCAGCTCATGAATAAACTTCTGAGTTCCCTCTGTTTCGTACTCACTCTGCCCTGGATTGCTGGCAGTCATCCTCAGCATTCTACCGTCCTTATGTAACGGTTTTGCTGTAATCAGTGCTGGATGACTACACGATGAATCAACCGTTTACTCGCTACATAGAGTTTTTATATGTTAACAGGATCTTAACTAGTTTGTGGTACTAAGGCGTAGCTAGGATATATTTCGATCCAGTCTCTCCTATCATTTATCCATCATTGTAAAAACTTCACCAGTCCTTCCCCCTAAAACCTGATAATAGATGCATGTATGAATAATATATGCCGCATTGCCATTAAAGGTGACCTTGGTTAATTATTGATCAGATCAGATGATTACACCTCTGACCCCTGTATTAAAGCATATTCTCTTCTTCCGTTTAGCTTGGCTTTCATGCCCAAAGCCTTTACTGGGAATTCTTCAGATGCGCTGATGTCACCGATGAATCTTTAATGGCGTTTTTTTTTTTCTAGACCAAAGACTAATGACTTGCACACTAATGGCTGTCGAGCAGTGGGCATCTCATAGCGGAGAAAGCCCTAGTTGCTAACGTGATGAGTAGCGAGTTTGAACGTGATCGATCAGCAGACACCGGGACGTTTGGGGAGCCGAAAGGGTTCCTGCTTTTGATTGGTGGCCTGGAGCTGGAGTTCCTGAAGTTCCAGTAGCCTTTATGCAATTAAACAAGACAGTTTACCCAAGGAATCCCCCATCCTCCTTGTAAAAATTACTTAGAGTGTAGGGATGCAAAAAAAAAAGCCAATATATCCCAGATGGTAAAACAAATCCTTTGTTTTTATTTCTTTCTAGTCAGGAAATGGTTTTCAGATTTGAACTGTAGATGGGTTGAATGCTATTGTATTTTTTTGTGTGTTGTGTGTGTGGGGGGGGGGGGGTGCAGGGGTATGTAAGCCATCTTTCATGGCCAGATCCAGACTTTGATATTGATCAGGAACGATTGGTGACAGCAGAGGTTACAGAAGGATGACAGGGAAGAGCCACTCCATCATCCATTACCTTCTGGCATTTCCTACTTGTCTTGAGTATTATTTGTTTATTTATTTTTTTCCCCCTCTCTTCTCCAGGGGTTTTCCCCCATTGGATCAGTGCATCACTCTCTACAGGCATGGAAGTTGCCCCACGGAGGAGCGAAGCCTCCTGGGAGTCCTCTAAGGACTCATTCGCATTGATCATGTGTTGAGGTGCAGTACGCTGACTCAGCTGCTACAGCGCTGCGCTAATTTCAGTTTCATTATTCTGCTCCTGGCTGCTCACAGCTGTCACCGGGCGGAACGTTGTGCGTCAGCGGGTGATGGATGTCTCGATATTGGGTGAAGCACTGTTTTGAATTACATGTTGAGCTCGAGCTCAAAACCCGTTCCCAATTTACGTATTCTCTTTCCTTATTATTACCTTTTCTTAGGTTACTGAGGGATCACTTGCTGATGTTTAAAACCCCTCTGTTTGCACGTCATGGGTATTTTATGTTCTCGTATTCTTGAACACTCGGAACAGACGGATATGAAAAGCCAACTGGTGTTGTGTCCTGTTCGCGGTCCCCACACCGCCCCTTTCCAACAGCAGAATGTGCTGATATGCTGACGTTCAGCCCAGCGCAGCCTCTTTCGGTTGGCTAGACGGCTCCTGCTGAATCAGCACCAAACCCCTCCCCGCTAGCAGAATGCTTACCGACTACCTAATGCATTTAACAAAACGATTTCCTAGAAGCACAGGGACAGCTTCTTTAGCTCAATTGTGTTGCTCCAGCAGAACTGCTTTTCCCAGAATAGTATAAGGCATGCGAATTATATAGCCCCCCCCTTCTCTACATATTACTTGTTCATACTGAATTCTTAATGCGATTCTAAGATGCAGTGGAATCCATACTGATAGAGGAATGTGGGTTTTTTTTTCCCCTCCCGGCACAGTCTGGAAATGATGCATTTAGACTGTTGATATTTTTCCCAGAGGGTTCCGATCACTTATTGGTGGGCTGTTTGACATCTTTAACGCCCATTCTTAATTTCTTTGTACGTCTGACTCCAGACGCATTGTTGCTTTCTATGGAAGAATAAAAATATTCGACACTTGTAGACATGATTCACCCATCAAATTGAAAATTGTTGATGCAACCTCTCTGGCGAATGAAGAAAGATGCTTTCGCTAATGGTGCAAACGTTCGCCAGCTCTGTTTTCAGGGCGTAATGCCACAGCTATGGCAATTTTTTGTAAAATATGTCCCCTGTACATTTAAACCAAATCTTGATCCTAATTGAGATAGGTGTAAAACAAAACCAGCCACGCTCTCTCATATGTTTTGGCTGTTCCCCAAGTTATGAGCATTCTGGCAGTCAATATGCCAATTTCTTTCTGATGCATTAAAGACTCACACAGATCATTCATTCATCTTCTACTGCTTTATCCGATCTTTCGTTGGGTTACGGGGAGCCTGTGCCTATCTCAGGCGTCTATGGGCATTAAGGCAGTATACATCCTGGATGGAATGCCAACCCATCGCAGGGCACACACACACACTCACATTCACACACACATTCATACACTAGGGACAATTTCCCAAGGTGCCAATCAACCTACCGTGCATGTTTTTAGACCGGGGGGAAACCGGAGAACCCGGAGAAAAACCCCCTGAGGCACGGGGAGAACATGCAAACTCCACACACACATGGCCGAGACTGGAATCGAACCCGGATCCTGTCGGTGTGAGGCGAAAGTGCTAACCACTAAGCCACTGTGCCCCTTAAAGACTCATATAAATCCTGAAGCCATAATTGCATATCACATCACAAACGCTATGTTTTGGTCAGAGAAAGAAAATTCTGATGGCTTTTGCTACCTTCTTAGCTCGAAGGCTGTCTCCAACCTCCTACCTTTAGAGAGTGGATTAAGGACCTTGTGCACTAGAGAAAATTAAATATACAACAAGAAGCTGTATACATTTAATTTTTCATTACCTGGCAACCTGTCATAGACCAGATAAAGAAGATGGACCCTTCAGTTCTTTCAGTGGAGTAGATCCCTTTTTCTTTGGTTCTGTTTTTTATATTATCAAGCTTGAATGTACAATGGTCCAACAGGGTGGGAGCGAGTGGAAAAATAAGGGAGGGGGAAGAAATATGTATGATCTTATTTATGTCAAATTTGTTAATAAAACGTTTTTTGGCAAAAAATATATGTCGCCTGT